>OY294015.1:1363425-1927683 GCA_958510785.1 Exephanes ischioxanthus | reverse complement strand
GGTGGGGAAGCGCCGACTATTCTCACCTCTCGAGTCTCGCCTCATTAGCACGTCGGATTTAATTATAGACGCTCGCTTATCGTCTCAATTAAAAAGGATATTAAAAGCCGAGCGGCCGAGGGGGGGATTCGGAATCCAGCCGTTTACTCTCGGCATCATTATGGGAATTTCGCGCAATAAAATTTTGCGGTTTTAACGCCGGAAAAAAAAAATTGAACCGAGTGTTAAGCGGGTAAACGTGTTATCATAAATGAAGCTGTTGCGCCGCATCGGTTTGGAAAAAAAAAGAACACATCGTAAACGCATTTTAACGGTTTCGAAAAAAAAGTTCGTGGATTTCGCTGATATATCTTATTCGCTGTTTTATTGCTCGATGTTTTTGTACCCTCTTTTTTCTCGGCGGGGTGTACGAAACCCTCAGATATTTTTTTCCCGGGAAACTAATGGGTGAAGCAAATTTACTTGAAAGATTTTTGGACTGTACAAAAAATGTGCGTAAAAATTATTCCCGTCGTCATTAAACACATTGTAAATACGTTTCTGAACATAGATCGTCGGTAACATTAGTTGCGAATTTTCGCACGAGGAAAAACATTGCGATGCGATCGGAAAACTTTGACTCCGGTTTTTAGTTAACCACCGCAATTTGGTCGTTCGGTTGTGTCTTCCGAACGAAGAGCCCGAACCTCGACTTTTGCGTTTTTTGCACTCACTCTCGGAGAAGTCTCGCGACGGGAAGGTCGAAGGAGTTACGGTCCGAAGTCCCGGGGCCAAGCGGGAGAAGGTCTTTCGACATGCCACGTACACGTTACATTGTACGGCTCTCGCCCGAAGAGACGGAACGGTCGAGAGTCACCGGGCGAGTACGACGGGCCCGGGAGGAAGGGAGATCTGGCAATAAACTTTGTGTACGAGGCGTGTGGCGCACATGTGCGACTCGGATAACCAAGCGAGCGCGCGCGCGCGCACGGAGCATCGAAAGACGGCGTTCCGTGGTGAATACAGAGTCTCGGTGCATTAATGCATCAGCTCGGGCAGGAGGGACCCAAAAGGAGGATACATCAGCAGAAGCGGAGAAAAGCTTGGCAACGACGGCACGCTCGCTCCTCTCCCTCCGCCGATTCCTCGAGTCGTATCTGCTTGCGATACTCGACTCGAAGTGAAACTGCCGAGCGCGCGACCGAGGTCGCAATTTTTGTTTTCAATTAACTTTTTCAAAAATTGCCCGATCTTTTCGGGACAAAAGCTGGATCGCAAAAGCAGCACCGCATGCAGAATTACCTGGCGCATCCGAGAGAAATTAATTCTTGTCCCGAGTCGTTGGAAATCTTGAACCTGAAAAAGTTCATCACAGTTTTCATTACCGACCGCTGTCGATAATAAAAGGTGTAAATAATTTTCTTAACCGTGCCGACCATTCAGGCTGAAAAGCAAATTATTACTTTAACATGCATCGATAACGATTTAATGGAAGAATTTGCTTTTCAACGGAAATGGTCAGCAACCGCGAAAAAAATGGCCTACAGTTTCCGATACCGACCGAGACGGGTTGGGCGGGGCGGAAGGCGTGTCGCGTCGCCTTAACGCTCGAGACGAAGAAATCTCAAACGACGAGGCTGTTCTCGTGTTACGATTTTGCACCGACTGTACCGGTCCGCTGCTGTAATCGCGCGTGTGTGAGCGCGGTCCGACCGCGCGACAAAATCCCATTCGGATCGTACACGCGAGCTCTATCTGTCTGCCTACGAGAGAGGAGGGCATGGAACACGGATCTTTGTGATCCACGCACGTGCATTGGCGTGGGTCGCTGTCGTTACGTTACGGCTCTATAGCTATAAATAATTCTCACCTGAATCCTACCGACGAATGATAAATCGTTCATTATTATTCATGGCGAACGAAAGCGAGGAGCCTATCGCTCGTTTCGCTTAATGAATTCGTCATTTGTAATTAGAGAGATGTATACTTTATATATATACATATATATATATATATACATACACACCTCGGTGTTTTAATTACACGCGAAGATCTATCGATGAAATAATTATAATTATAATAATAATTCAACAAGTATCGATTCTGTGTAAACGATGACATCGAAGCTCTCCTATTTTGTGTGGATCTTTCGACGACTTTCGGCTGTTTCTCTATCTCGAGTGTTTGATTAAAAGGTGACGATTAGTCTCGGCTCTTCTCACCGCCCGATCACTTTCGATTGAGAGATTATAGACCGTGGGCCAGAAGCGTATGGTCGAGCGATGCGGGCTCTTTTCTCCGTGTCGTTCGGAGCGTCGCGAGCGTGTAGAATCAATTAGGATTTTTTTTTTTTTTTTTTGGAGATTCTTCGTCGAGATGCATGCGAGTAAAACACGGAATACGCGTGTGGAATCTGGTGTGTTTCCCGTGTGTTGTCCAGATATCTTCGCATTGGCGTGGGATTCAATTATTTTTCTATCCTCGGGGCGGGGCAAAACGGACTATTTTTACTTTTAGTTTTCATTTTTCGAGGGACATACAAAAAGATTGATCTCGAATGGTCTGGTCCATCTTGCCCCGGGTGCAATTTTGCCCCGCTCTTCCCTATGTCGCGGGATAATTTACTGCCTTCGACGTTTCCCCGAGACCAGTGTTGCTCGCTGGTCTCTCTCCCACTCTCACAATGTATATATACATATATTATACTCCGAAATGGAAAAAGACCGTATAACGCCCGAGAAGAAACATCCATTCTCCGGTGCGATAGAGAAAGAGAGAAATCCCAAAGTTTCTCGTTCGTTTTCGTCGTTCATAGGCAGTCCGAAGAGACGTGGGCCGAAGACGACGACGAGGATCCTCAAGGATGACGTAGCTCACGTTGGGGAGCCTCTTTCATTCTTACGAGTTTTCTGTCCGTGCTCCTCTCGTCTACCTGGAACGGACCGACTACGAAGGCGCGCGAGCACGATCAGCCGGACGTTTTTCTCTCGAGGGAGCGAATACACGGAGTTCGGAATACATCGGCAGTACATTCCTTTAACGATGATCTCGTATCTCGTTTTACTAACGAAAATGCAATTTGCATTTTTTTTTTTTTAATCCACGTTTTCGCGTTGCCAATAAACAGGATGTTTACTCATCGAGATATTTGCACGGATTTCCGAAGATCCCAGATTCCGATCGATTATTCGTACTTGGGGCAAAATGGCCCATTTTTTTTTTATTCAAGTTTTCGCGTTGCCAATAAACACTCATCGAGATATCGACGCGGATGTCCGAAGATCCAGAATTCCGGTGAATTATTCGTACCTGGGGTAAAATGGCCCATTTTTTTTTTTTTGCTTTAACATGAAAACTTTCCATCAAATGGTTTTTGCAGTAATGCATCCAGAGGTGAAATCCTCGGAGATGCGTCGCTGGGATGCAGTTTCGTCGAGGTTTTCTCAGAGCGCGCGCATGCGCGGTGCGCTCTCGGTGCCCGTCGGTTTAACTTCACTCTCGCGCGTTGCCGCCGATGCATGACTTTATTTATAGACCCCGGCGCGTACGACACGACGATTTAATCGTCCTTTGTTATATAAATTGCTGCGAGTCGCTAATATATATACATGCGAACGCGCTCGCGCGAGCTCGGTACGAGCACGAGATACGCTCAGCGAGGAACGCGCGCTCGCGCCCGTTTCTTTGACACTTTTACGAGGCTCTATTGAGTTTGGGCAAGCACAATTCGCGAGACGCGCGCCGCAGGGTCAACGGTCAGAGCGAGGGCTCTTCGCGGACATTCCCTCTGCAGTTTATTACACGCCAGCAAGTTTTCCGTCGAAACAAAAAACCTTGCTTGTGCGTTAATGTATAATTTTTTTTTTTTAACCAAGTCAACTCTCGAATATTATTCCCGTCTACCGTGGAATTCGAAAATTCGAGCCCGAGAAATTCAATACCACAGTTAGCGGATTCGAGGCGATCGAGCAAGAAGCGGTGAGGTGTGAACGCTTCGAGAGATATCGAAGTTCATGTGGGAGCTAAAAGGACACCGCTCATGTTTTTTTATTATTTTTTATTTAAAAAAAAAAATAAAAAAAATCCCCGCGAAGACACTCTTCTTGTTTGAGTGTCGCGTTACCCCGAGTCCCTCGATCGACCCTGAGGGTGTGCCGAGTTTCTCCTCTGGGCTCTGTCCGGAGCCTTGAGGATATCCCGGCGACGAGGAGAGAAGAAGTAATCGATGCCGGTACGATTAGCGAACGTTACTCGTTCTACCGACTACGGTTCGTTCGAGAGAGACCTCCGGGGTCTGTGAAATTCGAAATGAATTCGCGGTCGCCCGTTCGCTCCGACCGGCGACACCGTTCCCGGTCGGAGACCTCGAAAGTCGAGGGAAAAAAAATGAAAAAAAAAAAAAAATAAAGAACCAACAATCTATATACCTGCGTGTCCCTATAATAAACGTGAATTTTGCTTGTTTGTTTGAGCAGGAAAGGTGGACCCGACGCCCCACACGTCATCCTTCAACATGGGCTACCTCGTCTCACCTTACCCCTACCCCAACGGAGCAGGAGGACCGATCCCCGTCTCAATGGTAAGTCATCTTTTTTTTTTATATATTCTTATTTCTTTACTTTACGCCCTCGTCACACGACTCTTACTCGATCCGTATACATATAATATCCTTTGCCAAACACGCGTCACCGCAGAGTGTCCCCGTTGATTCGAGCAAACGGCCACTGGCACAGGAGCACGCAACGAAACAAAATATATACATACGTATATAAATATGTAAATCGATAAAATCATGCTGCGGGAAATCGATGGGGCGAGCTTAACTGCACCCGATAACGAAGTGTCTCGTGCAAAAGCCCGCGTTAAACGATAGGTCACTGTTGCCGTTGCTGCGTGTTGAAAAAAAAGCCCGAAAAAGAGTCGAAAAAAGCTCGAAAACGAGCGGGCTGCTGGGTGTTTGCAGTTGCAGCCCGGCATGAGCAGGGCGGGGTTGGGCGGAAAGGAAAATCGCATACGTGTTTTCGGGAGGCACGTAATTTCGCTGTGGCGAAATTCTGACTGCTGGGAAGCAGAAGGGCGTATCACACATGGTTTTACGTGTTAAATGATGTGAGATACGCCCTTTTGTTTCTCGGCACGCGATGGATGGGTATATACATAATAATGTTGGAGGATTGAGGGAAGGGCTAAATAGTGGACAAAATTGGGCCGATTTGGTGTTAAAGAGAGCTGTTGGTGTGGTAGTGGCTGTGCTGCTGCTGCTGTCCCTCTTCTGCGGCGACGGGTTCGTTGCCGATGCCATGCCGTGGTAAGCCAACGCGCGCCGCGTGTGTGATTCTCCGCGCGTGTTGAGCTCCCCCTCCTACCGTTAAAGGGTCTTCGCCGGAGTTGATAAACCAGGCGGGCTGGGCACCGGCCGCCGATGGACGATCTCTCGGCCAGCCTGGTCGAGAGATCGTTCGTCGCTTCCCTCGGCCTGCATGGTTATAGATCGGAGCTCTGGTATCCCACAAGCCGGATGGAGATTTGATGGTCAGAGCCCGACTCCCCGCGGTCGTGCAGCGCACGATATTACCCACCCACGCTGCGACACGCACTAACGCAACAGCTGTTTTGTCCCGACGAACAAAAAGACCTGTCGTTATATAGACAGATTTTTTTTATCCGTTAACTGATTATCCGATTAAAATACGGGAAAAGGGCATCTTTGAAAGACTGACATGTTTCTTTTTGAATTTGGACGGCAAAGTATGTAGAAAAATTGAATCTTCGTCGAAAAAGTTACCTCCCGATGAGTTAAGAGCCAAGACATTTTTTTTGGATTTTTAAAACCTAAAATTGAAGAACGATCTTTTTTTTAATCAATTATTTTGCTAATGTAGCTAGTCTGATAGTAGTAAAGGGTCAACCTTTTTTTTAATTATTCAATTTAAAAAGAAAAAAAAATGTCCCCCGAGAAATTGGCGACGGTGGTCTATTTTGCCCTTTCCCGTCGATAAGATCAATTTTTCTCTGCGATTTGTAAAATTTGTGTCTATTTTTGCGTCAAAGCGATGCAAAACCTCCCTTTTCACGCGTGTGCGCTGAGGCACGCACGTTCACCCACACCGAATGACTATCTCGGTATTTTCGTTTTACCTCGCATCTCCCTCGTCGGTCTCGTTCTTCTCCATCGTTTCTCGTCTCCTCTCTTCTCCGCTTCCTCCGCTAATTCTCCATCTTCGCTCCCGAGACTCGACGTGGCTTGTCTCGGATTTACCTACCTCGGGCCCCTCTCATCTCCTACCGTGTCATTATGTCGTTATTTCCGACAACGAGCGTGTCTCGACGAGGCCTCGTACGATATATGCCCGTGCACGACGATCCGCCGTGTGCTATACGCGTACGAGATTGCATTCTCGTGTGCATCCGTGTATCCACGAGGAGGATGCTTGCCGCGTAAAGGGCATTCTAACCCTCCCCGAAAATCGTTCGAATTTCGCAACACGCGTAAGGCGGTTTCGTTTTTTTCGCGTTTCAAAAAGTTGGCTCAACACTTTTTAACACGTGGATGCAGGCGAACGAGCTGCAGGGCTCGTCGCTGTAGTGAGAAAAAGAAATTAAAAAAAAAAAATCTAAACGATTAACGACACCGGTCGCGTCCCATTACCGTCTATGCGGAATACAAATAAATCCGCGGGGCCAATGCCTCTCTAGCTTCGTTCGATGTCCTCCGACCGATAGAAACTACACGCGAAACGATTGAAAATTCACCACTTGCCATCGGGCTGAAGATATCATGAAAAGTAAATAAAAAGATGCAGGCAAAGTCCGGTGTTTCTTTTTATTCTGTTATTAACGCTTCGATGAACGTTAGTCTGGCTAAAGCTAATTCGCCTCATAACTCCTGAAGGTATAGAGAAGAGTGGGCGATTATAAAAAATTTACAGAATTAAGTATTGAAAAAAAGTAACGATCCATTATTACCCACCGTCCGGTATTCGAGCCCTCTTCCCTAACCGGCAAAACAGCGAATGCCTCACCGCTATCGTAAAGCGTCCCGGGTATCGTCATAAGCTCGTTGCTTCGGCCGAAAATCAGTCCTATGCAACATTCCCGGTAGAGAAGCGTACAGGTACGAAAAATAAAATACAACCCATGAAAGTGCACCCTTTCACCAATTAAAAATAACTCGATTCGGCGCTGGAGATTCGTGAGAGGACAACGAGTCGGTAGACTACAGGGACAGGGCGAGAGCGTAGGGAACCTCCAGAGCGTACGAGGTTTTCGAGACATGTGTATAGGCGAGGTGGTTGCGTTCCCGGTACAACAGAGGCGAAGGGAAGTACTCGATTATAGAAAATTGACAGTATTAAGTATCGAAATAAAAGTAACGATCCATTATTACCCACCGTCCGGTATTCGAGCCCTCTTCCCTAACCGGGAAAACAGCGAATGCCTGACCGCCATCATAAAGCGTCCCGGGTATCGACAAAAGCTCGTCGCATCGGCCGAAAATCAGTCCTATGCAACATTCCCGGTAGCAACAGGGGCGGCAGTCGCAAACAAAAAATCTGCAAGCCGGAGAAGCGTACAGGTACGAAAAATAAAATACAGCACATGAAACCGCACCCTTTCACCAATTAAAAAGAACTCGATTCGGCGCTGGAGGTTCCTGGGGGGAAAAAAGAAAAAAAAAGTTATAACGGGCGTATCTGAGCGTAGATTTTTTCGCGGGAAAAAAAGGCAACGAGTCGGTAGACTACAGGGACGGGGCGAGAGCGTAGGGAACCTCCGGAGCGCACGAGGTTTACGAGACATGTGTATGGGCGAGGTGGTTGCGTTCCCGGTACAACAGAGGCGAAGGGAAGTAGTCCGTACGCGGGGTTGTGTCGCATGCACGGTTACTGTGCGCGCGAAAAGAGCGCGTAGAGAGCGAGAGAGTGCGTGCGCGCGCACACGTGAAATCCAAAACCCTTATATTAAAACAGAGCGCGAGGAAACCAGCCAGCCGAGGCATTCGCGCTGGGAGCTTAATTCAAAACAATATAATGGCCACGGCAACATATACAGGAGAGGGAAATAAAGGAGGAAAAAAAAAAAGCAAGCAAAATTGAATATAGTGTGTGCAGCGTTGCGTCCCTTCGTAGTGTACGCACGCCACGTTATAAATTGCTATCGTGAGCGTGCGCGCACACATGTATATAAATATAATCCACTCGTGCTTATAATACACGACAGTTGGTTCTCGTCGGTGGCGAAGTTCCTATACACGCTCCTTTGCCCGTTCGCATACTTGGCACCAGCGGTATGCATTTGCTTTACCTCGCGAGCCGTATAACCGAGATCGGCTCTCGACTATTGGCCATTGATGGTGCGCGCTCGCGCGGGCATTGGGGTGGGTCGGGAGGGGAGGGGGGGGGGGGGTCTCTACGAATGGCGGAACTCTTTGTCCCCGCGGGGATTTCTCGCGAAGTTCTATTCCGCGGTCCGCAATCGCGACGGAAGAAACTCCAGCGAATGGCACATTGTCCTCATTGTAGGCATGCGAGACCAGTGAGAGCGCGATATACAGAGAGAAACGTGGGCCGTTTGTCCCAAGATGTCCGCCAGTCCGATACATGCATGCCCGACCAACATGCCTATTTAATGTTTCGCGTACTCCACTAACTCGCATTCCCGGGGACTCCCCTATGCGTTCCCATTCCCTTTATCTTCTATCGTGTGTCCGTTCGGCGGTTTGTGTTCGTACGAGTCGCGAGCTCGCCTCGCTAATTGTTCGGCGAACGCGCCGTCGGCTATCTTTCTCTAGGCGCGTGGGAGAGTTCCTTCGCAGAGTTTCAGTGAAATTTCCTATGGGGCACCTACGCGTCCCGCGGTCCGTATAAACGCATTATCGGACGCGGAACGCTCGTCGATGGCCCGATCAATTTCACGCCTCCGGTATCGCTCATGTCTCCCGTGCACGATAGCACGATATCGCGATACTGTAACACACCGTCGGAAAATCACGGTGAGAATTCGAAATTCCATTTCGACCTCTTTACGGATACCGTGCGCTGGCGCACCTGGCACGCGCACCAGCATCGCCACTCTGGCCTGCCTTCCGGACCGAGCACCACGGGCACGAGAGCGAGAAAGAGATAAGCAGCCCGAGTGAAACGAGGATCGTTCATCTACCCCAGAAATTCCTCGATGCCACAGCTCGCGACTCCAAGTTCTTTGAGATCTGCCGAGATTTCCAACGACGCCTCGCGCCCGCTTTATCTATCCCTCCCTCTCGGCATACCACTTCTGTAACACCTCTATATAACCTCCTCTTAACTTCTCTGTCAACTTCAAACATCCGAAACTTATCTCCTGCTTAGTCTCCTCCTCCTCATTCTAACATTGAGCTCATTCACGTTGTCCTTCGACACGCGTGGAGAGCATTTTCTCTTCGATGCCTAAATGCTCTTCCTTGCTTTTAATTTTTTTTTGTTATTATTTTTTCACGGGAATTCTCTTCGCCTCTCGTCGCGAGCATCACTTTTCCGCCTTCGGCTTCAACCAGCATTCCGGCAAAAAAAAAGTGCGAGACGATGCTTATTCTGTCGCTCCGGACGGGGCGGTCTCGATGCGGTCGTCAGGAATGCGCCAGAGGGATCCGCCCTTCTCGGTGGCTCTCCGCGGCGACACCGACCGCACGATTTTCCGGTTGTCCCGGCGGATAATACCGAGTGGGTCGTTAATGGCGACTATCGAGATGCTCCTGCCGATAAACTCCCCATTTTTCCTTGCCTCTTTCCATCAACTCCCGAGATTCTTGGGGACTCGACGAAATTTACCTCTTCTCGAGAGTGTCGAATTTCGGCCTCCATACTGTTCGACGCGGAGCGTTAAAGTCTCTGGATTCTGCAAACCATGCGAATCTGGCGAACGACAATAAAAACCTATTTTTTTTTCCGGCGATTTTTTTAAAGTTTTTGGTAACGCTGCTGTTTAAAGCCCGAAGTTGAGTCTATTACAGAGTGTTAACGCTATAGCTGATAAAAAATACCTTTACGCAACTAAACACTAACCATTCAAACAAATATTTTGTTGATACAGCTGAAGATTAGTTCAACAACACTTCGTTTTATTTACGAAATTCTTAGCCAGATACGTAAAACTTTGTTAACCCGTCTTCTGGAAAAAAATCACATGGGTTGGGTAAAGTCGCTATAATGGCGGCGCCGCTTTCGGCCACGTTGCTTGGTCGAAATTTACAATACGACTCGGTAGTTTTTCCGAGATCGGTCTCACAGTGTACGGAACATTAAAAAAATGTTGCATTCCCAGCTGCCGCTTTCAATTGCTCAAAAGTGCGTAATTCTCGGGTCCACTTCCACGCGACCCTTTTGGCACGCTTCTTCGTCTCGACGCGAGATCGACGCGGGTATGTCTCGTTTTTGTCGTGTTTGCCGAAGAAAGCCGCGCGCCACGTCGTCTCGATTCGCACTCGCATCACAGCATCGGGGAGGAGAGCCGCGAGAAGCATATGTAGAGAAGCCGGTTTCCGTTCCGTTTCTCTTCTTCGATTTCTCGGAGGAGAGAGGATCTCGTCCGGACGTCTCATTACTCGCCCCTACGTGTGTCTCGGCTTTGCTGCTCCTGATGCTTCTTCGTCCTCCTCTTCTTCTTCTTCTTCTTCTTCTTCTTCTTCTTCTTCTTCTTCTTCTTCTTCTTCTTCTTCTTCTTCTTCTTCTTCTTCTTCTTCTTCTTCTTCTTCTTCTTCTTCTTCTTCTTCTTTATTCGTCGTTTTTCTTACGATCTTCTCTCGGTGTGCGAGCACGAGCTCGCGTGCGGGAGTGTCGAAAGGCCTTCCAGTTGTCGAGTCTCGCGATCGTCTCGACGTCAACGCAGGCAGACGGAACGCGCCCGAGTGGTGTGTGTCGTTTCCAGGTGATACGGGTAGGCTTAGGGAGCGCGCGAGAGGCTGCGGGATAGTTCGAACGTGAAGAAAAAAAATAAATAAAAAGAAGAACCGAACGGCACGTCCGTCCATCCGCGCGATGATTCCAATCGAGAAAGGGGAGATGATCGTGACAAGGGGGATTATAATATTATTATAAATACTGCGTGGTTCATATCATAATCGATGATACAGAGGTATCTCACGCCGGCTCGGAGCGTACCTGTACCGCGCGCATAAAATTGTCTACAAATTGTAGGTAATTTTATTACTATCATCATCCACACGAGAGCAACGTATTAACCCGTTAGCTGCCAGCGCACCGTACTTAATGCGTTCGAGAAACCGCTATTTTCGAAAGAATCTCCTTAAATATTGATCGAAAATATGTGGAAGATTTTTTACGCACAGTAGTGCATTCTAAAGAAAGATTCACCAGAATTTCACTTTTTATTTGTTCGTTTGAGCGAAAAAAAAAAAAAAAAATTAAAGAATAGCATTTTTTTCTTCGCGTGTCTTCATACAGAAAAGTGTCGAATTGAGAAAAATAATAAATTTTTTCGACGGAAGAGAGACTTGGTCAGGAAAAGGGTTGATCGTGCATTATACGGACGAATTGAGATCTTAGCTTTCCGAAGACACCGATTCGTTCGAGGTGGCTAAACATTGTGTTCCGCTATTTTCCCGGTAAAGAGATTGTCATCTCGGGGGCTATTTCGGAGTTTTGTGGACGAGCCCAGAAAACTCATTCCTAAGTGACACGGGATAGGGGAGCGAAAAAGCCTCCGAGGCTGTTTGGCCGCAAGATATTTCACAAGATGTGTATCCGACGGAGCGTAAGAAGGTTTCCCCCCCCCCCCCCCGGATTAGCTCTCGGGCAGTCGCACTAGCCGTTTTACTTAACACCTGAGACCCCGTGAGATCTGCGGTCGGGAGGGTCTCCCGAAGCTATAATGGTAGAGGGGAGGACGAGACCTCGAACGGAAGAGGACGGCTAGTCAGAAGAGTTCGAAAAGGCAAAACTGGAAGGTACATAAGCCCGAACGAATCCGGCGCCGATCCCAAGAGATAAATGAGCCAGAATAAACGCCGGCCGAAGGAGGGGTGGGGGGGGGGGGGGGTAGGGGAGGCCCAACCATGAAGATCGGAAGAATGCCCAGAACTAACCGAACGAGGGAGGCTGAGAGAAAGCCATCCCGTTGTTGGCCATTTTTAACACGGAGGAATCCTCAAATTCACCTTACCGAAACGGGGAAAAACTCACTTTTCATCATACTGTTTTTTTTTTTTGTATTTTATCCAATTTTATTTATTAATATTATATTCATTTTATTATTACTATTATATTTTACAGATTTATTATGTTCTTTTCGTTCCCTCGTTCTCTCTTAAGTTAGACCCACGAGAGTGTAACTCAAATTTTTGATAGTAGGATAGTCTTCTCGTGGGGTGCAGCTTTATACATAACCGAAAAGAGAAACGGAGCGTTTTTAAAAAATTTTGTGAAACATGAAAAAAAACAAGTTTCGTCACAAATAGAGGACGCAGGTTCGTTTCGACCAGCTCTTCCCAGCTTCTTATTTCGATTCAATACTCGAGGGATACGGAGTCGATGTTCGAGACAGCCGGACAAGCGAGAAAGCGAAAAATGCACAAAAGGGCATCCAAACTCGAATACACAAACACACACACACACACATATGCATAGTATACAACAGTCGAGAAGAGCATTATATGCGTTCGGGGACACATGTATTCTCCGTGGGAGTGAATTACCATCTTTCCCATCGGTTCAGCCCGCGTGGACCCGACAGCCTTTTTTTCCGTTAGATATATGTTTGAATTCTACACGAACATAAGCGTGTTGGCCCAGAAGAAATATGGTATAGGCGGGTCTCTCGGTATCCTCGTATTCACGGAAAAAAAAATCGACAGGGGACTCGGAAAAAGGGGATCGTCGTTTTACCTGGAAGTCTTTTTTTAACTCACTGTGTTCGAAAAAAAAAACATCAATGTCACGTTTTCGAGTGAAAAACGATTGCGCAAGGTGCTTGGGATGGTGAAAAGTTAGAGGGGGGGGAAAAAAAAAAAATGAAGACAAGTGCATCAGAGACCGAAATGCGCATGGTCGAGCGCATCCCGTATATATACTTACCCGCTACGACGTATCGCTTTTTCGTCGATCAATTCGCGTAATTATTGGTTGAACCGCTCGGTGCCGATCGCGCATGCCTCGAGGCGTATACTCCAAGTAACTTCTCCTCACTCCCATTCCTCGATATCTTACTTTCACGCTCGACCGGGCCTCCGATAATTCCGATCTTACACGCGGTGTGAATTATGTACGCGCGATCTTGCCATATAGCTTGCGATATATCGCTACGAAAAAAGTAACAAACCGCGCGCGAGGCGTATTTATAAGGAAACGCCTCGTGACCACACTCCCAACTTTCCGAATAATTTATTACGGCTCAACTTTGAGCCCCATGCCGTTTTGTTTTCATATCTCTATTTTTTTTTATTCAACGACCATGGCGCCAATAATTTATCATTTTCTATCGTCGATAAATCATTAATCGCGTTGAGCTTCCAGCACCTTCACAGTGCAGTTATGCATCGTCTCAGAGACGCTCATCATTCTACAAAATTTGCGTCGTATTTCGAGCGAAAGTGTTCTCGGTGCTAAATTTCTCAATTGAGTCAACGAAGCGAGAATCATATATAAAAAAAAAGTAAAATTAAGTTTAAGAGATGTACAATATTCGTTCGGATTGCTGCACTTATCGATGCGCGCGGATGGTCAGAAAAACACTGTTTCCCGGAACAAAAAGAGCCTTCTCGCTGGCGCGAATTTTAAGGGCCGAGTCTGGTCGCGTGTAAGAGCGGACACACTCGCGTCCCGGTGGAAAGAAAACGATGAGAACGGAAAGTCGGAACGAGAAGGAACGGAGCGAACGAGGCTAAACGGGCGAAGGAGCGTCGATTCCCCGACCGGCAACTTGGGTGTATGTAGAAGAAGTGCGCGAGTAGTCCGGTTGACCACGAGCGAGGCTGGATGGTCTGAGCGATGAGAGGGGCGTGACCCACCTCCGCTGTGTAATAGCCGGTAAGCGGTGCTATTATGAGAGCCAGCCGGCAAAAAATTAAAAATTGAAAAAACAAAAAAAAAAACCTTACCGATGTGACGTCACACTCGCCACACCCGGTCAAACGGAGGAACTCACGGAACGGAAAGAGGATAAAAAGGAACGGAGCGACAATAAAATATAATAACAACGATAAGAAGGGCAAGGCTACGCCGGGAGGCTCGTAATTGTTTAAACGAAATTGGCGACCGACGAAGAAACGAAGAAACGAAGAAACGAAGAAACGAAGAAACGAAGAAACGAAGAAACGAAGTCTGTGCCCATGGCAGCTCGCCGAGGGAAGAGACAAGTGTTTCGCTCCACTTGACTCCTCGCGCCGACCGTATCCGCCGTCCGACGACTTTTGCTGACCGTCCCGCGGACTCTACGGCCGTTTTTGTTCGACTGGCATCCTTTGCTCGCGACGCAGCACACTTTGCATTTTAAGGAGCTCCGAGCGACCCGCACTTGCCGCATGAGTGGTAAATCTTTTAAATCATTTACTGGAAGATGGAATTTGTGCGTAGATAGACTATTACGGATGGTGGATTGCATTACAGCACATGCATTTTATAAAATATATAAAAAATAGTAAAAAAAAAAACCAGTGATAGGAATTGCAAAAATGTTAACTGGTTCGCCGCAATTTTCGAGAAAGTAGATAGATTCGTTTCTTGCGTTTTCTGAGGCCTAAGCCGCCTAAGCACCTAACACCGTGCACCAAAACGAAAAATAGAACACAGAAAGCTGGATACAAGCCACAGGTAAATAAAAATTATATGAATACATTTCTTCAGTTTTTTCAAAGATTGCGACGATGGTTGGTGAAAATGCTAAAAAAAAAAAAATCTACAAAATCTCATCCATGCGGAAAAACTCATATGCGGAGAAGAAATTTTCAATTTTAGGGGGTTGGAAAAAAATTTGACTCCATTGATCCATCGCGAAAGTCCCGTCGACCGGTCGTCGTGGGAAAACAATAAGATGCATCCGACATGGCAAGAAAATCACATCCGGACGTTTCCGACAAGCCGGTCATCCTTCTCCCCGAAGGCCCAAAGAAGAAGCCTCGCGAGCGAACTGACGGTCCGCGCGAGACCGGTGCGGACGTTAATTGAGCACCGCCGAGATTCTTGCTCCCGTGCGAGAGGGAGTCCTCGGGCCGATGTTGATGCTGCTGCTTCGCGAGTACATGATACCTCTCCACCTATTGCCCGGCGAGGCAGACCTTTTTTTTGCCCAACGCCACGACGACACTGTGGGAAGTAAATGACACTCGACAGGCGTAACGGTGGATCCCAGTGGCAGCAACGGAGAAAGACCGAGCAGAAGCAGCGTCAGCATCGTCGTTCGCTTGTTCTCTCCGATCTTTACGATGACGCACGCGTGTTTGCACGAACCTCATGCCGGTAACGAGGATTTTCTAGAGAATCACAAGGTTATATATATATATATATATTCCTAGAGTATTTCTCGGCGCTGTTCCCGACAGCGATAGCGAGAAGCACGTTGAATGACGTTTCTGGCTGAAAGTCCTCCCCGTTCCGCTCCCCGCCTGTCGACATGTATTTTTCCTCTTACCACAGAAAAGAAACCTATCGCGATTCAACGGAAGGTAGACGCGATAATCGTGCCTTCGGCATTCCCGGCGTATCATACTTTTTTGCCGTTGCCGTCGAGAGGGGGCCGGTCGTACTCGTGATGCGGCGAGCGGCCGGAGAGACACCCGACGAGACGAGTAACATGCTGGACTGCCGCGTCGACTCCCGACGACGATGACGAGCCCACCTTAACGCACGCTCTCTCTCCACACAGCCATGGGCCACGGCGACACGCTCGCGGCCCTTAATTAGCGATCGCGAGCAACGAAGGGGGGACCTCACTCTTTCACTCCACCGGTGTCACCGACCAAACCGGGAAGAAGGGAAAAAGAGAGAGCCGGTGCGACGACGTCGCGCACCGGAGTGGCAAGCCGCACTCCGCGCCGGTGTGTTCCCGGTCTCAGCGCTGGCTGACTTTGTCAAGGGGGTTGACGAAAGGTCGCGTGACCCGCTCGCTCTCCTCTCCTCGCACAGCTATGACACACACGCAGAGACACGCGAACTGTACACGTGAGAAACTTTATTTCGAAACGTATTTCGCGGAATTAAAAAATCCAACCCCATTTCCGCCTTTACGAGAGGTTGATTAACGCACTATAAAAAAAAAAGAGACGGAAAGGAAGAAAAAAAGAGGGTGACGAATTGTTCGGCAAATATGAACGATACTTTCAGTTTTTTACCGTCGCAATTCGCCATACCCTTCCGACGAATGGCGGTGATAATGGTACGAGGGTAGAGGAAAATTGGTTCGTCGGATCGCCATCGTACAAATGAGTTTCCCCGATCACTCTCCTATGTCGCTATAGATTTTCAGAAGAGTTCGAAGTGAAAAAAAAGGAAAAAAAAAAAGAACCTCCCATTGGAGTATTCGGAACTAGAAGGGGACGCGAGAGGCTCTCCATTACGCGTTTTATGAGATCACTGGTAAGCCCCCGAGCGGTTTTTATGAATCGGATCGGGGACGGCTAGAGGGAGAGGCGTGGAGATGGGCTACCGGGACTGTGAAGAGGAAAACGATACGTAACCCACCGTTCGTGCCCACATTGGGATTGGTATTAATAACTCGCTCTTTCTCTCTCCGGAGGGCTCAGCGCGAACTACCGAGGTCCGCTCGTCAAATAACGAGTTCTCAATACCGTCCTTTCATACCCATTTTTAATCAGTTAAAAACTGCATCGGGGGAATAACTACAGAGTTACAAGCTTCACCGTGCCCGGCTCGGATGCATGTACATTGTACCCGCGCGGCGCTGCAGCGCCCCCGGATATGCAGCACCCACGGGCGTAGGGTTAATTGTATGGCCTGGTGCGAGACTCGCGGGAAATAATCATTCCAACGCTCACGCTCTTCTCTATCTCCCTTTCCCACTCCAACCCTACCTCTCTGTCTCTTTCTGTCTCTCGGTGTTGTGTATGTACCTCTGAATACTGCATGGTCATACATCGGCTCGAGCTCGTAATCGCACTCTCGAGTACGTTGTTCTCAATGAAAGCTAATGTTCGGAAATTACGTAATAACCGAACACGCTCATGGTAATTTCTTTTCCCACTTTTTTTTCTTTTTTTTTTTTTTTTTTTTTTTGTACGTCATTCGCCGCGTGCGTTATTATTACGGTTGCTACAGTATGTAGGCGCTCCCGTGGCTCTAACGGTTAATCCTCGTACACGGTCCTGCGATGATGCTTTACTGCGGGTAGTCTCGTGCGTACTAAGGAGGCACAACTATCGGTATTAGGTACATAGCAGTATTTCGTCTCATGAAGTTGTTTGAAGTTTTACGCCAGACCTATTTTTTTTTTTACTAATTATTATTACTATTACTTTTAGATAAAATTATACAAAATTGGAAAAAAATGTCAATTATTTGTGTCGAAAAGCCGTGACAGTTAAGTTGGTTTCTGAAAAGTCTTTGTCGCTCATTTAGACCGACCAGAAATCAACATTTGTGACGCACAGTACATTTTTTTTTACTATCGATGTTCCTTTCGAAACTTTTGCTCGCCCAATGATAACAAAAATATGAAGATGACAACAATTTTTTTTTTTTTCGTATACTCGAGTTTCCTTACGGTCGTGCTTCCCTGATCAGCCGGCGGACTCCGATCCCCGTTCGATTACGCTATTCGTTGATTCCCGGCGAAATTTATTGGATCACACGGGAGATCTCGCACTTTATAAACTCGAATATGTATATATATAATTATACACGCTGTATGCGCCAGTAGGTGTGCGTTACAGCTCGGAGATCTTAGATACGAGCCTCGAGCCTATACGAGTATCCCCGTTTCGCGAGAGAGCGGCTCAAGCATCTCGGCCCAGGGGAGAAGAAGAGAGGGTTCGAGGATCGAGCGAAACCCACGTGGTTAACCTTCCACAGTCTAGACGCCGTTCCCGCTCGCCTCTCGATTCTTTCCTCGGTGCACACGGGTATGCGTATTCGTACATGTGTTGTATACCGGTCCCTCCTGTGCCTCCGCTGCTCCTGCTGTTGCCGCTTCTGCTGCACCTCTCGCGGAACTCCTAGATGGCCAGTCGATACGCGGTGGCCATTAGCCCGACCTTCGGGAACTTATACACCTTCCCTCCCCTGCGCGAACCCGCGAGAGCGCTCCTACCGCTGAACTGCATCGCGACTGCACCACCACCGGGAGAGAAGACGGCGCGGGGTTACACGGACCCGGAGCGAAGAGACGGCTGTGCTCCGAAGGAAAAAATACAGAAAGGAAGAGCCGGGGCACTTTTGGTACGTGGATTATTACCGCGAAGGGTTAATCGGCCCTCGTTTCGAACCGTGCACTTCTCGCAAAAAAGATGAAAATAATAAAAAAGGAAAGAAACGTTGAAAACATCTGCGAAAGAAATTAAGAAAATATCCGGCGAGACAGCTGTTTCGGCGCTATCGCTCAACCCTCACTCCGTCGGTGCATCGTCGTCGGCGGGAATTAAATAATTAAGACAAAAAAAGGAGTCCCTCGGACGAGTTAATAAAATTGGACATGGTTCTTCGTTCCGGCTCTCTCGTTCAGAAGCCGTTGCGGTTTTTTTTTATTACTCGTCACCCATAGAGTTTCGTTGTTTCGCCGCGCGCAACGCGCGACGACGGTTTGAGTACGGGACAAACGGTAGTCTACCGTACAGCTTCGAGCGAGCGCGAGAAGCTCGGTGAAATAATTTTATTATTCCCAAAGCCGCTTATACCGCGAGGCAATTAAAACTTTGGTAATAGTCCGGGCTAATTACGTAATTAACCACGGGGAACGGCGACGACGACGCCACCGACGACGAAGGAGGATAATCAAGTACGGTGGCAAAGCTGCCGGTGTAGTCGCTCGGGCCCGCCCGCTGCTTTCGCTTAATATCATATTTTACTATGTATCACATGCGTTATCCACCGTATCCTTCGGACCGAGCGAGCGATCTTCCATACCACTTGAGATAAATGCAGATTAAAAGAAAAAGTGAACGACGAAGTCGTCGATCCTCAATGGGGCGGTCCATCGATTTGCAGCCAAGAAAAGACGATTTACACTTATTTTTGTCACGGTAATAAAAAGTGGTCGCAATACGGTCACGATCAATTGCTTCTTAACCAGTTTTCTGCCGGCGTCGAAGAATACCCAGGTTCGAAATTTTTTAAAATTGCAACCACAGTAGATAGATCCTAAAAACTCACCAAACTATTTGGTGGCAACCAACTAAAAAATATTGAGCCACTACGCACGCAACCGCAACAACAGATAACATCTAAATACAAATCACCTGCGCACACAACCGCAACACAATCTCCCAACAGCTTCAACAAATAGGCGATATAGACGACCCAGAAAACATATTAAAACAAATATATTTCATAATCCATTGTAAGACAAACGGGTTGAGAGAACGTGAGCAAGAAAATAAGCCACCGTTAGAATTACTAGGATAATTATAATAGCTTTATTGACGAAGTCTCATGGCTCATGGCGACTCTCTCACTCGTGAGACTGTAAACGACTGACTCTTGACCCACACTCAGTCTCATCTTATGCATACGATCTCGATCCTTCGAGATCGTTCGCGAATATCCGGCGATCGCAGCGCCGGTGTTCGACAGACCTAACCCGTACAGGTACGCATATATATATACGTATAAGGTAACTCACACCAAACATAACTATTGTAAAATAACAAAATACAGCAATAAGTACAATAAACTAAGGAAAAAATTAATTAATTAATCCACTTGAATGTGGTGAAAACCCTGGGCTGATGAACTCCGGTCGATGACCCATTGACGATGTCTTTATGCATCTTGTCATCACTACTGAGAGAGATGACCGCTGCCATTGGATAAAATTACATGATATTGTCAATAAATGCACTTTTTCTACTATTACTAAAAAAAAATGTCGAGAGAAGATTTGCTTTTTTTAGCAGAAAATATTTTTTAAAAATAATATTGAGAAAAAAAGACAAAAAGAATTCGTTAATGCCAAGAAAAAAAAAAAAAATGTTTTTTGTCACGAAATCGATGAACCCTTCAAAAACGACTTTATTGGAGTCTAAAGAAAGACACGCTTGTCGAATAATAATCCGGATTTTAATTACAACCAGGCTCCGGCGATGCGGCTCCCCCGATAGTGTAACTGCAGCCCACCGAGAGCGCACAACGCTATCGTTGTTATCGCTGGCGATTACGACGAAGGGAAGGATACGTGGCAGCGTGACGTTTTGTACAGCGCTCGTCGTAGTTTCGCCAAAAGCGCGCCTTTGGTCACTAACACCCGCACCAAGGAGAACACTATATTCCGTCACATAAAGCTATATGTACGTGCATTCACATGCTCTCTGAAATCGCTCTGTTACCAGCTCGACTTTGGAGTCCGCGAGCGAGGGCGCTATAATGCGCGCGCGGGCCGCCCGTCGAACCGTAGACGCGAGAAACCGTTAGCTCTTTGTGGCGATCGCGTGGTACACTCGCAACAGTCGTCTCTTTGATACGTTTCTCGACGGCGGAGACGGGAACGGGGGCCGCAGCGACAGCGGCACTCGTCGTCGTCGACGCTACCGTTTTGCACGTGACACCGTAAACGGGCCCGTTCGTCCGTTCGCCACCGTCCTCTCGGATAATACGAGAACGAACAATCGTCGTTCGGTAGCAAGGACGTCACGCAACGTTGCATCGCGCTTGTTGCCGCCGCTGCCGAAAGGTGCTGATGCTATTTTTTTTTTAACTTCTTTCCCTGCACGCGCGCACCGGCCACGTCGAACCCCACGCATCTCGCTTCGGCCTCCGCATGGCACGTTTTTATATAGATATAGATACATATACACCAGTGGTCGGTGTAAGCTCGCGCATTAACGCGATAAGGGTATGCTAATGCGAGAGACGAGAGCTTGGATCGAGAACTCGCGGAATGCTATTTAGATTCGCCCTCGCTGGAATAACTTCAGTCGGATCGAAGTTGTTACGATAGCGAGGATCCTTTCCGCGGAGATAACGGTGCGGCATCCAGCGAGAAGGTGAGCGCCCTCGTAAGATAAAACTAAAGATGAAACTCGAGACGGGGGTCTCGTTCGAGAATTTCTTCGCCGTACCGTGAATCCTTGTAAATTTACACGGTACACGGTAAAAAAGAAAGGTCCACAATTTTGTTTCTTTGCTTTTTACGATTGATTTTGCAATTTATTTTTGTCAGGGAATTGGATTTTTGTTATTAAAAAAAACATTGATGATAACAAATATTAATAAAAATATTAGTAAAATTAATTTAAGAAGTAATTATTGTGGGATTTTGTGGTAGAAAAATGTTTGTGTGAAAACATTTTTTTTACCGCTGACCGAGAGTGACTTGAAACTTTGAGCTCTACAATTTTCGTATTATTTTTTTTCGCCCGCTGTCTCGTCATTATCGAATGTGACTAATGCGCGCGGCGCTCAGTTTCGCGTTAGTTGCTATTGCATCCCTCGTTGCAACTCCGGTCCTTCCGTTCGTCTCGCTATCGGGCGGTGTGTGCATATATGCGATCCGCACACCGTGGCGACCACATGCCCGCTGGCGCGTTCGACTGGAGCTCGCTCACTGCTGTGTGCGCTTCATTTGCTCCTCGTCGACGAGTTTACTCGTTTAGAAAAGCACATCATTCGCCAGGCTAGTTTCGTTAATTGTTTCTCAAAATTTTTCGCTGCGCTCGGGCTTTCGCTCCGAAACTTGCCCGCCGCGCAACCCTCGTGTTCCCACATGGAAAAAACAGTATATGTAGCTTGTATTGAAAACCACGAATTCGTCATACATGAAATATATTTTTTCAAATATACAGTAATTCATACGCTTAATTATCAAAAATTAAATATAATTATGGATAATCGGTAACGATAATTCATTATTGAATTTCTTTGATTTTCGAGTGTTAAAAAAAAAAAAAAAAACATTACTCGGATAATTTAAATGTTGGCAGCATCGTATTTTTGGACGACTTTCGCATGTACATTGTAAAAATAAATTGTAAGTTTAATGTATCAGGACTTGAAATTTGCTTACATTACTTACATTGATTGAACATTAATGTACCTTGATTGATTAATGTACCTTTTTTATAAAATAAAAATACCACATGTTAAAATTAAAAAATTTTTGCCTGAACTTTACAAAGTTTTTCATTACAGAATACAAATTTTACTGTACAATTCTAATGCACATGTTTTTGAAATTTTAAAAACAGTTTATGTCAATAAACTTCTAATACCGTTCATTAATTTTCGAACAATATTTTTTTTACAGTGTATAAATTCCATCGAGTATTATTTCGATTCCTACTCCAGGACACCATACAATCTCCTCTCCGGTAGATAGCTCCGTTTAGTGTTTACGAATACCTCCGCGAGGGCCAGTCGACTCGAGGTTTATCGCCGTATAACGAAACATCGGCTTATCGCCGGTGCTCCGTAGGACCACGTACGAGAGGGTGGAGGGGGAGCTCCGGTGTGTATAAAATTGTGATCCGTTCGCCGAAACGAGAGAATCCTCCGGTCTCTCGATCTCCTCTTACACAGGTCGATCGCTCGCGCGCCTTAAATCGCCAACGAAGGGATTGAGTGACTACGAAGCCCGGGGGGCGAGGGAGGGAGGGGGGAAGGGACAAAAAGAGAGATGGCCAAAAAGGAGCGGGGAGGACGGCTACGATAATTGAGGGGCTCCCGTCGCGTCGCGCCACCTCATTTCGGCGCACCCCGCGAAATTGGTCGAACGAGGCATGCCGACCTCCCTTTCCTCCTCGCAGTCTCCTTTCTCTATTCCCCGTTTTATTTCATCTCGCTCGAATCGGGAGGCCCGCCCTTCCATCGTTTCGCCTCGAACACGGTCCACACAGCCGCCCTTTTCGCTGCGCGCCAAAGCTCTCTTCCCCAGCTCCCCCCTCCCTGGGTACTTCGGCATTCAGTGCGACGAGGGCGTCGCGACGCCACACGTAACACTCCATATTCCAACATGGCAGTAGCGGTTGAATTTTTTTTTTTTTTTTTTTTTTTTTTTTTAATCTCGAGTTTAAAAGATCAACGACGCATCGAGGAGATTCCGTGGGGAGAAAGATGAAGATAAAGAATAAATATTGGCACGGCACTATGCACCGTAAGGATAGCAGCTCAGGCCCGAGCGATGCTCGCGTGACTTGGGGCAATGGAATTTTAATATTCGCTATTAACAGCCGACCGGTGGCAATCGCGACGAAAGAAACCCGTAAAATTACTTCCCTCGTTCTCATTACCATTTTCTTTTTTGTTGCCGTTTTATTTCACCTGAATCTCACTCGCGTCACGTCGCGGATACAGTGTACCCACGATTCGCGTTAGCGATAGGTAGAAAAATCAGCCGGCGAGTTTCGTGGCAAGCGGACTTGTCGACTCGCCTCTCTTTCTTTCCCCTTCGTTCGGGTTTCACGAGGCTCCGCGCGAGCGTTCGCCTCGACGTTCCTTCAGCTTTACGATCGTGGCCGGTAACGAGCAACTTTATCGGTCACCGCTCTCGTCGTAATTCCCGACTCTCGCGCTCGCTCACGAATCTCTCTCTCTCCCTCGGCAATGCTCCGCGAACACGGAGCCTGGCGAATAAATATCAAAGCGCGGGAGGGACACGGGGGAAAAAGGAGAGAAGCAGAAGAAGCAGAAGAAGCAGAGGAAGAAAAGAGTGTGAGAGATATATACTCGGGGAATCGAATTTTTGCCGCTTTCGCTCCTTTAATGGCATCTGGCCACCTTGCAATTTGTACCGCGCGTGGCTCCGGGCTTGTTCCTCCGGTGTTTCACCGACTCCGCACCGGTCTCTTCGTCCTTATACGCATATCTCGCTTCCCCCCCACTTCCCCTCTCTCGGTTTATCCACATTTCTTTTACTGCGACGCTGCGAGCTTCGCTCCTTTCCGTTACATGCGCCTTATCCTTTCTCGATGGCACACCGTTACGGTGTTTTGTATGTATGTCCATATATATCCGCGACTATATGTATGTACAACTCTGAGGCATTTCCGATTGTGATTCCGCTTCAATGAAAATCGAATGTCATTGAGCGAGCATTCGGGTGGAGTCGATCATACGGTTTGAGTCGCCCGGGGGTGCTCGATTAAAATTGGTTACGGAGTTCGGTCCAACCCGTGTAGGAAGTTTCTTATTCAGATCGGTTACCCTTCTCTCGTTACCGGTATTTTTATTGACTTATTTTTATTTTAAAAAATTATTTTTTTTATTTTATTTAAAAATTATTTTTTTTATTTTATTTAAAAATTATTTTTTTTATTTTATTTAAAAATTATTTTTTTTATTTTATTTAAAAATTATTTTTTTTATTTTATTTAAAAATTATTTTTCTTTCATTTCTATTTCAAAAATTTATTTTATTTATTTTTTATTTTTAGATTTAATTTTTTCGTCCATTCTCTCGTTCCGAGGCTGGTCCTTCGCCTCTTCGTTTTCTTCAATCGTCCTGCGGTCCCCGCGCGAGAGTGCTATACGAGCTTGAGGTCCCGCTGGCCGTAGGACCGAGCACCGCAGCCCGGGCCCCCGGTACATTACACACGAAACGACGAACGACTACCACGACGCGAGGAACCCCGGTGTTATTCGTTCCCGGAATAAAAATTTCGATATTACCCTCGACCCCGCGAGCTATACTTTCCTCGATGACAAAAGTGCCACCTAAATCGCTGTTGCTGCAGCGACGTCCAATCGCCAATGCCAGGCACGCTGTTTCGCTTCGTAAAAATTGTTTGCTCTCTCCCTCTCCCCCTTCCCCTACCCCTCCCCTCTCTTGCCCCCTCCCCTGTCGTTCGAATGTTTCGAAAATTGCACCATCGATCTCGTGTCTCTCGAATACCGTAGGGCCTCGTACACCATCATATCGATACGGCCAATGTGCGTGCATTCTTTACATGCATATATGTACATACAAATATGTATACATATATATATATGTGCTACGAAATATCGTCCCTGAGAGCGTACTATGTGTAGGTCTAACATACGACGAAAGATCAACGTACACTCATATACAATCTACCGGGGTACAGTGCGTATATATATATATATATATATATATATATATATATATATATATATATATATATATATATATATAGAGAAAAAGAAGTAGTTTATGTTCCGAGTAGCGAGGATTAACGATCAGTCGGTTTCGATGTCATAAGATACCTGAATGGTATTGGCCGCTGTGGGTAAGACGAGCGAGACGGAGGTGTTTGCGCATGCGCGCGCGCGCGCGAGAGAGCGATAAAGAAAGATGGATTAAAGCCGAGAGACACTTTAATACAATCGAGGACGTGGAAGTGGGACGCTTATAAATTCTAACAACATAACGAGATACATATTTCTTGTAAGACAATTTTTATTCGTCACCGCGGTGAGGGCCGGTTAATGCAGCGTTGTCTTGTACACGAACAATCTGAGCGCGAATCCGAATCTCCCGCGTGGCGATTTGTCATTCGAGGGTGAAAAGAGTCACGATCGGTCCCCCGTTCGTACACGCTCGACATACGCACGAGAGTCTCTGCGTACAATTCAAAAAGTTTATCGCTCACTTGACCAGCGCAATGCACTCAAGCCTCATCGACAGCGGAAAAGAGGCAAAGGGTGGATTGCCCGGTGTCGTTACCGATGTGTTCGTTGCTGCGGTCTTCGGAAGAGCAACTACTCAATTAGCTTGCGTGGCGTGACGCTATCGCGGACGGTGTGCGCCACCAACGAGGAGGAACGAGGTGGAGGAGGACGATAGTCCGGCAGCAGCAACAGCAGCACAAGAGCTCGCCCCGGAGCAGCTCTCTGATGGCTCTGATGCTACGAACGGCGAACGAGAGGCACCGTCCACCAGCATACAGTCTGACTCTCTGCCGCGGCGTTGCCATGCCTCGCGCTCGCGCACGCACCAAATATTTGACGCTAACCATCGGTGAAACACGCTCGTTCGCCGTTCCCCGCCACCCTGGCGAGAGGATCAGAGAGAGACGGTGATAGAACCCTCTTTCCTCCGCGTCCCGCGAGGCTTACTAGCCAGCTCGAAAACATCGGCGCCTCCTCTTATTTGCATTGCCCTTAGCAGCGCGCGCGCGCGCGCGTGAGTTCGCGAGTCCAGCGCAGCGTCATTGTTTCTCTCCTCTTCTTTCGCTTCTTTGCTGTGTCGTTCCTTTTTTTTTTTTTCTTTACGTTTTTATTTTGGGCCTGGTCGGACCCCTCGGCCTTCGTTTCTTCTGGTTCTTCTTCTTCCTCCTTCTTCACTTCTTCTCGTTCGTCGTTGCTTTTTTTTTTTTTTTTTTTTGTTTCCTCGACTCTCTCACTCTTTCTCTCTCTCCCCCTCGCGACTACTTCTTGTCATTCCGCCTTATCCTCCTGTTTCATCTTCGATCCTCTTTCGCTTCTGAATTCCCTTTTTCGAATGATCTATAGAGCATTATCTCCTCATGTATCCTCAGGAGAGGGATACGTACCGGGTGTAACTCTTTCTCCTTCTCATCGCGCGCACGTGAAACACGTCCTTCTTTTATCGGCTAGGCTCGGTGGGCATGCGCGCGCATTTATCCTGCGTCCTCGATCTTCCAGAGACTGGTAAGCAGCTACTTCTTCGCCGCTCGAACGGAGTCGACACACGAGTTGCCGCACCGAGAATCGCGCGGAATTTCCATTTCTCCATACGCGAGCGATTGTTCGCCGGGTTCTTTGCCGCTCGTACCCACTTGCCGGTAGCTCCGAGCGACCTTTGCCTGCGGAGCCCGTCGTACACCTCGCGCATTTATGCGGACCGAGGTACGCGGACCATCGTTCCCTCAAGGTCTCGCCGGAGACTCTGCAGCGAGATCCAAAAATATGCTCGCTGTTCACGCTCCGATAAGTCGATCGGTTTTTCTAGGATATCGGTACCTCAAAAATTTGCTAGCTATTGGTTCGTTTTATCTGCACGATGACACTGGCGCGATCTTCGCACTCTAAAATATTTTTTTTTAATTATAATACTCTAGTTGGCGAAAGAATTTCATTCTCGCTTCCGGGCGAAGATTCTTTGGGTTCCTTTTTTTTTAATTTTTAAAATAGGAATTGACAATACGCCAGTGCCAAATCTCGGAGTTCGATCGTTCCCGGACTCTGCCGGTCGTATCTCCTCGGAGTATAGCATACCGTGGCAGTAATCTTCGGTTCGCTCGCAATTTACTCTCGGCTTGCACGCGCCTCGAGGCGAGGGACTATAAATTCCCGAGCAATAATCGATACCTCCGCGATTGACAGAGAGAGGGATAGAGGGAACGCCGTAAAATCTCACGTCCCTTCGCCCAAAGGGCATCCGGATTTCTCCGTCCTTCCTCACCGCACACACAGTCGCTCGTACTCTTCCGTTCCTCTTTCTTCCATTTCGAACCGCAGTGTTATTCGAGGCAATTGTTCTCCACTCTCTGATGTAATTCGCGACACGTTCTTCTTTTATTCGAACTCTTTCTTTTTACGTAAGTTTTATTGTCCGTACCGCGCAATGATGATGATGACGATGATGAGCCGGAACGTAAATTCCTCTCACGTCTCGATTCTTTTCACGTTCTTCGAGATTCGATCATTGCAACAACGGTCAATGCAGTCCCCCGAAAATACCGAGCGAGATAGCCCAGCCCAGAGAGAACCCAAAACCCCCTCCTCCGTTTCTTCGTTTTCGCTCGGCGCGGTTGTAATTTACGAGCGATCGTTCGTCGAATTCGCTGAACGGCTGGGCGCGCGAGCATCCGCGTGATGATTCTGCCTCGCGGCTTCGAGGAGTGCATCGAAGAGTGCTGTGCCACGGGTTCTCGTCTCGTTCTCCTTTGCCACGATCTTTCGCGTACCTCTCTTTCTCCACCGTCCTCTTCGCTTTAGCCCGTTCTCTCTCGCTCGCCCAGTTTCGCCGGTGCCACGATGCCGAGCAAGGAGAAAAGAGCTCGTAACTCCGCGCCTGTTGGGAAGTTCACGCCGTTCCGAGGCCCTTCTCGTGGATTCGCCACGCTCTGCACTAAGGAGAAAAGAGTATATGGAAGGAAAGAGGCGAGAAGAGGGTTAAGTCTGTTGCAGAAAGCACGGTGGTCTTTTCGACGTCAGCGCTCCTTAGCATCAATCCCGCAAGAAACCCCTTCGATTCTCGAAAAAAAAAGTTAAAATAAATACAAAATAATATCGACTCAAGGTATACGTCTTCTGCGTGCCACATATGCTATATAATAGAGTACGATGCGCGGCCTTGGACACTCACACGGAGACTTGCACAGAGATTTACTCGGAGTCTTACCCGAAGAATTATCCAAACATTTACGCAGTGTCTTACCCAGAAATTTACCCAATGACTTATCCAGAAACTTACCCAACGACTTACCCAGAAACTCATCCGAAGACTTATCCAAAGACTTATCCAAAGACTTATTCAAAGACTTATCCAAAGACTTATCCAAAGACTTATCCAAAGACTTATCCAAAGACTTATCCAAAGACTTACCCAAAGACTTACCCGCAGACTTACCCAACGACTTACCCAAAGACTCACCCAAAGACTCACCCAAAGACTCACCCAAAGACTTACCCAAAGACTTACCCAAAGACTTACCCAAAGACTTACCCAAAGACTTATCCAAAGACTTATCCAAAGACTTATCCAAAGACTTATCCAAAGACTTATCCAAAGACTTATCCAAAGACTTATCCAAAGACTTATCTAAAGACTTATCCAAAGACTTATCCAAAGACTTATCTAAAGACTTATCCAAAGACTTATCCAAAGACTTATCCAAAGATTTAGCCAAAGACTTATCCAAAGACTTAACCAAAAACTTATCCAAAGACTTAACCAAAGACTTAACCAAAAACTTATCCAAAGACTTAACCAAAGACTTATCCAGCGACTTACCCAGAGACCTCCACAGCCACTCAAATTCCCGCGAAAAAACGCGTCACTTGAAGCGTTTGGCTCGCCAGGATAAATGTGAAGTCGCCGGGAATCTCGTTGGCAGCCTCGAAGGCTTCCGACATGTCACGGTTACGCGGCAATGTCGATGCGACAGTTTCCTCGTCAGGGTATCCAGTTGGACGATTAGAGGTAGCCCAGACGTCGTTCGAAACTCTCCTCGAGGTAGAAATCTTTCACGCTCGCAATGCGTCTGACGCTTGATGCACCAGTCTGCTGCACTGCACGCTCCCACTCAACACTTCAACGACGTACATACACACACACACACACACACCCACTATTAGGTAGCGTGTACGTATCGTCGAGCCGTCGTTGCCACCGACGTCGAGCGCTTGATGCCTCCTCGAGAGATGTTAATTAACTGCGGAATTAATCGAACCAGACACCCGCGCTCGGGCGCCGAGCGTAGCGTATACGCTACAGAGGAAGCATAGCCGGAGCAACAGAGCCAAGCCGCGAGTCGAGCACGGTGTTAATTACATCGTGACTCCGGGTCTCTCAACGCCCGCGCGCGCTCAGCCGAGCGTCGATCGTCTATATATCGAATCGTATTATGCAGCATAGATTCGTTACGGTTACGTACGCACCGTAACTATATGTACACACGTAGACCCGCAGGCAAATACCGGTAAACACGGAACTTAACAATTCCATCGTTGATTTTTCGCCGCAAGTCCGTTCCGAATTTTAAAAAAAATCACAGTCTCATTGAACGGACACGGCCGACCCGTCGATCAGCAGTCGTAGCCCGTAGATAGAGAAGCAATGCTCTTGCCTACAAGACAGACGAAAGATTAAACAGTGGCTAACGAGCGCGGGTGTTACCGCCGATTTATCCATGTCGTCTCCGGCTCATTTCAATCCTCCAATTACGATACATCGATATCAAAACGTTTTAACGGATAGATCAATCTTCGGGAAGATACTCGTACGAACTTAACGACCGGACGAGCGAACACGGCCTCGGTATCGACAGTCAAATTGAGATACATGGATAGACGTATGTGCAAATGATTTTTCACGAATACCGTGAACACTTGTGACATTCTCGAGCGCATCCGGCTCTTCGTCCATGCAAATATAGGTACAATGTATTCGCATAAAGCATCCGCGCGCTTACAGTTATCTCCGCAGTGTATTCATCCGTACAGATATACACGGGAGGCTTCTAGACGCGAAGATAAAAAAAAAAAAAAAAAAAAAACATGAAGAGGGGGGTTCTTTTTCAGTGCCGCTAGTGGTAACGCGACGAGGAGGCAGTACATACGGCTAGAGCCGTGAGTGTCGCGCGCGCATTTAGATAATGCGTGCTCGTGCGCCCGTCCGCGGCTCTCCTTGCACTCAACTCGACGTCGCTCGTCCGTAAAAGCCCGAGGCGTGCGCGAGAGCATCCTTTTATCCTCTTGTAACTTTGGGTTGTAGGTACCTTCGCGGCTCGCATACACTCTCACCCTCATTTTTTTTTCTTTCTATTATTTTTTTTTTTTTTTTTCTCTTTTTTTTTGCTGTTTCTCTCTTGCACCCCCAATGTCAGGCTCCTCTTCGACGTCGTCCGTTGCGAGCGGTCCATGGAGTGCCCGAGATGAGCGGCGTCGAGGCCGGGCTCCAGAAGCGGAGCGGCAGAGAAAGAGCGAGGCTTGTGAAGCCATGCGACGAGAGAGCCAGCGCCGTCCGCTCGCGCTCTCGTATTCGCTGCACCGAGAGCTCGCCCATTAACAACCGTAATTGCTCTGAAACGTGTGAAACGCACAGCCGCGGCGCCTAACTGCACGGGCCTCTCTCTCCCGTCTCTATGGACCGTCACCGAACCCGCTCGAGCACACGGCGCGGCGTTGGACACTCGAGTTAAGAAGCCGGCTTTAAAAACGCCACGGTAAAATATCGTTCTTCTCGGATATACTCCTCGTGTCGCCCGACTGTCGTGGGGGAGGGGGGGGGAGGGGGGGGGGAAGAACCAACGACGGTGCCGATATCCAACGTTGCGCGCAGTCCGAGGTCTTTGCCTTTTTGTCTCGGTGCCTGCGGGCCACTTCACTCCGCAACGAGGGAAAACGGGGGGGCTCCCGATAAAGAGTCCGCCAGGCAAAAGTGCCCCTCAGACGAGGCGCGAATTGATTCTCGAGAATTCTTCATTTGTAATATCATATCTGGATGTGCATTCGCGAGGAGGAAAAAAAAAGAGGGAACGAGTAAGAAGAACAAAAAAAAAAATATATATATGAAGAAGTGCGTTCTCGTTGTCGAGCGGGAGGAGAGCTTGAAGAACCATGGTATCTCGAGGGGCGATGAGGCTGCTGGAGTGAAGAAGGAGAGGAAGAAGAGGAACAAGCGATACCGAGATGGAGGATACAAAGGCTCGTTAGAATGCCATTACGGTGCGAGCCACGTACATCTTCCGAGCGAGTCGGTGAACGTACGTGTAGTCAGAAAACTCTCTTCTATTATTCTTTTCTTTTCTCATCATCGTCCGTTCGATATCTCGGAGTTGTTAAAAAAAAAAACCAATAAAAAAGGTGAAAGATAGTCGTCCCGTGCGGGCACCACGCGCCCCGTTTACAAACCGGAAATCCAACCGAGGCTGGAAACATAATGAACAAATTTAAAAAATATAAAAAAAACTCGATTTATCAAACTATCAATAAAGTTAGGCGGCTTTCTCGCCCCGACCATTACCGGATCGTAGCCGGAGGATGATCGCGTCTTGCCTTTTACCGCGGCGCATAGCGTCCGGGCACCACGATGACGACGAGAGCGTTCACGAGTCTTCAAAGTCGCCCAGCTCGTTACGTTCTAAAAGAGCCGGGAAGAGTGTGTACGCGACGACGACGACCTCGCTGAGCTTGAACGTCGCGATTTACGGCTCGTAATTACGAACGGCTTAGAGGGAGACTGTATACACTCGCACGATACGTTGTACGGAGAACCTCACAGAGATCCCCGTTTTTCGCAGTGTATACCGTCAGCTTCATTGCGGTAAAATGCTATGCGCGATATTCGGGTCGTTGAGTTAAATTATTTAAAAAGAAAAGGAAACATATATATACTAGCGGTTATGTTGTCGCGCGGGTTCCCAGTATCTGTGTCAGTATCTGTGAATATCCATGTGAGTATCTATGGGTAATTATGAGTATCTGTGAGCAATTGTGAGTATCTGTGAATAATTGTAAGTGTCTGTGAATAATTGTGAGTATCTGTGAGTATCTGTGAGTATCTGTGAGTAATTGTGAGCATCTGTGAGTATCTGTGATTGATTGTGAGCATCTGTGAGTATCTGTGAGTATCTGTGAGTGATTGTGATTGATTGTGATTGATTGTGAGTAATTGTGATTGATTGTGAGTAATCGTGAATAATGTGAGTAGTTGTGAGTAATTGTGAGTAATTGTGAGTATGCGTGTCAGTATCTGTCAGCATCTGTGAGCATCTGTGAGCATCTTTGAGCATCTGTGAGCGTCTGTGAGCATCTGTGAGCATCTGTGAGCATCTGTGAGCATCTGTGAGCATCTGTGAGAATCTGTGAGAATCTGTGAGCATCTGTGAGAATCTGCGAGTGCCCAATCGACATGAACTTTATTATTATGTCGATGTCTCATGGATTTTGACTAACCGCATCGGCAACTAGAGCACAGCTGAAAACTCGTCGACTCGCCGACCAATTCTTACCATTCCAGCCGATCGAATTGTCCCCGCGAGAAAAAAATGATCGCCTCAAGACAGAGGCGCACCGCTCGTGCCGCGGCTTTCGCGCAATTGCAATTCTTCCGAGCGTCGCACCGCTCGCACGCGGACAAACCGTACGGCACGCCTGTGCAATCTTGCCTCGCCTATAATGGTAATATCTGGGGCTCGGTTTGCCTCTCCCGGTGCGGAGACGCGATTGTTCTCTGCGACACTGTCGACGTGTCGGATAAATATTTTATGCCCGCCGCACGGTTTTCCGTCCGAGCGAGCTGCCGCCGACCTCCTCTAACCGCGCGTCTCGTTCGGCATGCGAGTCTAATAGCTCCGGGTACGTAAGAACACTCGCGCGATCGAAGCACTGCTCGGGATTCAATGCGGGGCAGCCGGTGGTCCAGCGCTTTCCCTCATTTCTATTCGGGGCACGAGGGAAAAAAAAATATTATCCAGATCCTGAGTTCATCTCCCGAAGAACATATCAACGCGCCCGTACCTCGATACACGTCCCGGACGAATGCCTCGATTGTCTACGACAAATTTACAACAGCTCTGCTGTCTCGAGGACTCGAGATCCATGGAGAAATTCAATGCTCGTCGAGCGTAGATAAAACCCGTAACACGATATTCTCTATGCTCGCCTAGGAGAATCCCTCCGTGACGGATTTTCGGCTTCCATTCTCAAACACTGGCGTCGATGTACCACAGCATCCCAGTGGTCCATACACGAAAGCCCCACACACGGGTACACCGGTCGAGGCACCTGTCTCGATTTGATATTGCGTAACGTCGATACTCGAGCCGTGAAACCGGGATAGATTGGCGTTGTCGATGCGTCGGGCTGCGAGGTGGATGGAGATCGAGAACCCTGCGCACGGTGAGAAACAAGAGAATGTATACGGCGGGAGTTCAGAGAGGATGAGGAAATAAAGGGACCGGGAGGGACCTTCGTACGCTGGGATAAGGTCTCATCTCCTTCATCCTTCGCGCAGGCAAAGGCCGGTCCACCTTGTCCGCACGTACGGACCGAATGCCGGGTAGATCTCTCCTCTCCTCCGAGCACCGGAGGTGTCTCGTTTCCATGTGCGACGTGGAACAACGAGGGGGTACCAGGGAATATATCAGGGGTGTGAGAGAAATACTGGTCATCCGACCGAGGCGAGGAGAGAGCGAGGAGTGAGCGAGGAAGGACGAGGAGAGACAAGGATGAAACGACGGAGGGAAGAGAATGAGATAGAGATTCCCGCGCGCTGAACACTATTATTTGGCCCGGGCGACCGATTCGTGTTATGAGGGAGAGAAGCGAGGATGGGTCCCGTTAGCGTTGGGGTCAAAACTCCTCCGCCTTCTTCATCCACTCCTCCTTTCTCGGCTCCTTCTTCTCTACCTTTATCATCCTCGACTCTCCGCATCCCTGCTGGGCACGATTTCTTCCCTTTCTCTATCCCCCTCCCCTCTCCTCTCTTGGTCTCCCTTCCTCGTGGCAGCACCTTTCGCATCATCGAAACTCTCCGTCGAGTAAGTACCCGAAGAAACGAAAAAGAAGAAGAAGGAGCAGCGCGACGGAGGAACCGAGAGGAGGAACGGAGATGCGGGAACAGCAGCTCTTCCCACCTCCCCCGCACACACCATGCTTTCTCATCTCGTTCGAAGGCGAAGAGAAGATTCTGAAGGCTCCTGCCCCGAGGCAGGTATATATAATATAACCAACCGAACGACCCACCGTCTCTCTCTACCTCTCTCTATTTTATATTCTCTTTATCTCTTCGCTTTCTCACTCGTTGAACCTCTCCGTTCGAGTATACTTCCTCGTCGTTCACTTCATTCTGGTTCTGGCTCTCGCTGCGGCTGTCCATATACACCCTCGGACCTCTCTCTGTGGGAGCTGTTATTTATTGCGGGGTTTGGCGTTTTTATTGGATTTACACAACTTAAATACCGAGTCCGACGCGTCCGGGCCTCGATCAACATAAATATTGTATTTTCACCGAATGAGATGGAGAGGGGGGGGGGGGGGGGGCGGAGCCGGCAATGTACCTGACGAAATGTGTCCCGCCACGACGCTGGGTGACAATTTCTCTCTCGTGAAGAAGCGCGCAATAACTGCGTAATTCTTCACCCGCTACCAAAAACAGCTCTGACTTTACACAATTGTATTACGGAATAGCTAGATGAGCCTGTGCGGATCGGAGCTATGGAGACGAAAATGTTAAGATCCAAAAGTTGAAATATGGGTGACTATCAGGAGAACGGGACAAAACGGTCCATTTTTGCCATTTTTTTTCGGGGGACGTAAGATAAAGAGCATCAGTTCCAATAGGGACCCATTTTGCCCCGTTCTCTCCTATTATTTTTTGAATTTGATTTTATTTATATACAGAAACGGGGTACGCTCAATTACAAGACGAGGGGAAAACCCCCGACAATGTTGAACTGGAGCTGGAAGTTGTAGATAACAGAATGAAGAACAGGAAAAATCAAAATAACCAAAATAATCATAAATCTAAGAGAGATCGCCGCAAGGTCGTAAAAAGGATTGGGATGAAAATAAAAACCATATACGATCATGAATGAGAGAAGGCTACAATAAAAACTACCGGTCATCTAAGAAAAGTTACCATAGTTCATGGTACTACGCATGTAGGGCGCCACCTATGGCGGAACGTCCCAGATTTTCCAAGAATTTTTACGATAATATCTACGAAAAGTTCTTATAAGTCCGGTACTTCCGGCCATAGGTGGTGGCCTAGTTCCGTACTACTATGTGCCATAGTAAACTCTCTAGCGATATAGCCACATTCACTAGATCCTTCTCTCAGTGTATATGTAAAAAAAATTATGTATGATCATAAAATATATTTCAAATAAATAAAAAAATCATTTATGGCTTGTTCCGAAAGACGAATGGTTCCAAGTGATCCAAAAGGGACAATGATGGTCCCACGTTGCGTTGCGCTCATTCTTCCTCCGTCCCTCGCGATCTTTTTAATGAAATTTATTCCCTCGTTTGCGGGATGCTCGTTGTGCGCTAGCTGGACGCGAGCCTCGTTATAAACGTGGCTCGGGAGATAGTCCGAGGGAATGGGGAACGGAGAGGGAGAGTGGTATTATATACCAGTCGTGATCGCCATCACGCCGGCACGCCGAGCCGTTACAGTAATAAATTATAATAATAAAGCAACGAGATGAGGGAGGGTATTCACGCGAGCTCAGCGAGCGAGAGTTCGCGGGATGATCGAGTTTCGCGATCATGACCGATGGCATCTGTCTTTACTCTCGCCTCTTCGTCTTGACCGTCGAGTTCGACGTTCGATCAAACGCGAACGGAGGCTTGCCCCGAGCGACCGGCCGATTCGAATTTGTTATTGGTGCGAAGGAAATTTTCCCCTGCAGCAAGGTAGTTTCTCCCCTCTGCGTTGCGCAGCCCAATCAGGTACCGAGTATCTTTTTTGTTTTAAAAAATGTATTTTTATTTAACGTCGCATCAACTGCTATGGTTATTAATGTTCCTTAACTGTACTTTTTTGGGTGTCGGTAACAGTTGGTTTTCTAGGTTCGCTTCATGACGTCGCAGCTACCTCATCTCGATTGCTGTCTGCGAACATTGGACGTCTATTGACATGTATCGACTATCGCACGTCTTCATTTCATTTGTTATTATTATTAATCGATTGAGTACAAACTATTTACATACAATTAATATTGTCCGGAGAACCTTTTAAGCTCGTACGCGGATATCACTCGTCTTTTTTTACTCTACTAAACGCATTTCTTCTGACCTCTCTTCTATTCTCAACAAAAATACATAATCAATTTTTATATAGTGCTTTAATACCTGGCAGCAATATGTCTTTCTCACGTCTAGCTCCTGACTAATACTATACAGTTGCTCCGTCCGGAATCTTCTATTCTTTGTATACATAACTTTTACCACTTCATCGCGTCTCAATATTATTCCGCCAGCAAGACTACGGCACCGGTTTTCAAACCCGAGACCTCTCCACACATTGTTTTCGAGGCTACTAAGGTAAACGGCCCAGTTTCCGCCGCTGTCCCAGTTACCGCCATTAATCGCAATTTCTACTAATAATAAATACAGTATACGTTAAATTCAAACGATATTGACGGCATGTTGAAGAGTCGTTTACTCTTGATTAATGCCGCGATACATATATTTTTTATAAAATGTTCCGTTTAACAATTGAAGATGGCGGAAACTGGGCCTAAAGGTGGCGGAAACTGGGCCGTTTACCTTACTCTAGCCACGAGTCCAAAGTCATCGGTACCGAAAATCTTGCTGTCCCGTCAAACTTTCTTTATCTCACTACGACCGAGTCTTCCATCGTGCAGCGATTGTTACGTGTTCCTCTCAACCGCGAGACTTCCTCCTTCGCCCGCAATCTCGTCGATCACCCGGTCGACGAGTACCCACATGGACGAGGGGGCGGGTGGAGACGATAGGCAGCGATCTCGTCGCAGCAGCTTCTGTTTCAGCGTTCCCTCCGTGCGGAGCAAGTTCCGTAAGGATCAGCGAGAGAACCGCTCGGTCACTCTCTCCTATATCCCTCTTTCACTCGCTCGCGGTCTCGGCCGCGAGAGTGAACGCGCGCGCGACGCACGTACGGTAATCACTCGCCTCCTTATCTAGTGACGGCGGCCGCGCGGCGTTGGATTTGCTGCCGCTGTTGCACGCTGTGTTTGTTGCTGCTGTACAGCCGCTCCAGCAGTTATGCCGCTTCGCCTCGGCGTTCATCCATCATCCGGTAGCGTGGAAAGCACTCGTTTAGCCGGGCTCTCGCGCTTTCAGGGACCAGCGGCTTATACTCTCGCTTCTTCTTCTCTTCTCCTTCTTCTTGTTCTTCCTCTTCATCTTTTTCATCTTCCCCCTCGCCACCTCCTCTCTCAGCGAGGAAGATAACGGAGAAATATGCTGTCGCGTTTGCTAGTCAGTGGAAATCGCATCGGTGACTGGTTCAGCGTAAGCGCGGTAGGATTATTCGTTGGCGGCGAAAGACTCAGGTGGGGATGGACGGCGGACGTAGAAATTCCGTGTGAAAATCGAAGGCGTTCTGGACCGTGTATGGGTAGACAGCGGGCAGGATAACGCCCCGCGCACACTTCCTGCGCCTGTGGCCATTGGACGAGAAAAATCTTGCTACCCGGGAAGGCCGTCTACGAGAACTCCTTCTTTTTTCTTCCTTCCGTTATCTCTCTCTCTCTGGCTCGCGGATAGAGAAAGTCGCCGAGAAGAAAGTACGACGAGGGATTCGCGGACAGGGATCAGGGCCACGGGAATTCGAACGATCGATTGACCAATTACGATGGCCGGAGTTTGCTGGAGCCACCCTCTCTCTCCGTGCGCCCCTGCCGGCAAACTCTCTCCGCCTTCGTCTCTCGTCGCTTTACCCCGAACGATGGACCAAACTTTCTCAGCAATCCAACACTGTTAAAATGGACACCAAGATTTTGACCGCTTAAATATGTTGACCGGTGATGCGGTGTCGCTTCGTATTGGGACTTATTACTGATATTGTTTACTGCGCTATAACGTTTACCATGCTGAGAGAAATATCTCGAATCATATGGTAAATTTTGACCAGGCAACGGATTGGCACAATTTTGTGTAACTAGCTAAATAATTTCGTGGATCAAATTTTTGTTATCTAAATATACATAAAAAGAATTTAATCCACATGATATGTCGGTATAATCTAGAAATCTAAAACACACGTTTCGCGATCGCGACGCCGCCGATTACTATGTTTACTAGTAAGAAGAACTTATATTCTATAAAAAAATTGCGGGTTATTCGGGTAATATCTGCGATAGCGAAAATTACCATATTTTCTAGCAGAATATGTTAAGTTTGCCAGGATGTCCCTGTAGTTCTCATGTCACTTTTTACCCGATTTATGGTCATTTCTATCGGATCCTCCTCTCAGTGTATGCTGAATTTTGCCCCGACTCCGCACGTGTGGATGGCAAAGAGAAAAATAAAATAAAAATATAATAATGAAACGTTTAAAAAAAGAGAGCATCGTAGCGGAGGGACGTGTGGGAAGTACCCTCTCGTTTAACTAATTCAATTCAACGACGGAGACGACGGAGCCGACGACGACGACGACGACGAGAACGACCTTGGTTGGCGCGGTAAGCAAAGTGGCGTCACGCACCAACCGCCGACATGTGAAAAGTCACGCGATTGAAGTGGTGTCCCGGTCGTCGTCGTCGTCGCTGTTGCCGTTTTACGGTAATACACATCGCCGCAATTTACGTGTACGTGTTACAGTTAGTCACCATCGAATACCCCCATTTACGTGCGGGAACGAATTTCTTTTCATGAAGAAAAAAAAACACACCAATTGTAATTATTATGACGAGGCGCTGAAAACTCTTTTTTTTTTTGCAAACGACCGAGCTCGATTCGTGACTGGCGATGCTTTTTGCGGCCTTCAGGAAATTTGGGTACCCGGTCATTCGACGTGCGATGCCCGCACTGAGAAAAAAAATATACGCATATCTACTGTATGAAATAATTCCCCAAGGGAACGGCTATTCATATAATTTTTTGTTAATGTTCAGTTGGTTAAACGCTAATTATATTTGCTACTATAATCTGTTATCATTGCCCTAACTATAAAATATAGACGTTCCCTCGGGAGATAACATTGAACAGTCGAAAGTGACCGCGATCACTCGAACTATATTACTATGTAATTTTTCCCAGTGCGGTATGAAATAAAAGCATGAAACGGCATTTATAAAAAAAAATTATCCGCTGATTCAAATACTAATATTTTTCTCTGTGTATATTTGAATTCCGTTTCGCATATTTCGTATATTTGAATTCTGTTTCGCATATTTCGTACATTTGAATTCCATTTCGGATGTCGGAGCAGTATTTTCCGAAGGCATTTCGTGAACGATATCGCGCCGGTTTGGTCAGCTACGGAGAGTCCAAACAAGCCTCGGGATTTATTTATCGCGCCGGCGATTTCGAAACCCATGGGCTTCGGTGTCCGAGCGATAAAGTCGAGGGAGCACGCGAGCCGCCGCTGTTTCAACGATGCGACGGCAACGCCTACGCGCGCCTTCCGGCGCACATCCGCAGGCGTCAATAACGCGCGACCGGAACACGTGCAATCTCCACCGAGGAGAGACGGACCCGTCTCGCACGTGCAGAATTTTCGCGACGCGTTTACCGACCGAGCGGGGAGCCTCCAAGCGAGTACAACGAAAGGAAGAAGTACGAACGGCGATCCGGCGACGTTGCGAAGACCGAGAGGGAAAGGAAGAAGCGACCGAGCACCGGGAGAGAACTTATCGGCGGGAAGGCGAAAGAGAGGCGGAGCGAACGGCGACGGGAAAACACGAGCGAGAGGAGAAACGCTCGAGCGAAAGTGCCCGATGGCAGTGGGTGTTGCTGGAGCTGAAACTGCTTCTGCCGGCGACTAAAACTTATCCGTGTATACTCGGGCGAGGCGCAAACTCCCCCTCTCTCGCTCTCGCTCCTCGTTACCGACGTGGTTGCCCGGGCGGACTCAGCGACGTGATCCATCAGCCTTGTCCACCACCACAGCCAACACACAGAGAGAGAGAGAACCAGCACACTCGGTTTAGCTCTGCTTTTTTCCCTCGGCACCTTCGTTTAACTCGCTCGCACGTCCACGGGGGCTTCGCGTCCACATATCCCTCCTCCTCGTCCCGAAGAGTTCTCTTTCACTCTCGAGTAGCGGCGTGGACTATATACGCGTTCTCCGGTCACAGGGCCGGAGACGGTGCTCCATTGTGAAAGGGGTGAAAATTTGTAAGGCATCGAGAGGATCAATTAAATTGATCGATCGAAACTCGAGAAAGCCGAACGAACCCGAGCGCTCTCCGACTATTTAATTCGACGAAATTGTCTATCGCAGATGAAATATATATGATACGAATTATTTCCGAGAAAGGTTGCGCGGTTCTCGCGGCGGTTTGTTCGTTACTCGGTGAAGGGAATCTTTGTTCATAGATTTTATCCCACGGAGGGAAGTCCCGGCGAAATAGAAACCCCCGCGCCAAGTTTCGTTGCTCGCTTAACCGTGGACCGACGCTTGCGTTCCATCCCGGTGCCTCTTGTTTCTCGAAGGAATAACAAACACTAAAAAAAAAAAAAAGAAAAAAATCCACCAGCAGAGCAGAGCAGAGACGAATAGGGCTTTGTCTACCGTCGAAATCATTTCGAATCTCTCTTTCTCTCGCGGCGGCTCCCCAAACCCCGCGACGATATTCTCGGAAGGCGAAGGACTTCAATTTCAAGTGAGCCAATAAAATTCGGCGGTCGGAGAGGGGAGCGGGACGGGATGAAGAGAACGGGAGGAAAAAAAATGTGAAAAAAGAGTAGGAAGGAAGGAAAGGGGCTCTCGTCGTTGAAGTTGTGACCGAATTCACAGCAGCTACGACGACGCCGTTCATGGGGGTCATGGAAATCCGAGCACGGCCCTGGAACCGAGTCGCGGCCCTCGCGTCCTTCCCCTCGCAGTCTCGCGGAGTGCTCCTGCAGTTGCCGTACACGAGCCCTCCCTCCCTCCTCCTCTTGGTCCTCTTCTGCCGGCTCGGAGCCACGCGGACCGACAGTCCTCACCGGACGTATCGCACAGAGATTCTCAACCCTTTCGTTCCAGCAACGTCTTTTTCCCTTGTTTTCCACAAGACAATCTTCCCATTGGCTGATCATGATTTTCCTGTTACCGGCTCGTCGTGCATTTTGGACCCTGAAAGTCCGAAGAAATAAAAATAATGAGGTCTTGGAGTTCATACTTCCCATTGATTAATTGATTCCTCAATCGACCCACATCACCATGGCGAGTTCAACCCTCAATCAAACTGTAGTCGAATTTCTTTCTATATTTTTTTTTTTAATACTCAAACGCCATTGAGCAGTCGCGCGGCTCGCCGATAAATTCTAAATTCGTGCATCAGCCTTGCGACGACTGTGGAGACGTCGGATATGTACGAACGACGAAGGATGAGGAGGAGGAGGACGAGGAGGATAGAGAAAGAGCGAGACCCCTTATTCTGCGGGCTCTCCCCGGCGGAGAGGAGCCACGCGGGTTCGCGCCGGCGCGAGCTCCCCCACCGGACGTGCCGGCGGCAGGGGTTCTCAATCTCGGTGTGCGTCGTCGCGTCATCGGATACACGCGAAAACGGCGCGGCGATGATTGCGCGGACACGAACGAGACACACGCACGAGAAACGAGAATGAAGTGGCGGAGGATGAGAAGGGAAGAGGCGGTGGTTCGCAGCGAGACACAGAGAGAGAGTGAGTACCGCGCGTCACGTGCCACGAACTCGTTAACTACCCTAACGACCAGGATCCGCGTGGCGGCCACCGGTGGTTTCGTCAATAATTGGCCGAGCCGCGCGCGGGAATTCGCTTTTAATAATTTATCACGGCATCACGGCCAGCGCCAATGACCCGCCCAATAATAATACGATACCTCATATATATATATACATATATATATACATATATACATATAATACACATGTGTAGTAGATTTAAGCTTACGTATATTAAATCTGCATACTTACCTACATCCACGCGAGTTGACAGTGTGTACGCCGCCGTGATTCGACTGCACACACGTATGAATAACTCTCATACACGCCCTGCTATATATATATATATATATATATATGTTTAATCGCTTGAATCGCGCGCAAGGATGCGATGAATAGCAAATCGTTAAGAGAGCTCGCGCGATTTTTTCTTGTTGTACTTCTTTTTTTTTTCTTCTTCCGACGGTCACGTAGATCGTTTCCATCGACAGTGAGAAAGAGAGCGACAGCGAATACGAAAACTTCTTCACGGGCTTTCGTATTATTCGCCGTACCCGCGCAAATACACCATCGGTAATTCTAATTCACGAACGCGAAAGATTTCATCAATCGGAATTCTCTAACGTGCCCGCAATACGGAATTATAATAGCCGATCGAAGAAACAACAATGGCCACGACCTCGACTCGGCTGCATCGAGGAGGCGACATGTTTTTCCTGCGACAATAGAAATTCCATTGCTTTTTCCGTTTTTGCTTTTTTTTTAATTCCTTTTTATTTCGATTCTTATATTTCCGTTCCCATACTTCATGTATTTCGCGCGACAAGACATGAGTTCCTCGCGTTGAATATTCGATTGAATCGCTGCTCATACAGATTACACAAATGCGTGAAATGTTTTTTCGATCGGTCGTATTAAAAGTGTCCGTGTAACCGTGTGTCCCTTCGCTATCTATTTTTGTATCGATTTATGCATTTAAAAAAAACACCTCGACGCGGTCCAGCGAGAAAAAAAAATCTACGCACAATAGTCGTCGTGTTCTATCTGGGTTTTCTCCGCGATGCTTCCCCTCCGGCTCTCACCGCTTATTCACTCACCGGGGCACTCTCCCGATCTCCTCATTCTCCTCGCACTCTTCCTGTGAGAGTAGTGTGGCTTGTAAATACGTGAGGGAATAACCAGGCAACCGAGGCACAACGTTACCGAGCGCGCGCGTATCTCGCGGGATCAAAAGAGCCGCCTGGAGTCTCCCGCTTGCGCACCAACCTACTCTCACGCGAGACGGTTTTATATACTTAATTTATGAACAATATAGCGCATATAAACAGAACGACCTACCAACCTACCTCCCCGACACTCGGATTCCCCCCGCGTCATTACGACTGCCTAGATTCTGGCACCTTTCTTGTCAAACATCGGGACACTTAACTCAACCCCACTCCGGAACAGTCGGCGTGTGCGGATACTGCACGTGTAAACGTATTTCTATATTTTACGCTCATATTTTATACACGAGTTATCGCGCGGCGTAATATGTTGCTGTACGGGAAGTAAAGCCAACTATGCCGTTGAACGATAACGCCGAGTCCCCCCGACCGCGTTATCTGTTTACATTGGTGACAGCCGCCTTACAGGGTCTCGCAATTACCTGCACGACTCGTTGCCGCCCCGCCAGTTTCTGCTTTTTTTTTTTAATTCACCATCGATATCGGCGCGCTTCGCGAGCTTGAGTATAATTTCAATCGGCTAATCCGACGGAAATTTATACTTTTTTTATATATGTATATATATGTATATTTTTTTTTTGCTCGAGCCGGGAGATCAGTTGAAGGTAGGCTGTATAGTGTTTCCAGACACGGGCTCATCAGGAGCCTATTGTAATGTGACACAGTGATATATGGCTTTTATCATTTATACGAAATAAATATGACGATATATTTCTTCGCTTTGAATACGAATCCGACAGATGTTTTGTCCCGGTACACCGAGAGAAGGATCTCGGAAAAACTACCAAGTCATATGGTAAATTTCAATCAGCCGATATTATACGGCGCCACCGTTATGAGATTCTCACAGCGGTCACAACAATTTTTACCTAACCCGTATGGTAATTTTTCCAAAATGTTGCGTATCTGGCTGTTAGTACAAACTAAGCTATTAAATTTTAACATAGATAAAACGAAATTCTATTAATATACTGAGAATTCCGTTGATGAAAACTGAGAAATTCGACCGTCACATTTTTGTATGCATGAATAAAAAAAACATGAAAACATAAACATAACATGAACGAAACATGAACATAAACAAAATTTGAAATATGCCGGTGTAACCTACAAACGGTTCGCGATCGCAACGCCACCCGATTGCTATATTTTCTAGCAAGAAGTACTTATATTCTAGCAAAAATTACGGGATATTCGGGTAACATTCCGATATAAAATTACCATATTTTCTAGCAGAATGCGTTAAGTTTAATACGAACGCTTGCCAAGATGTCGCTGTAGTTCCCATAAACCTGAAAGTTCTGTCGATTTTTACAAGACTTATGGCAATTTATATCAGATCCTTCTCTCAGTGTACATAACCGTGACATTGGTGATCGTAATTGATAAAAATAAATTCAAAACAGAGCATTGCGACTTTCATCGAATTAATAAAAAGTTATGTCAGAGTTATAATTTCACCGATCTCCCCGTTTAAACTACCTTATGATAAACAGGCATTAAAGGATTCGAATAAAGTCCGTGTTAATCTGGTCCGGCAGCGACGCTTCGCGAGTATATTATCACGATACCCCGGATGAGTTTGAGTTAGTACGTGCGTGTCGAAATGATATGGTATTCGTGCGAGCGAGGGAGCGAGAGGTGGCCGTATATACCGCGCGGACACCATTATCATGCATAAAAATTTCATTCAGTAAAGGCAAAAATGAATAAATGAACGGATGAAACGAGCTGTGCGCCGAGCGCGCGCCCGTGCGACCGCCGGTAACGAGCGCGTTCGCCAAATTTTTTCTCGATAAATATGGGGATAATTAATTGAAAAAGCCCACGCTTGAATATTGGCGACCGATAAGCCTTTTTCGAAGCACGCCTCTTATTTTTTTTATTATTTAAGTATCGCGTGAATTATTGATGCCGCGGGCGCTTTTTTCAATGGCGCGAGTGGTAAAAAAAAAGATATACATATATACCAAAATATAAATATATATATATGTATACACATAAATTGGCAGAGCTGGGTGCTCTCCACGCCAATGCCCCGACGTTCCTCGAGGGCGCTCCCGCTCCCCTTCCTTCCTCGACTAACCGGCTTTTTGGGCGAATTTTATTATATCGGGTAATGGGTCCCTGTGCCTCGTAACGTTATACTGTGTGCCCCGCATCTCTAAAGAGACTTGACGAGGAGGAGGCCTCGCACGAACTTCGCTCTCGCTGTTGCTTCTGCCGAGACCGAGGCCCTCGTCGTAACGACGACGATAAAATATGAGCCGCGATTCCAACGCTGGTCTCCCATCTCCGCCATGCCCAAACACGTTTCACTCCACCAATTTTCGAATCTCATAAAAAATGTTTTAAAAAATATTCCCAACCATAACTGCGTCTCTAATCAACGATAACTTTCTCTGTTTCAGGTAAGTCCCTTCGACTATCGTCTGTAATTCACTTCTCCAATTCAATCCGGCGGAACTCGAGTGAAATCGTCAAAGTGAGTGCCCAAACAACTTGAATTATATTTGTCGCTCGTATCGTTAGTCCACTCTGGCATTACTCTGCGAACCGTTCAGATTATACATAAGTGCCCTATACACACACACGTATACGTGTATGTATAGTTCAAAAATAGGCAAGGGCTGCTGGCAGCTCCGAGCGCCGCATGCTGGTTGGGTCTAATCTGGCTGTGGATACAGTAGTATCCATATAGCATTTCGAGTCCCGGGTGACCGTACGAGCGAGAGAGGGCTCTCGCGTGATGGTGCATATCGTGTTCACCCCAGCGAGAAAACCGGTGTGTATGCCCCGGCCTCTCTCCGTCTCTCTACGAGCGCCTAAACGGCACACTTGCCCCGCACAATAGAATATCGCCGACTGGTTCGCTGACTACCGCGGAGCGGGCAGTGGTTATAACCCCTCGGGGGGGCCCCATACCTACTGTATAGACATATATGAATACCGGGTATACATAAAGCCATAAGCATCAGAAATAATAACGCGTGTAATGCGCTGGTGGTCGAGGGCCAACGGGATCGGTGGAGCCGCGCATACACCGAAAGTGCTCCGCAAGGTTCCGGCTATTTCGCCATGCGCGCGAACGCGCGCGTGTGTGTGGGTATATTAAATAAATATGACACGCGTGTAATACGACAGCAGTTAGAAGAGGCGCGGTCGACCCCATTTACACCCCATCAATTGCATGCGGTCGGTCTATCCCCCGCGATATCCCAATTATGTTTCTCTCACTCGATCGTCGCCCGAATCCGCAGCCGAAAATCGCTCCTTGCTCGCCCACCCACCAATTTTCGACCGCCGAATTGACCATCGCCTCGCCCCCCCCCCCCCCCAGTTCGCGCGTTGCCTATTCATACGCGCACTTCCGCGGCGATGAATCCTCGCGGGTGGCATCTCTTTGCAATCGAAACCGTCTCGGTACATGAAAATGTTTGAATTTTCGCTCGTTTGCGATATCGATGCCCCCAGAAATCGGCGGGCGAAATTATCGTTTCGCTGATACGAGAGTTTAACCGGGGAAACGGTGTAGCGCACATCCGGCGACACTTCGTTTCGGAATAACGATCCGCAACTCCATCTACCGTCGCGATCGACGACGGTCCGTTCTGTCGTCCACATTATTCGCGTGGGCGAACACGCATCCGACTGCCCGCTCGGGATAATTATCGATGGTTTTGCTGCCTGAGGTGACGGCACCAACACGCGTTGATAGGTAAATCTTTTGTCGACAGAATTTCTACGATTTTAGGAACGATCTATTTTCATTGAACCGATATCTTTTGAATTGAATTAAATTAAATTCGGTCGCGAGACGGCAATGTGGACCATTCAGTGGGTCGGTAGACACTGCGTGAATTCATTTAAATTTGAGAATTTACTTCTACCGGTTTGTAGTCTCGATGACTAATTAAAGAAATCAAGTCTGTCTCAAGTAAAGATATTAGAAAAAAAGTAGAAACCTTATTGATGGATCAATATTGGCCTGCCAGCAGTCGATCCACGATGTACCCATGAATTACAGAAAATGAACGGAGCTTGATGTAAAAATTAGGGATTACGTGTTTTCATTCCAAGTACCGTGGAGGGTGTGTATTTTGAACGATAGCGATTACAATGCCCCAGTCGAGTACGAATTGAAAGGTGGGATAAAAAAATGTTTACGTGCGGGCCGGAAACGTCGGCTTTGATCGTGCGGGTTCCGGCTCGCCTACTCGATCGAGAGGATAGAGTCAAGTCGTGACGTTGGGATCGTCATAGCTCGATTTGTGAATGGGACGATGATCGGGGGATATCCCGGACGCCCCTCGAATATATGAGTATAATATCGTTCTCGGTCTCATATTCTCTATGCTCTTCCCTTCACTCACCCTCTCCGCCACTTACGAAATGATTTATCAATTGAGCGGGCAACCCCAGCCACACACAGCGAGAGCGGGACGGAGACGGAGAACGACCAGCGGTGTTGAAATATTATAACATCATTCCCCACGGCTCACCCTAATATTATCCCTTTTCACCGTCTCTTTCTTTCGCACACGTGTTTTTTTTTTTTTTTTTCACCGCGATCACCGACGCCCTTCCGACACTTATTCTCGCTCGCCTCTCTACCTCCCTCGACGACCAGTCTATCCGACATTAACATAACAATGTCGATCTAATTGCGGGCTAATCGGCGCCAGAGGCAAAAACTTCATCGTGCGGGTAGTCGGGATATCGTAACTTTGCGCTACTGCCTTTCGACTTTTTTTTTATTGCCGCTGCATTTTATCCATTTGATACAAACCTATATCAGACTTTGTGACCAACTCCATCAATCGAACGCATAAAAAACATTTAAAAATGTATGGATCACCTGTATCGCCTGAAAACTTTATAGTTGGCTGAGCGAAGTTGATACCGGCGTATCCTAATTTTTCCCCGTTCGGTATTGCGTTCGTTCTACCGTCTCCGAAACCGTAACAACCGTCTTATCTGAATCATTTCTAAGGCAGCAACCTCGCGGGGGAATACAGCGCGGTGAGCTTGAGGAATAAAACAAACGAAACAAAAATGACTGATTCCGCGATGCCATCACGATCCCGGCTAGGTTCGCAACTATAACTGGATCGTAATAACTATCAGAGGAAAGGCGATCAGCTGCACACCGCGATGCCCAGCGGGGTTTGCGGTCACGTACATCATTGGATCGGCGTGATGGTGGAATTCTCATTTTTTTTTTTTCGTTCCATCCTCTCTCTATTCTCCACCCGCTTCGACTCGACCGACCCCGCGCAATCCTTCAGCGATGTTTCCAGTATTTCCATTATTATCGTTACCCGTCATTACCGGGTACCCCTGTTATTATACTTTTCCCCTACGTGCCAACGGGCTTGATCCTCGAAGAGGGATTCGAAAATGTTAAATCGGTTACAATCGGACATCGTCGCTTCCCGAGGTGACTGACATCAGCTCGACGACTCGCAATCATCAGCTGCCTATTGCCTTTCAGTCCCATAAATAACAGATTTAACTTTGATCCGCGAAAGTGCCCACCTTCGAACGGGGATCGTTTCGTGGGCTCGCGTTCAAGCGATCTCGTTTCGCCGCATAAATCCACGCCATGTAATCGCATCGGCCACGCCAAAATAATATTTATTCGATCGATATATCGCCATTATGGAAATGTTTCTCTTGGAAATGCGCAAAGTGCAAAAATAACGATATGCTCACGGATTATCCCTTATCCCTTGATGCCGATTCCGCTCCGAATGGTAAAAGAAGCCACGCAAGTGGGGGTACTCGGAAATACGGTGGCCGCCGGAATCTCTAGTGCGCCCTTCTCTCCCTTCGACGTTATGCTCGGCCACCTCCTCTCCTCCCTTGCCATCCTCCTGTTTATATATAGGAAACTGAGAAGATCAAAGAGCGACGATGCTTCCTCGCTCAGCTCAGGCATCGGCAATGCTTCTCTTCGAACCATCGGGGTCTCTCGCTTGCCCCACTGCGGAAGCCACCGCCACACTGGCTGGATATAAACGGGTGTCTCGTCGATCGGGAAATAGTCTTCGCCCAACCATACCCACATCAGCCTCTTAATGATTCCCGTTGAATCTCAGGCTTCCACTTCCATTTGCAAGCTTCATCTAATCCGGGCGAGCTTCTCTCTCATGCGGTAAATTTGTAATCTACGATCCTCACACACACATACACAGACACACATATGTGTACGCTTCTGTGGCGTTTCCCATGTCTCCTTCGAGCTTCCAAATTTGTAGCGACTAATTAAAAAGGATTTTAATACGAGACACAGTATCTCGCCCGAGCGGTAGAAAGAGCAGTTTTACAATTCTAATTTAAATGCCACACACCGCAGTTTCATTTTTCTTTCTTTTCTTCGTCCTCTATTTTATTTTTTCATTGTATTTTTTGGTTTCACGGTTGCTATAGTTGAGGGTTGACGGTTGGGCGCAACTCGGAGCAGGAGGAAACAAAGTGACCGAGGTCCCGGGGTGCCGTGCTTCGTTTTCATCCACCCGCGAGAGAGCGAGAGAGGGTGGGAGGGGAGGGAGAGTCGGCGGTCCAATTAGAAACGAAAGGGGCTCGTCGGGTTGGCACCCCTCGTTAGCCGGTTTCGTCGATTCTCAGAGTGGGAAAGGACAATGCTCGCTCGCTTCTCGCTGTTGAGTTCTCTCTTCCAGCCAGGCCCACGGTGAGCAGCCGCGCCAGTTCCTTCTTCTCGTTCGCCTTAAGGTTTATACGTTTACGACAACGGCCCCTATCGCACTACCACCGATGCAGGCGCGGTGCGAGAACTCCCGCCGCCGCTCCTGCTCCGAGCAACGACGTGCTAATTATATGATTTCATATAACGAGATGCGGGTTGTCGGCGGGTCAGGAGGAGTCGCCGGTGAACGGGAAGGAGGAAACGATGGAAAGAGTGGCAAGACGTAGCGGGAAGGTTCAAACCCGATTGTGTTCCAGAGGATCCGGATTCGTAGAACTCCGGAGGACCAGCCTCCTCTCTCACTCAGCGTCCAGCTTCGACCGCCACGTTTCTTTCCTTCCTCTTCGACGGCCCCGTCGCCACTTTCGCAGGAAATCATAGGTCTCATCCTGCCACCAGAGGCCGAAAAAGTTGGCGCGGTCACTCCCAAAAGAGACCTACAACCAGCTTCTTTTACCGTGAGGCTCGTTCGTTCTAGGCTTGTAATTTATAGAAGGTAACAGCCCCCTTCGGACATACGGAATCAATGTTACCGGACCGGCAGTCACGAGAGACCGGGATTCACAGAGAATTCTCGAAGCTCTGGCCGATGTGGGGTGGACCTTACGCGCTGCGGTAGATCCAGGGACCGAGGCGCCATTCACAAGAGCCCTCTTTGTAGCTGGAGGTGGACCTGCCAGAAATATACTTATCTCGACGAGTACTCGGAACTCTGGACCATTCACCTGATTCTCTCTGGATCCTCATGGTACTTTACAATACAAACACGCAATCCATCCAACCGACGGCCTTTTCCGTTGTTATCGTTGTTATTATAAGTTGACCCGTATTATAGACTCGGCCAAGTGGATTCAAACGCGGAACGCTCGACAAAGCAACGAGGCTATCCCACCGAGATTGCACCGTGAGAGAACACAGAACACCCTGGAATCGGGATTTACCTACTTTATACATTTTTTTTTTTTTTTTCCGCACCCCCGGTAATTCTCCCGGGGATGCACTAATTTCCGTGTCAGCGGGGATCCCCGACCGCCCCCGGACGGGGGGTCTGGCATGGACCGTGCATACGGACGTGTGTGCGCGCTAATAATCCGCAACGAGACCTGTTGTAGCTTTTGCTGGTGAAGCAACCGCTCAGAACGCCTCAGGCAATTCATTCGCGGTTGACTCTGTGTGTGCGCTCCTGCTCCTGCTGCTGCTGGATCGTCGAGAGGGGGAAACCCCGGACTGCTGTCCCGCCCTGACGCATCATTACCCTCTATTAATATCATAATATAAACATAACTCGGGGACGGGTACACACGCACAGGTAGCGCGCCCTATTCTTGTGCGTACACTCTTCCATTAATAGATGTACAGACGCACTTGCGGGCAACTGGAAAAAGTCGGCCTTCCACGCTCATCTCGCTTCGCTTGCAAGCGAAGTACCCTAATATGCAACCCTCTCTTGGCTCCTCTCTCTTTCGCTCGAGCCTAGGATATTATAGAATAAACAGGCGAAGGGCTGATGCCCTTCGCAACGCACCCGGGCAGATTGCAGTCATTGACCCTTTAAAATTGGGGTCCATCGATTTCAGGCAAAATCATATATTTTTTCTCGGTAATAAAAAAAATAGTGTCGAGAAACCCCTCACGTGGGGGATTTTTTATCAGATTTTTTATTAAGAACATTTTTTTAGAGTTTTTTTTTTTTCGCCCGAAAATGATTATTATTCCATTACTTCGGAATGACACTTTTCTCAGTTATGGTCTTGTGGTCGATTCGGAGTTCGTAAATTGAGAGGTTGTCCCAAACTTGTGTCTGCCCAGTTTTATTTGCATAAATATTTTTGTGTATAAGATTCGCTGCATGCACCGAGCCGATAACTGTTCGGCGGCCAACGATTGTGACGTTAGCTCGTCGCAAGGATAATAATCGTATATACTGTGCGGTATCATATGTATAAAAGTCCCGACAGGAGTGCAGGGCGCCAGGACGGGAAGGGAGCAAGTGGCGCGTGATGAGTGGGGTGTGTTACACGCACATTATGCGGAGATCCTTTTTTTTTTCTCCCCCATTCCCCCTTTTTTGCAGCTCTCGACGCACAGCAGTCGCAGCGACGCGCGTACTTCCACTCTCGATCCGTCGCCGTTCCCCGCACACGAGAGACCCCGGTGCACGCACCGGGTTATACATCTCCCCCTTTTTTCATATATCATATCGGTGAACACACGACCGGAGGGCCCAAGGGCATATCGCCCGTCCGGCTTACAACTGCATTGGCTAATCGTTTCCCTTTCGACGAGGCATGAGATTTTTTTTTCATTCCCTCCCCTCCGATTAATTCTTTCACAAGTATCGGACTAAATTTAAACAAAATATTTCACAAATATAACACGAATTAAATTGACAAAAAAAAGTCGAGCCATCAATATTCTTTTTTATGGTTCGTAAAATCGGCGAAAAAAAAAAAATGGTGAACGCTGACAATTAATTGCTACGCGCGTCCTCCCTTTGGCATGAAACACAATCGAACCGATATAAATCTCGGTCGGAGCGCGGTGCGAATTCTTGTGCGCGTATCGCGCTCAATTACGGGAATAACAATGTGAATAACAAAAGTCGAAACAATGGAATTAAAATTGCATCAGGCCTGCCCTTCCGGTAAGCGCACCCACAATTTCTTGCGCCCGGCGGGGAGCAGCCGAGACAGAGCTTTCGCGCTCTCACGCGCGTCGGTGCGGAGAGGCCATCGTCGTTGAACTACAGGTTTTGCATCGAGCACCGTCCGGCTCCGACGACCGCCGTCGTCGCCTCTGTAACCGGGAGCCGGAGCGGGCCCAACGCCGGCAACCGCGTCCGCAATTTAGCACGTGCGTGCCGTGATACCTACCGCACCTCATCGTCTCGCGCCACGCACATAGGGATGGATAGACCGCCGCCGTATACCTGTATTTGATATCGTTGCATTCGCCTCGGTTGCCTCGGCTTGTCCACAAGCGTGCGTACAACAGACACGCGCACACGCACGCACAGCGACGAAGTGCACCGTGCGGTGTAAGAGCTCCGGTGCGAGATAGCTCGCCGACATGCAGTAGGATAGCGCAGACCGGAGGGAAAGCGCGTTAACCGTGCTCTCGGGCTACATAGGCGCACGTAACGCTCGGTCTAGTATCACCTTGCAGATATAGCTTCCCGCTGAGAGCTGCCGACACGCGCTTTTTCACGGACAATAAAATTGAAGCGTATCAGAGATACAAAAAAAAAAAAAAAAAAAAAGTTAAAGAAAAAAATTGCACGGCAAGTTAATTCGTATATGCAACTCGTTACTTTCATAGTCTTCACGGCGCATTTATTCCTCTTATCTCCTCATTAAAATCTCGATCGCTTAATTACAGTGTATGCAAAAGCGTATACCAGCGCTATCCGTTGTAGATGGTTACCAGACTAAATGAGAGTCTTCGTATAATTTTTACTTTATTTTTCTTCATAATCGCATATAAATCTTTCCTTATTAGTACATTAAGGTTCGGTGTAAAATGGAATCTGGGATATTGTTGACTTGCGGCAGACCTTATCGTGTGCATCTAACGAATATCCGGCTACCGGGATTGCATACATCCAATGTAGATGTCAAAAGTAACTGTCGGGTCCGACAGGTGTCTACCCGAGTCTACACCATAGCCTACGTAGATGTCGGTTTGTATAGACCAAAGTCACAGTTCAGTTTACATGGACCGAGGTATATCAAGACTGCAGACTCGAGCAGACGGCTATCGGACCTAACAGTTATTCTCGAAATCTACATAGCACCTCCAAAATCCTCCTAGAATGCGGATTTTTGGTAGACATCTGAATAAAAATCTGTATATATTTTTTTTCTTCATAATCGCATACAAATCTTTACTTATTACATTAAGGTTCGGTGTAAAATGGAATCTGGTATATATTTGACTCACGGTAGAGCTTATCGTGTCCATCTACCGAAAATATGACTACCGAAACGATTGTATATATGCAATGTAAATACCGAAAGTAACTGTCGGAATCTGGCGAATGTTTACCCTAGTCTACACCGTAGTCTACACATATGTCGGTCTGTACAGAACAGTTCAGTCTGCATGGACCGAAGTATATCCAGACTGCAGACTCGAGCAGACAGTTATCAGACCCAACAGTTATCTTCGAAATCTACATGAGCACACAGTCCTCTCAGTAGGTTATTTTTGGTAGGCATTCTAGATCCTCCACGCTAGATGGAAGTCTACCCTAGATGAGATCTTCTTTTACACGCGCAGCATCCACCGCGAGATGTATCTCCGCCAGTAGGATAACGCCATATGCACCGGTGGATTCCGCCGGGCTGTGTGCTGTATCACGTCGGTGGGTTCGAAACACTGCCGGAAGAACCCACCGCTGGCTCTCTATAAGGGTTGTACATTGGTGCACTTGACTGTAGCACGTACTCCGGCGCGGCGAGTAGCAGGCTTCCAGAGGGGATTCGAGGGGCTACTCTGCCGCTGCTGCTGGTGCATACGTTGCGGTATGGATTAGTTACGCGGACACAATAATTTCGCCGGCACACACGATCCATCTCTCTCCTACTCGTCGTCGTCCCGACACCGCTGTTGGTGTTCGTGGTTGCCGATGACGCGATATTCCACGGGCAACGTACACGGCTTTCGCTGTGTCCGCGATAGTTGTGTTAGTAGACACATATATATATATATATCCCCGTGTCAGTTGCTCGTGAGTCTAGCCGCGCAGTGCTTTGGGGGTTGTTCTCCCGATTTCCCCCTCGGTGAAACGCACGCCCGGTAGCTCGACGGTAGAACACTGTGTGTATGCGTCCGTGCACGTATGCGCGAGTGTGTACCCCATTGCTTGCAGCTCCGGGGCCGTTCTCCACCCTTCCTGTACACTGCCTCACGGGGTTGGTTCTCTCGCTGCGTTGCAACCCTCCCTCGCACACGCAGTTCATCCTCTCACTTCTCTGCCCACTCTCACCCACCCTCCTCCTCTGTGTGTGTGCGCTGACAGCCCGACACGACCCACTCGTGATCTCTATAAATATGAATGCTAATACCCGCGGAAATATTACACGTTATTATCGACCGCCATTATTCAAACCACCACAGCGGGGGCTGGCTGGCTGGCTGGCTACGAATGCGTAGCCACAGCGCATACCTTGTCGTACAAACATGTACACAGTGCGTGGACTACCGTAGATATCGGGTGGATATAGTTATAATGTCTGATACCTATGCGCGGCGGTATTAAGCAAAACATATTAACAAAACGCGTGGCGCGATGGAGGCTGCGCTTACTCGCGGGCATTGGCGGGGTTGGCCTTCGGGGCCTCGCGTTAACAACCCTCGTGACGGAACTTTCGAGAGCGCGGGGGACGGAGAGGGCGCGCACGCGGGAAGCGTTAAAGGTTTTTGTGACGGAGGTGTGCGCGCCCTTCCGCGCTCGCCGAGGGAACGATCGATATCGCGGATTTTTTGAAGAACCTCAAGTGGGAAAATTTATGGTCAGATAACCTTCCGTTAACGGAAAAAAAACGGTTTTGGAATTAGATAATTTGGCTTTCAGATTAGGGTTCTCGTGCAGCAGAATTTCGAAGGCGATATCTTGAGAGTTTTCTTGACATTCATTTTTTTTATACGAGACTAGTCTAGGATTTTTTTTTTTTTTTTTTTTTTTTTTTTTTTTTTTTTTTTTGAACCAAGAATGTTGTCGGTAAAAAATAGTCGAGGCATTATCTCAAGATAGAAGAGCCACTGTTAGGTGTTCGAAAACGCGGGAAGATCCGATACGCGGGCATTAAAAATAAATGAATATCGAGCCGTTAAGAAGATCGGAGCGGCTGCGCGGATGAGCTTCCGAGAGCCGGCTCGCTCGATCGACAATGTAAGACGAGAGTATTCGGTTAATGGGCCAGCGCTGGCTGCGATCCGAGCCCTCGCGACTTCCGTTCGATAATCTCTTCGTCTGGCGAGAAACACGCACGGGCGAGGAAGGGAGCGAGGAGACGAGAGGATGGACGCTGCAAGAGTAACGCGAGCGCGAGATACGGTGGTCCCTCGCGAAGTTTAGATCGAGGGGGAGAACCCCTGCCCACCCTTATTAAGATTCCAGCTGTGGAATTCTACCTGCCCCGGAGTCCGCTACTGGTCTTAAGTAAATAAAACACGACCTGCCCACGTCGCCCGCTTCTTCGCTCCTGCGCCGTGTGCTTCCCCGCCGCTGATTCGAGAGCTCCCGTTCCTCCTTCTCGCCGGTCCCTGCTGCGGGTCCTTGTAGTCGTCTTCGTCGTAGTCTCCGCTAAAATCGTCCTCCTTGCCCCAACCCTTTTCGCACACGACCCTCCCAGCCCCGCGCTGCACTCCCCGCGCCTCGGCAACCTGCCCGAAACTCCACCAAAAGTTCCTAACTTCTGACTCGATTTCTCGCTACGTGAACGGTCTACCATTGAATTAATATAATGTGATAATCTCGGTAAAAAGAAGTACTCGAGTACGAAGCCATGTGGGTAAATCAAGTACGAAGAAAAATATTCGAATAAAAGTAACTTTACAAAATTTATTTTCTCACTTTTTACGATATGAAACAAAAGTTGACGATGCAATTTTCGTCAGGATGCGTCAATACTTGTGAAATAAAAAAAAAAACACAAAAATTAAAGAAAATATATAATTCTTTAATGGTTGTTTCACCGACACGGCGAATACGGTACATCGGCCCTAACGAGGTTAACAGACCTTATCTCCAAAGTTCCAGACATTGTTTCTCGTTACTTTTACAATTGCTTCATTTAATCGGCAAACGGTATTTGCAATTTAAGAAGTTACAAAAACGAATGATTGTGGAAGTTCTAGGGCAAGAAACAGCTGAGTAGGCGATCCGCACGCAAGCGCTCCGTGTCTACAGCGTGCCTCGATAGTTGGCCATATCGGTGCGCCCGGTCTACGCTCGGTTATCGTTCCCCAGGGGGTCGCCGTGCACCGGTATACGGAGCGGACGCCTCGTCGCCGTGGTTTCACACAGGCGTTCGGGGACGTCAGTCGCGAACCGGCGAGAGAAAGATTCCGCGTTTGTGACATAGCCACGAACCGCGCTCTCGCACCTCTCGCCGTTCATCGCGAGTCGTCAACCGTGTCGCCTCGCGGCTTCTTCTTCCTCGGCTCCTCGATCGTGTCTGCCGGCCGGCCCAAGGTATCACATACTCTCCGCGTAGGCAGCGCACTTACATCGTGCGAGTTGTTCCGCGAGAGAGCTTGGTGAGGACGCGTGTGCCGAGCACACACCGGTCACACCAGTCAGACTTCTGACACACAACCGCAGGCGACTTAGTTCGCATCGTCTCGCTCCGTGCAGCCGTCTGTCCGTGTATCCGCGCAAGCTTCACGCGATACTTATCGCGATAATATATGGTAAAAGCGGCTAACATGACCCGGTCCGCTTATCATTGACTGAAGTGCTAATGAGGGTGGGCCGTATTCCCCACTTTCAGCCGATCGACTGCCAGACGACAAAAGGGCTCACGCCCGGTGTCAAAGCATATGTGTTACGCCCTTTTGTTTCTTAGCAGACAAGAAACAATGTTTCTTATCCACAAACTCCACGATTATTTTCTTGTTAATTTTACAAAAAAAAATCTTGTCCATTTTGCAAAAATGTCTGTCAATTTTACGAATATTTTGTTGTAAAATTAACAACAAAATAATTGTGGACGTTTGTGGACAAAAAAGGTTTGTTAAATGTACAAATCTTTTTTTACTGTGTAATAATGCCGATATCGTCAAGATATGGACCATCATGATGGACATTGAATAAAATCCATTTGCGACGAGAGGATCGTCATTCCCTGTAAATAGAATCCTCTTGCATGAAATGGATGTTATTAAGCGTGTGCGACAGCGTGACTGAGTGCACGCATCAAGGATATTTCCATCCCTCGCAGTGCGATCATCCTCGTTCCCAATCCTCAGGATTCGCCAGCTTTGTCCCGCCGTCTCTGGCTAACGCCTCGTTCGGAAATCTCCGCGAGGCACCGAAACTTTTTAATATCCCCTCGGGCGATGTTTGCGAGCTTGTCATTCAAGGTTCCCGCAGACACGGAGCTGTGAGCGCGCAGCTTCCGCGCGGTGTCGCGGGGAATGACGGCCGAGAAGGATGAGGACGAGGGCCTGTAACACGACGAACTGGAAGCATATAACTCGAAGCCCGACGTCTACGGGCACACAATGCGAGATCTCCCCGATCCGCCGTCACGACTCCTGCCCGATGGTGACGATGCGCCGCGATCTCGTGCTTTCCCTCATACCACGTTGCTGCTGCTGCATCTAAATCCGTCCTATCTGGCAGTAGTGTTGGCGGTTCTATAGCGTGAGATGCCGATGGGATAGTGCACTTCGAAGCCGAGTGTCGTACCCGAAGCCTCGACGGACAGTTGTTGGTAGTGGTCGGAACTGGCGATAGGGTAGCGCAAAAATTCCTCGGGTTCCAGGGGTGGTTAGTAATTTTTTTTCCTCCGGTACGCGTTGATGACGAGAACGCGCCGCGATGAATGTGTCCCACGTTACACGTGTTTGCAACGGCTGAGTGTGAAAGCTTCCGAGCTTTTGTACGTGTGTGCGAGCGAGGATGGAAGTGGGAAAAAAAAAAAAAGTAAAAATGAACGAACGAACCGTCCGAGAGATAAAGAGAAGACTTCCGGGCATAATCCGAAGTCGCGTCGAGCCGTCGTCCCGACGTCCCGGCCCTAGAACAAATCAAGCCGTACGCCAACCCGAGCCAGCATCCATCCCTGCATCTCACTCGGCGATTCATTGTTTCCAAAGGCCTCAAGCTATTCGCGCCCCGATTGGCGCCCGAAGATGATGCTTCTCTCGCATTCTCGTTGTGCCACCTTTTTGTAGTTTTTTTTTCTTCTTTTTTTTTTTTTATTATTATTCTTCGCACCCTGTTCCTGTTTTCTGTGGAGTCGTCTTGCGTGAAATAGAGTTTGGATACAAATTTGCAAAGACAGCTTACGGTTCACAGTATTTTTTTTTTTGTTGTAATTCTAAAGAACACCATTTCGTATTAATCGTTTTTTGGTGAACGGCAGAAAAGGTGTTTGTACATTTAGAGTAAATTTCTTGTTCGAATAGTTCCACGACTTTCTGCTCGTTAATTTCACAATTCTTTTTTATTTTTACTAGGATTACGCTTCGTCGACTGAAAAAGATTGTGGATTTCTCGTGGAAGAAATGTTTGACGAATGCGCAACTTTTTTCGCCGTCTGTTTTCGCGGAATCTGGAATATATTTTTAAAAAAATAAAAAAATGGAGCCAATTTACACTTGTGTACCGACAAGTTTTATATTCATCGAATATCAGGTAGACACGCGCCTGACTCTCTCCCCATCGACGGAAGAGACGACAGCGAGACGTCTCGCGTCGCGAACTCGGCCAGCTCTCGTTACAGCTCGTTATATACGTCCGCTGGGAAAAGATCTCGATCTATAATGTGTTGGTGTATGCGTGCGTATGCGCGCAGCCGTGTATCGGTTACTATGAGATATCTCGATCGTATATTTACCGTCGCGGCGATGAACATCGGGAGCTACTGCTGTTCCAAGCTCGCTGGGCTCCCCCCGTGAGATTAATGGACGCCGCGCGGATTTCTCCTTATACGGATAATCCGCGAGGTGGCCGCGGTTAACGCCGCCGCGAACTCTCGAGTGAGTGACTCCAATCTCGTTCCCTCCTGCCAGTCGAGCGGTATCGCTCACGTATCTCACAAACGGCAGATTGACACAATCCCGCAAACCAGCAATTCGAGAAAATTTCATTTTTTTTTTTTTTTTTTTTTTTTTTTTTTTTTGTACCGCGTCGAAAAAATATTAATGCATATGGGGAAGGGGTAAAGCCCGGAGGAACCACGATGACTCCAAGGGCTCGGACTTCGAGGAACTCAGAAACGTTTTATTTGCGACGAGAGGCAGCAGGGCGCCATGTATATAGACATACATGTTCTCATCCACGAACAACGGGCACAGCATCCCACAGTCTCGTTTCACGGACGTGCAGAACCCAGCATGGGGCCGTGATGCAGCCACGAGAGAATCTCTAAAAAATCTGAACGACAGGACGTGAGGTCGGCTTTTGCGAACTATTGTTGTCGAGCACGACATTTCGAGCCGTCGGTGGGTTCCGCAGTGGTTCTTCTTGCTTTTCCATGTGGTGGGTTACTGCCCAGTTTGGTTTTCGTGTAATGCGAGAAATACTCGGTTCCGATTTTTAATGATCATCGATCATTAACGCGAGAACCCATAAACATGCTGGAATTATTTCCAGGTGCGCAAAATGACGCCCTACCAAAGTATGGCGAACGATCTCATTTGCACACTTGCGATCCCTCGATCGCTAATATAGATCCGGAGATCATTCCTATATATATCTATTTTTTTTTTTTAAATTTATTTCTCAGTGTGCGATGACCAATCGGGAGCGGAACCTTTTGCCGATTACGCTGCTCGATTGCGCCACTCCGATACGGCTAACCCGCAGGTAGATGTATAATAGCGGTATGCGAGTGTGCTGCATAGATCGCGCATGCGCACGCTCGCGCTCTCCTCGTTAGTGGAAACATAAATCCTTCGAGCCTCGACGCGTTGCCGGACAAGGCTTATTTCTCTCCTTCCATCTCTTCGGCGATACTCGACCGTTCGCGAGATCGCATTAGGGTCGAACGCGAGCGCGTTTGCGCGCGGGTTAACCGAGACTTTCCGGGAATCGAAAACGGGTCGAGAGCCCTGTGAAGAGCGTGAGGTCACCGTGCCGATTATTCGCCGATGACGATCGCGAGGAGAGAGGATCGAGCCTTCATCCTTCAATGGACCGTTCGATTCTCCGTTTCATCGCTTTATTGTTTGTCCCACGTGGAACTCGGAATACCGCTCTTTGCTATCGAATTACCGATCGCGCATTGCATCTCCGTCCCGACGAAGTTCTCCAACCTCCGACTCGACGATGCCCGAGAACATCCTCGGCTTTGCATCGAAGGTTTCTCGAGTAAAATTATCGAGGGTCGAAAGTTGGGAGACACGGAATCGAGAGAAACGAAACGGAATAGCTATAATCTTCAATCAGCGTGAGAGGACGCGAGCGCCGAGGGTTGCAATTATGAGCTAAGGACGAGCATCAGCCTCGACGACTCGTCACAGGAAGGGACGAAGGAGTCTACAGGATGAATTGATCGTGCACGCGTCTCTGCGTTCTCCCTTGGCAATTCCACACTCGCAGGTGCTTTTTTTTTCTTTACTTCTTCTCACCGCTATCGAGAACGGAAGAAAGAAAACTGATTGAGTCTTCGTTCCTGTTCCCTGTAATGATAAAAAAACTGACATTTTATTTCAATTTTCTTGATACAGGTTCGTAGATTTAACAAATATATTTTTTTAAACCTCCAACCTTCTTTTTACCGTCCGCTCCACTTGCGAGTGTCCAAGCAATCGTCACCGTTGATTCTTGCGGTTAGGATGATAGCGAAACGATCTTCCAATCATATCACGAGCCAATCCGGGATATTCATTGAGCATGAACGAATGCGATGCCATTCCCGACGGGTTTGGAGGGGATATATGGATCGAAATTGCAGTACGCTTTGGTCCAGGGGATAAACTAACGAGACCCATCCACAAACACCCCGTCCACACACAGTTGTCGCAATCTATTACGCACGAAAGTGGTCAGGAGTCACGTGTACGTAGCGATATATAACCAGCGTCACAAGAGCCACCAGTGACGGCAACAGCATCAGCACCAGCATCAGGCATCGGTAGGCAAGGGAGAATAGAAGGCAGCAAGAGAGCCCCGGTGGCGCAGGCGAGCACGATAGAGCAAAGCATCGAGGAACGAGAGAGCGAATTCAGAGAGTCGCCCCCCCCCTCCGGTTGCACACCAGTAATTGCTTCCTTTGAGTAGCTCCGGAGGTGTAATTTAGTCCCGACCAACAACCTTAACTAATTAACACACCGAGTAGCGAGTGAGTAAGTGAGCGAACGAGTGACTGACGGACGCGCGCGCCCTCGCCCCGGTACCGGTGTGTCTGCCTGAACCTCCGTGGCTCTGCTTGTGCTGTTTCTGGTCTTGATGCTGCTGCTGCTGCTCCTTCTGCCGCTGATGGTGATGCTGTTGCTGCTCGATCCTCTTGGCTCCCGGCGCTGGCTCCTGCCTCGTGTCCTCGTTCATTGAACAGAGGAGAGTCAACCGACTACGCCCGTCAGCCCTCGCCTTTCGTCGTTTCCTCGCTCCATGTACTGCACAGTCGACGCGACTATGGTTATGTGCGAATGGAAAGTACATGGAGGGCCCGATGTACGAGGCTCAACGTGGAGGTGGAAACGGAGTGGCGAAGGGTTTCCTATACCCCGTTCATTTCCTTCGCTCGGGCGCGGCGCAACGCCCTCGGCGCGTTGCCATCTCGACCCTCCTCGAAGCCTCGAGGCTCGAATCGCTTCCTCGGGATAAAGGATTACGCCGTCGCCCACCTCCCGTTACGCCCGTGCGCCGATTCCCGATTCCAGCAGCGAATCCACGCTACCCTACCTTGCGGACAAAATCGTCATCGACGAGCCACAACGCCGTTTGAATAATATAGAGAGCTCTTTTTTTTTTTTTATATTTTCGACGTTCGGACGGCCAACCGATATCGATATTTTATTTAGGGACGCGACCGTACGATACCGCGGTGGCTGGATTAATGGGACCCGAGTGGGCGGTTGAATATTCGATTGTCCGTCAGCGACCATGAAGCTTTTGCAAAGAAAAAAAAAAGATACAAAAAATAATATTCTCCCCCAGCGTGGTAACCGCGGATCAATCGAAAATGTGTTGTAGATGGAATTATAACGCAGTTACAAAACGGGCATTGAAAAATAAGAATATAAAAAAAATGTTGCGGTGGAAGTTTATCGCGGTGGTGGGATCGGCGAGTGATGTACTCGTCGTCCACTATACGTGAGCGAGCCTCGGTCGGTCCGACCAAATAAATTCGTTCGTTGCGTTTAGTTATGCGTCACGTTCCCGACGCTCGGCGGAGCGTAGGAGAGAGAAGCGGCGAGAATTCTTCGTCGTATGACGAGAGAGTTGGCTCGTGCATGCAGATGCCCGAATGAGATCCGCGGACCGCACGCGGCGATGACCTCTTCACCATCGTACCGCACACCGCTGAAATACCGCGGGACGACGGTGAGATAAATTTTTTTTTTTTCCGAGATGAGTTTCGGGAAGGATCCCCATCGTTGACCCGCGACCCCCGAAAACGCACGTGTCACGTGACGCGAGTTGGGCCTCGGTGAACGATGTTTTCAAAGAAAAGCAATCTTCCTTGAGGGCAAAAGTGTTGAACATGACCGGTTCATTGATTTGCGTTCTAGTCGAGGTGGGCCGTATTCACCACCTTTCAGTACATTAAGAAAAATCCATGATTCGGAATATATATTCGAAATAATCTGATCAGCTAGCCACACTGAAAAAAAAGTATCAATGACTCAAGTAAAATTCGCTTGCAGGCTGCTGATGAAAAAAAAGTTATTATTTCAATTCCGCTTCAAATTCTTACAATTCCATACGGGATTGAAAAGATAAAATGTCACCTCGACAGTCTTGCCGTCGTTGTTTCAATATCATATGGAATCGTAAGAATGTAAAGTAGAATTAAAATTTTAAAAATGTTCTGTAGTAGCCCGCAACAGAATTTTTATTTCAGTGCAACTTCTAGCCAGCTTAACTATGTACCACCTAGAAAAATTGTTCTGTTTTTTTTTTTTTTTTTTTGCTAGACACGAGATTGCGTGTAGAAAGAAAAAAAAAACTAGGCGATGGACCTAGCCGGACGCTGTGCCTGAATTTCCCCACGGGCTGTCGCACGAGTCCGAGGGGGAAAAGAGGGAGAAAAAAAAGCAAACGCTGGAAGTAGGTAGCACCTGTCGTCCAGCTCGAGTAAACTGTTATTTGGCGTGTTCGCCGGGAAGCAAGTCCCCCCGTGAATCCGTGGACGAGGCGAGGTGAGGATAAGAGGTGTAGGAATCGGGCGGAGGTGTTGGTGCAACGATGCTCGTATTTAACACCTGATTAAAGGAAGGGGGGGCGGGGGGTCGGGGGCCCCGGAGAGCAAGAGGATGGCATGGACCGAAGAAGCCCGGGAAGGCCGTACTATATCGAAGCTCCGCGGTTGGCGTGACCAAAGCGATTGCAGCGAGATGAGCGAGGCATCCACGCACAGTCCTCTCCCCCTTCGAGCTCTCCCAATACTTTCTCGTTTTCCTTCGCGAGGCGAACAGTTCTTCGTTCGCTTCGGAGTATCGGTCTCCCCCCTCGCGTCGAGGACCACGACGGGACACAGTACGGTGGTCCAGCGTCCACGCCGGACGGCGGAGCTCACCGCGAGGCAGAACCGACTTGCTGGGAGGTGGAGGGAGCGACGAGAAGCAAAGGTGGAAGAAACGGAGGTGGAGGCGAAGAGGATGGAGAAGAAGAAGAAGAAGACAGGATCGGTGGAGAACTCGCCTCGAGCGACAGCGTAATCACCTGGACGAACTACCACACGGCGCACTTCCATAGGCGTAAGCTCGCGGTGTGAAAAAAAGATCCGGTCTACCACCGCGTCGCGGTAGATCTGTCATCCGGTCTGGACCACAGACTCGGGTAAAATCAGATTCGCCAGTCATTTTTCGAAATCTCCACCGTACGTTCGCAATAGCCCAGTAGACGGACATAACGGACCCACCATAAGCGAGGATCTCGTCAAAGAGCGTTCAAAGACGACACGAACACATGTACTCCGTACGGCGAAGTGTAAAGATCGTTCCAAGTCAGTAGACGGAGCGACGGGGCCTCGAAGTGCACGTTGATGAATAAATGCATGGCGATCAGTCGGGAAGCGATGATAAATCGATAGCGCCTGAATTGAAATTAATCGCAGGAAGTTTGTCAATGACTATTACAGTCTCTCTTCTCGGGTACTCCGGCAAGCGCGAGAAGAGGAATCGTCTTGAAGTTCTCGCGTGGCGCGGAGAGAGATCTTGACGTGCGGAATTACCGGAGCCGGCGAGCGGATGCTCTCGAGCCGTGCGTCAATGTAATGGAGACGAGGAGCTCGCGGTATCCAGCAGCTTTGCCGATCCCGTAGTCAGCAGAGGCGTGTTTGCTCCCGTGCTATCGGAGGACTCGCACGAGAGCGGGGTTAATAGTTTGTCGGGTCTTTGCACGAGGGATTGAAGAGCCGTGGCACTTTGGAAACGAATGTTTCCATTCGAGGATGAAGCGAGAGCGAACCGACGAAAAGTACACCCGCGCTCACGCTCCATCGTACATCACTCGGGATATTTCTTTCCTCGGATGTGTGCGCAACCTCCCGCGTTCGCACTAGCGAAATTATACACGAGCGAGCGGAGCCGCGCACACGGGAGACGCTCCCGCGAATTCCCATCAGCATCGTGTGCTCTCAAGGTGCGCTGGCACGGATAATGATATGCGGTGAAGGTTGCATTTCCGAAAGCTCGGAATTCAACGCCCGCACGCTGAGGACTAGGAAAATATATCCTAAGAGTCTCAATAAGAATGATCCTTTATTTTTCCACGCACTTTTCTCAAGATAAACTTACAAATTTATGGCCTCATGCATTATGGATGCAACTGTTTGTCTTTTGCATCCGCAACAGGAGTTTCCCAAAGTGATGTTAATCTACCGAGCCATCGACGAATCTTCTCGTTAATTACCGAGGGATTCTCACGTTTTCTGGCAGCATCTGTGACCCATCGATGATCGAAGTAGGGAAAAATGTCTTGAGGCAAAATCGGCGTCGTCCCGCTGCTTCGCGATCCGAACTTTAAAGAACTTTGGGCCCCTCCGTTGTTTTAGTTTCCTCGGTGTTTCTCCCAGCGAGAAACTCGCCCAGTCGCGATCTTTCGAAATTACGAGCTCCTTTATTCTCCCAACCGATTCTCGGACCTTTGTCCTTTCTCGCACTCGGTGTGCCCATCCCCTTGTCCGGTGTGTCGCCGTAGAACAACGACGCCGGAGGCACGGGGAGACACAGGAGAAGCGACTACGACGAGGAACGCAATCTCCGGTGCGATCTCACCAGTCGCGCGGGACTGCCTCGCGCGACCGTAGATTTGGGCTGTCTTAGGTAGATTCCTCGGAACCGTATCTACCATAGCTGTCGTACCTACCTTCGCCAAACGCTCCCGAGACCTTAGACACGGGTCTTCCACCGAGTGAATATACAAACCCGCCGGATAGGCTTTATTTTTTTTTTGTTGTCCCGAGAATACCGAGAAGAGGTCTATCGACGTCCCCGCGAAATTACGATCCAACGTCAGCTGATCTTGGCGAGATCGCTGCGAACGTTTTCCCTCCAGCTCCCGGTATTATCCCTGGGAACGCGGAGGCGACGAGATCGCCGGGGAGACGCAATCGTCCCGGCGATCTGGTAGCTTCCCCGGGAAGTCTTGCGAGAAAGCTACTGGAAGATTTCTACATACTCCTTCGTCCCTCTCCGACTCGGCTCGCGGATGCCTGAACGGAGTCAACCAGACAGCGTGCCCGAACGGGCGGATATCTTCCCCTCATCCTCACGAGTTCTGTGCGCCTTCCGAGCATCGGTATTCCGTGATCCATCGAGGTTTTCCCCTCTCCCGCGCATTTCATCGCTCCGCGGTCTTATTCCTACCCAACACTTAGCATAATTCGAGCACGAAGCGTGCGCGCCTATCCGCTGCGTTTCGCGCGGATATCCACCGAGGATAATTTCGTTCCCCGGAGTTGAACACGGCCGGGTCGTGCACACAACGTTTTCAAACGAATGCCTCGGTTACATAGGTACGCACACCGGCGAAGTGGGAGATCGCGACTCTCGGCTATCGCGGCCTCTCCCACACCAGTGGGCAAGTGCATCGGTGCACATACGCACCGGGGTGAGCCCGGACAGTGCGAGCGGCGGAGGAGCTCCTCGGATCATTCCGTCACGTCACGCGAAGCTAGAACGACCCATCGCATCACGCCTGCCACGTAGCCGAGGTGCTTGGCTCGTCACGCCGGGAAAGAAGCGATGCACCGTGATGGAGAGAGGTTTGCCACTGATGAGAAGTGAAACGCGCGAGGGAGTTGGAGAAGAGTTGAAAGAGGAGGTGAACAAAAAAAAAAAAAAAAAAAAGAAAACCAACGAAGAATATACGCGATCGCGATAGCGAAAGAATTCCTGGGTTCGCGCTTCTGAATCGCGTTTGGCCTTGGAATCTCGCAAACCATACTCTGGATCGCTGCCAATATGGAGTAGATTGGATATCGCTGAGGGAAGAACGTGACCCGCCGGACGCGACCAATGATGCGACGCGCTAATCACTCTTGTTCCTCTGACGATTCAACGACTTTTTAACATTTACAGTTTTTTGGGTCGAAGAGGAATTACAAAGTCTCCGTATGGGGGTCTACTTTGGGATGTAAAAAAGTTGGCCTTGGAATCTCGGAAAGTTGCTCTGGACCTCTGCCAATATAGTACAGTGGTGCTCGACAGATGTTACATGCGCGCGAGGGCGGACAGCCGCAACGGCTCTTGCGGCTGAGGAACGATACGAGGAGAAGCGAGAAAGTGGAGGGAACTGGACGAGGGAGAGAGATTGGCGGTGATTGCACATGCTCGGTAATGGGATCGTTTCTGCTCCGAGTTCGGGTTTGGCTTCTTCGGATCCGCAGATTCGATCGATAGATTGTAGGTACATATATATATGTATATACATTCACCGTGTTATACACCGTACAAATAGACGGACGAAGAGCAGAATTCAAGAGCGCACAAGCTAATACTCGTTATGGCATTGAGAGAAGATTATTCCCCGGGCGTAGGAATGGAGGTCTCGTTTCCACCCGCCTCGGATACTAACGACGAAAACAAAAAATTAATTTGAAGAAAGATTTCGCGGCGGAGAATTAATTATTCTCCGTGCAATAATTGCAGACGCGTTGACTGGATGCGATGATCGATTACCGCGGCACGAGGATTCTTACTCTCGATGGGCATCTTTCCCATCCGAGCGGAGAGATTTCGAGCGGGTCCCTTCGTGCATCCGCCAATGTCGGTCCAGCGAGCCCCGGCCCCCTTGTTCACCGCATTAACAGGCATGACTTGAAAAATGTGGTTCCTAACACCGAGCGTCCGTTCGTACACGAGACGAGAGACGAGTCTCCTTTCTTTCGTTCCTTTCTTTTTTTTTTTTTCTTCTTCATTTTCTGTCCCACTTTTACCCGGGCGTTGGCTCGGTAGGTCGATCCTTGTCCCGCGCTGGTGGAACGACCGGCCGGGTTCGTATTTATTAACGCGTCTCGTTGCCTCGTTTCGTTGATAGTTTAGGCTCGGCGCGCGTGAAGAGCGAGCGAGAGGCCGTCTCTCTACCCGGCCAAGTTCCTCGCACGCTTTTGCTCCTTCTTGCGAGATGCTCGGCCGCTCTCTCGGGGATCCCTCGGGTTCGGTGCCAAATAACATTCTACGAATTAGCGATTTGCTCCTCCCAACCTCTCGCTCTTTCTCCCTCCACGAGAGAGACGCCATGTGTGATCGAAGAAATTTATGATTCGTCGAGCAATTAGTAATTAAGAGCCACCGAATATTCCCGGCTAAATTAATACCGATGTATACATTTTCCGGAGGATGCTAATCGACTTTGTTCCCACCTCGAATTAATAAAATTGTTATTTGTTGTTTGGGATTTGTGTCGCGTTACGCTTCTGGTCTCACCTGACCATGTGAAATATTATTAACTTTTTCTTTTACTTTTTATTTTTACATTACAAGATGTTCCTCCACGCTTAGACCGATAGCACGATTTTATCTGGAAATTCGATCGATAAGTGACTGATGGATTTTTAAAAACGTATGGCTTCGGGTAAAAATTCTAATGCCGGCAATTTTTCGAGCCAACTTCGTGCATTCATTAACGGCCCGACTGTTATGGATACTTTTGACGCCTTGAAAACGGGGACCGTAGGCCCCGAGGCGCGCGAAATCAGCTAGATCGAATCGATCAGTCAAAACGACTGTCACTTATTCTTCGAAGGCTTCCATCATCGGCAGAATTTATTTTTCCTTTCAATTTAATCAACCATATCGACCACTCGTTAGCGACGCCAGGGAATTTTATATAATACAACCGAACAGGCCGACACATCTAGGAGAGCCGCTGGCTATGCCGGATTTAGAAAAAAGAAGACCCGAGCGAATAGAATGGAGAACAACATTTCCATCTCACCTGCAGGCTACGATCTTTTTTCTTAACGGACTCACGATATCCACAACGTCAAGATTATCGATTCGAGTAAATTACTGATCAGATGAGAAAGAAGAAAAGATAAAAATCGACGATTGCAACGACCCGCGAAGCCAACTCTTCCCGCAAAAATTGCGATTAGGTAAATAACCGATCAAGTGGCACGGTAAATAATCAATCATTTAACCGCGGCTGCGAACATTGCTTTACCCAATGGTAATTTATCCACGAAATTAACAGCGCATTTATGAACATGACTATAATTTTTTTTTTATCGTCAACAGTATCGTAAATATTTCCATGTGACGAAATACTGGATAGTAAAAAAAAAAAACTGACGATTTTTTATAACGGAGCGAAGGGAAATTATTTTTCAATTGCATCCCTGACCTACCCCGCCCTATGGCCTTAACCTCGGTTCCCTGTATCTCGCTCACTCAATTATTTAGTCGGTGTGTCCGTAAAGTGGCTTGGTCGTAGCGTACCTATACATATGTACACACCTCGCCTACCTTAATGTGCCTCCCGGCACAGTCACAGACCGGAACTTCCCTACGTGCGCAGGTGACGTTTCAGTGTTGTTGTTTCCCCTCGGCGTGTACGTGCACGCCGACCCGGCAATACACAAGAGTACAGTGTACCCTCGTGTCTATACCTGATCCTTTCCTACCCGTCCGGGTTCACCCAATTTGCATGAGGAAAACGTCTCTCGTAGCGGCCGGCTACTGTCGTGCAGTTCTCTCCGCAAGGCCTCCCGCCCTCGCAGCCCGAACTTATCTATAATGGATGCATGTCGTCGTTGTCTCCCGTTGTCGGCAACCGAATACAGAGGAGTCCTCGGGGCTCTCGGCGAGGATGTGCCGCCGAGGGTGCGCGCACCCCGGGATCGGCTCTCCCGTTCCAGCCGACTCGGAGGGTTGAAGAGGGGAAAAAAAAAAGAAAAATGAAAAAACCTCGCGCCACTTCCTCGTCTTCTCCGAGGGCAACACGCCCGGTAATACCCGTTGATCGAGCGGCTTAAATAAAATATACAGTCGTTCGATCCGGAAACCTTTTCCTCGGCAAGGAAGCCAACAAGGAAACAAAACAAAAAAAGAGGCAACTACTTTCGTCGAATCCGTCCCGAAGACTTCGCGAGAGGATAACTGAAACCCTCGACTCGCTCCAGCTTCACGGTATCCTAAACGGTTCCATTAGCCACTCGATGTCGCATCCTATCGGGCAAAGGGGGTGGAAGTGACGACGGAAATTCGGATAAGTTGCGCACCGTCGCGGTTCTTCTTTTCGCTGATTTTTCAACGCTATCGGACGGTAACGACTTTCGCCAAGGGATGAAATTTAGGGCGCTCGGTGGGAGTTTCCTGTCGCGGAACTCTCGGCACAGGTGTTCGCGGACGCTCGGGAATACACGACTTTCCCGATGGCTCTCCAGTTCCCTTTGGCATCCCTGAATCGCATGCCGTCTTCGTGCGACGCGAAATCCGGGAAAAAAGGTATATCGTATCTGTCGATGCGGTGTGTAATCCCGAAGAACCGCTATACATTAATGTTGCATCGGTCGCGGAGTGCACGGGGGGCTTCGTCTCAACCGACGACTTTGTTCCGTACCGGGAGATGGAGTAAGTACGTATTATCCCCACGCATCGGAGGATTGTGTGGGATTTGTGTGTCGTGCATAAGTCCGGGACACTCCCTAGCCGGTCTGGCCGTTCGGTCCCTTCGAACTTCCGTGATCGCCGACTTATCCAGCCCTCGTATTTTCACGTGAGTCAATTCATTCCCGACACAACGAAACACCGTCGCGATCAAAACACTCTGCCCTCACCGACGCGACGCTATCTCGACCCCGAATACGATTCGTCTCGCAATTCGTGAGTGGTCAGGGCATTGAAAAAAATTTTCAGACAAATCAGGGAAAAGTGAGGAATTTTTTTTAACTCTTTTAGTTACGACCATGGCCGAGAAATTCCTATTCGATCCTCCCGAAACACAATTTTCTCATATATCGATTCGCTTTTCCCCGTGTATCGAACCGCCACACCCCTCGACCGAAAAGTATAGAATTTACTTTTTTTTTTCAATAGAACTATACATCGACAAAAAAAAAAGAATGGAATAATAAATTCACCGAGACTCTGGAGCGTCGGCGTGACGCAATGGTCCTTGGTCGCTCGTCTCTCATAAAACTGTATACATATGTATAACGGAGGCGATTCCCGTGTATACATATATATTCCATGCCGTCTAATCCATAAATACATATATATTGTAAATTTATGGCTCGAACAACGTTTTGTAGCAAAGGTTGTTGGGCGCTGGTAGGTAGAGGGTGTGAATGCGTCGACGGCCGGACGATGCAACTATGACCGTCCGCGCCCGGTCTCTCGGCTCTCGAGGAAGACAGAAAATTACATATTGGCCACGGCTCTGTTGTGCGGAGGTGGGATCTCTATATCTCTATAACACCCCCACGCCGTTAACCTCCCTGCGTTTTTCACCTCGCCTATATACGTACCGTACTATCCACTGTATTTTCCTTTGGTTGCGTTAAACTTATACAGCAGCTTGACTGGCCTCTCGTATAACGTCCCTCTACTTTACTCTCTCGTGTACACGCGCGGCGAGAGATCGCGGAGCCGGTCCTGTGCCCACCAAACGGAATACTCGATCGCGATTAAACATACATAGGCATACACCTCCCTGCTCACTTTAATTCCACGTCGCCCTTCAGCGGCACCCTCCGTTGCGGCAGCCTAGGTATAACCTCCGCCTCGCTTCTTTCTCTCCGGCATTCATTCCTTTTTTTTTCCCCTTATTTCCCTTGCATTCCAAGTGGCTATTTAATTCGAGTGGAGCGTCTTTATATATCCGCCGTGATACACACGGTCGTCCGTGAAATTGTCACGAGGCACCGCGAATATTAATATTTTTATATCACCGGCAAACGGACGCGACGTATTAATAAATTGAATTAAAAAAATTATAAAGTTTCAACGCATAGAGCTGTGAATCAAATTCGGTATGCAATATTGGGGTAAAATTAATTTATTGGGGTATTAACGTCCGAAAAGCTCGACTTGTGGGACCGAGCATTAAGCGGTCTGCATAAGCTTGGGGCACAAAAAACTGTTAGATTTTCAATATTTTCCATTTTCTTCATTCAACAGTTCTCTTCCTTCGCTGCATTTTTCATCGAAAAGTCGCAAACGTACATCGATTGCGACTTCACAAGAATCGTCACAAGTCGCTCAATTTTTTTAGAGTTCCTGCAAAATCTTCGTTGCAAATTAAAGTGACGATCCTAGGCTATAAAACAACCCAATAAAGCAATCGTTGTTTTGAAATTTAAGGCTCATGCAGAGTCCTTAAGTTTTTATGACCGATTTGCATGCGAATTTTATTATGGAGAATTATTTTAACACTATAGACGGATCGATAATTTAATTAAATTACGATAGGGATGGAGAATCGTAGGTATGAGATGGGACAGAAATTCCCGTGGGTACCCAACAAGAGGGTCGAAAAGCGGAGATTTCGGTATAGTAGTCACAGAAGAGGAGGAGACAGACCAGAGTACAAACGGAATTTTCTATCAACGAACTGTTATTCGCGGCTCCACCGAGCTCATTGTACGCAATCCGTGAGGCTTACCTTCCACAGTAACCCGGTATCGTTGGTTCACGACACTCATAAAACTGGACGGCGACACTCGTGTCCTGACAACGCCAAAACAATTAAGGAAGCCTTAGCCGCGAAGATCGAGTAACGCGCGAACGCACCTGCGTCCTGCCTTGCGTGGATTATTTAAAATAAATCGTTATCTCCTCAGCGCGACTTTGAATTATTTAGTTAGGCCGATTCCAGCATCGCGCAGGACATCGGCTAAGAAGCTCCGGGAGAAGTTCTCGCGGAGAGGGTTAACTAGGTAATTGTAACGTTTCGCGATGATTTAGCGATACGCGGGCTTTCTCGGTCTCTCGGGCGCTTCGCTATCATCCGTCCAGCTCCTTTTATCTCGCGGCTCTCGGTTTTGCGCTCTCGCTCGCAGGTTTGCGGTCATTCGTATCGGTTACTCGATCGTAAATCACGAGACTCTCCTCGCGCGACCATTATTTAAAAGCGAGCGACCATTATTTCTGCCTGGGAAATTGCGGGAAGAGAAACACACACAAGAACTGTATATACGTAACTGCGCTCACCGGCTGCGGGACACACGCGAAGAAGGCACGTAAGAATAGTTGCCGCTCCGACGCGAGAGTAAAGCGCAAACAACTTTTGTCGTAGAACAGCGTAAAGAGTTGAAAAAATAAAAATAAAAATAAATTGTTTTGCGTTGCACAAGAGATAGATCTCCGGAGGAAGGGAAACGGAATAGCGCGTGGAGGTCTCAGGAGGAATGGAAATCGCGGCTAAGTAGGGAAGGAAAGGCGAAGGGGCCAAGCGAAGTAGAAGCGAACAAGTCCGGCATGGAATATTAACGAGGAGAGGATCCAGGCCCTTGCTTCTGGTTACTTACTTCGCCACGTACATAGCATCTTCGCCGGTATCACGTAAACGTTCTTACTAATCGGTGGAGCAACTGGGCGGCGGACCTTCCGGTGCCTGTGCAGTTTATATTACCCCGCCGACGATCAACGGAGAAGATAATCGACTCCTCTCCCCGCTCCTCCGCCCGCTCCTCCGCCCACCACCTCCGTACACCCCGTAATTATTATTTTCGTGCCTCATCTCGTTATTTCATTATCATTATCGTATGTGGGATGCGGAAGATTCGTCACCCGAGGGTGAAAATTCGACTTGTTTTCGTTTATGGGTTTTAACTTCAAAGGGTTTTTCTTCGTGGCGGCGTTCATTGAGAAACTTTAAAGAATCTCGCAATTTATATTCATTTTTTGTAGTCGATAGCGGTAAATGAGGCTTGTAGCATCGACAAACATTTCTCGTCCGCAATCGACCACAATTTTCTCATTACTTTTTTTTTTTTTTACAATCTTTCTAGTTAATGATACAGTTTCATTATCTCATGAATGTTAAAACTTTGAAGGTAAAAAAAAAAGGTTGGTAAATACGGTGACAAATATTGTAACATAGTCGAAAAAAAATGGCGAATGTTTTTTAAAATTATGAATCGTTCGATGTGCAATAAATTTTCACTGTGCGCGCTTTTCCCTCCCGCTGATAAATCGCAGAGGCAAAAATTTGGCGAGTGCGAAGGTGACGCAAATTGCAGAATTAGCTCCGGAAAATATCTGCGGGATGCGGGAGGTGGGGATAGGTCTACCTCGTTGACCACACGAATATAATTGAGCCGTCGAGATTCGCGTATCGCGAGCCGCCGGGCGCGGCGGCTTGTGTCAGTCAATATGAACTGTATATTTCGGTATACCATATGCGTATGTTTGTGCAGTATGTATCGTTATGTCGGCGGGTATCGGTGATACCTCGCGGCCGTGGATCAACGCGCGTGACGGATGAAATCATGATTTCATCGTCAGCCACACGAACGTTCGGCGAACGGGGCGGGGGGACGCGGACCGGGGGGTCAAACGTGGTACTCGTGCGAGCGGTTTCGAAATGACTTCCTCTCTTTCCTTTCAATAAACGTACTCTCCCTCGCACTCGCGCGAGGTCGAACGTATCAAACGAAACCTTTGTGACGCGAGATACGCTCTCACCCGCGCGCGTATTGAATTATTATTTCATCCGATTTTCCAACACCCCCCTCATGCACACCTATATACATAGTAGACATACGCGTTCGGCCCAACAACTATCATCTGTGGCAGATTTACATATGCACAAAGATTACACAGTTATTATTTTGTCGGGCGCAAAATCTTTAATTAACGGGAACAACCAATTATTATTATTATTGTTATTATCGTTGTTATTATTATTATTCCGATCATTCATCAAGGTTTTACTTCAATAATTTCATGACTGCTCGTAAAGAGTGTCAGAAAACGAATGATCAAAAAAACGGCACGGCTGGGAAGAAAAATGTGGTAGAGCATTGATCATGTAGTATTTGGCGAATGAATCGGCGGGAGTGAAATCTGAAGTACCTCGGCGAAAGCCGATGGAGTTTTCGCGTCGAAGTCCCGGAGCTTCGAGATCTTCGAGCGGAAGTGGAGAATGGTTGTGTAACGAGAATAGGATGAAGATGAAGAAGAAGACGCGAGTAACTCGACGATCACGTTGAGTTAACGATCTTTCCGCGAAAGAGGAGTACTTCGAAATTGCTTCTGCTGCTAGCGTCGCTATAGTTTGCAGTAGCTCTCTTCTCCCGGTATCAGCGAGGGCCCTCGCCAGAGATATCGTCGTTTCGCAAAACGCGCCATTCGACTTCGGAGACCGAGTATCGTCGTTTGCCGTCCCGGAGGGGGGTAAAAATCTTGGTAGTTGTCGCGGCCATACGAAGTGGCTGACGAGAGAGCGAGAGAGGAACTGGATAGAATCTTCGCCAGCGGGATAACTGCCGGTGCTCCGTCTTCGACCGGTGGCTCGGTGGCTACCGCGATTCTGATCTACCGCGCAGAGCCGTTTAGGTCGTTAACATCACTCACCGGTCGAGCGATGCTCAACGCTACTCGCGCACGGGTGTGCGCGCGCATTCATGAGAATTGTGCAGCGCAAAGCACAGTAGCTGACTGTGCTGCACAGAGTAGCAAGTAGCCACACAACGATGGGCGGCATGCGAGAACAAAAAACGATGTAGTAGTTAGCCGCAAGCCTCTATATCAGCGGGTTCAGCACCGATCTTCTCGCATCGCGCATACGTACGTACACGCGTGTTTTCACCGTACTATTAAGCTTCGTAATTGTAACGAGACAAGTGGAAAGGTATATCGGAACGTCGGTTAGGGTACGAGCTTCCTGCGGCGAATCACGTGCTCATGGGAAATTGCCATCATTTACTATTATTCAACGTCATTTTGTACTAATTTTTATTAAATCTTTCCACGTTCTACGGGAATAGTGTGAGGTAAAAGTGTGCGAGTACGATCGAGCCCGATTGGCACTCGAATCGGCGATCCATTCACCCCTTTTATCCTATTATAAAATTCACGTTTTCAGTGTGAGTTAAATTTTTATGAAATCGAGAGATTTCGATAACCATAGAGTAGAGGCTGCGATATAGGGTTTCCCCTTTGAAAAGCCGAGCTGTCGGTTCGGAGGGAGAAAAGTTGAGTAGACCGGACGACGAGAGCTCGGGAGGTGTGCGTAATGCTATGGATCGTTGAGGAATGAATGAGAGACACGGACACATTGGGTGCGGGGGTGAGGGGGGGGACACATCACGGCAGAGAGAAAGGGTAGCCTCATTATTTTCTAATGCACTTGTTAATTGACCAATCATGGAAGCACTCCCACGCGGCGACCACAACCTGTGCGCTACTACTCCTCCTCATCCACCAGTGTTAACCAGCGCCGGAACAATTTAATGATCGGCCTCGCGGATTATTATTCGCCCCCGACGTTTTTATGTTCCATGGTCCGCCGCAGCTCTGGCAAAGTTCCGAGAGTAAGAGAAATGAAGATAGATTGATATATATATATGTATGGAGAGAGAGAATGAAAAGGGAGCTTCACGATTACGTTGGTCGGGGCGCATAGTGCATGCTGCACTACTCACAGCCCATGTAACGCGAGGCGTACCGACGCAACACCCTTCTTCCTTCGGTTCCCTCGATCCTCATCCTATTCTCTCTCATCCTCTTCAGTAAGCTCGGGAGCGCGTTCATTTTTTTTTTTTTTTTTTTTCTTTTTTTTTTACCCTCGCGCGCTTCCTTGCCTTTCGAGCTCACGAACCCGTCCGACGGTGTGCGCGGTACGTGCACGCTGCTCCTGCTGCCGGTCTACATGCACTCTCGACACGGTCACGGGGGCTCGAGAGGGTTGGGCGAACGTTGTTTCCTTCCTTCTCGCTCCCTTCGGCCGCCAACTCGATTCTCCATTCTCTTTCTTTGTTTCATCCTTTTTTTTCCGCTTGTTTCTTCGTCCCTCTTCGTCTATCTCTTCGGTGCCATTATACAGGTGCATGTACGCGTCCCTGGGCATCTCGCGGGGCTTTCCAGCAACTCCGCGACCACCCCCCCCCCCCCCCCCCCCCCCCTCACCACTCCGGGCTCTCGAGCACCTATTTCATTTCAACGACCTTATTCCCTGTGCTCATCCATGGGTTTCGCTTCGCGCTCCTCCTCCGCCTATCGTGTATATTTATATACTACATCGCGTACCTTAAAGCCAGGACGAAGGAAGCTCGTTCCGATTTAACGGGCGAACGAAACGAGCCTCTTACCCGCGCATCATTTCCTCCCAATACCCCCCGATCGCTCTCGCCGGTCGCTTCTGGGAGCGCCGTCGACTTCCGGTCCGAGAAGCGCGGATAAATCGTCCCGTCTTTTCTGTCGAGAATCCCATTAACCCCTTTCAACCGCATCTCCAACAGGCAAAACCCTCCTCATTTCGGTCTTCTGCTCGACAAAACAGCCCTGGATTTTCGCCGATGTCTGTCGCTCGCAGTCGTTGTAACTTCTACCTCGAGACTCGAACGATGACGGGAGGATCGTCGTCAAGGAGAACGGCAAGCGGCGAAATTTCACAGTCGTGAAGCAAAGAATTTTTCATCACTCGGTGCGGAAATGGCCACTTTTCCGCCCGCTTCGCGTGCGTAAAACCGTCACTTTCGCACCTTGTGATGAAAAATTTCGTACATCCCTCGTGCGAAACACTTTTTCGCCCTCGTGGAGTAATGTACTATTTTCAAGTCGCTTTTAGAGTATAATAGTGTTGTTTACCTCGCTTTGAGATCTATATTGGAAAATGAAAGGGAAGCGTGATCGCTACTCTGGGTCGGTTGGAGGGTGTCGATCAGGCGTGGTTCAATGACCATTTTTTTTACCACCTTACCGTAGATTGCACTCGCAGGAAGGTGGTCAGTAGTTGTATCCAGCGAATGACTATCGACTGCTCGTTGTCTGGCTGAGCTAGCCTCTTCGAGAGACGGACGACGGATGGAATAAATGGCTCCCGCGAGACACCCCCCCCCCCCCCCCCCCTTGCTCGATGACGCGAGGTGCATATTTAACGATCACGTTCGCGATCTGACCGAAGCGCTAGGAGCTACGTGAACGGAGAAATAGCTGTCTACGTGGCACGTAGAACTTGAACCAATAATGCATTGAAAAGTGTACGCGGGAAATTGCGGTTGGCGCGGTGGATGCAAAAAGAAGGCATTAGACAGCGTCGATCGCATCACAAGCGAATTATATGCTGGTCAAAGTTCGCAGCACCTTAAGAAAGGAGATGCAATTTTTCTGTTTAGTGTGGATTGTTTTTATTCTTTCGTGTTTTTTAATTTTTATCTAAGAATGAAAACGATACAAGGCAGCATTATACCATTAGGCACTATACGCGGTTGGAGAATGAAAAAAAATAAAGGAGGAGATAGCCCACTTGCCTCCGATAGCGGTAAAGGTACTCGAACCGCTTCTCTTTCGGCCTCGCGTGATCCTTAAGTGGTTTACCGCTCCCTTCAACGTCTTGTTTTTATCGAATGACGACTCGCGGTAACACGATTTCGCTTGAGCGAATAACCAATCGATTTACTCGAACACATTAAGGAGGGTAAAAGTACGTGTATATACACCACTAATATATCTATATATATATATTTGTAGGATATTCTTAGACCGCAATACAAACGATCTCTTAATTTCCGTTTCCTGTTGCTAGCAAGAAACTCAATCAAGCGTCTCGCTTGATCATTCGCTAACTTATATATATATATATATATATATATATAATATTATTGTAGATATATTTCTTCTCGCGATTGCTGTGATTGAATTTCGGGAGCAAAAATAAACAACAACAAAAATGGCTGTAGGAACATTTAATCAGGAAGTCCGTAAGGTAAGAATATTCAAAGTTGGGAAGGACGAAGCGGAGAAAAGGGACAAAAAGGGGGATGGTGAAATGAGTGAGACGACGGGTGATTCACTGCGACAATAGAGAATCTCGTCGAGTTCTGTTGGATCAGCAGACCCGTACAATCCGTGTAACGCAGCATCCTCTCGAGCCCGAGCCCGCACCCGCACCCCGTCGCAGCTGAGCTGGTTTTATTAATCTAGAACATGCAAAGAGATATGGCTTTTCATAAATACGCAATATTCGCATTTCTGAACGCCCCTCCCTCACAGCCCCCGGGTAAAAATATTGTCCGAGGCTTTATTAGATCGTTTTCCCGACGCCGCTGCTGTTGCAACGCAATCTAATTTCCTCTGGGGAAAATTTGCAAAATTAACTCGCGCTAATATACCCGCGGCAGCGTATTCACCCCTTTGGTAAATATTATTTAATTTTGTTTTAATGTCCAATAAAAAACTTCTTTCCCCCCCCCCCCCCCCCCCCCCCCAAACTCTACCATCGACAAACATCACCAGTTTTTCGGTCCGACATGAAGCTCGAACGTTTCGGATGCGTTGAGCTCGGTGCGGGTAAAACATTTGGATATTTTCGTCTCCAGCGGTTAAACTCCGCTGTGTGCAACCCTCGCGCCCCCGTCCGGATCTGATTTCACGACGGCTTGAAAAAACAAGCGACGGAGTTAATTTCGTACCGGATTCCTAACGTACGGGCCAGCAGCTCGCAGCGGCACCAGCAGCAGCGGCTTGCGCAGGGAGACGACGAGGCAACCGCCCGACGACAGAACGGAAATCGTCATTCCCCTTTCGGTACGATACGAACATACGAGAGCCTTCGAGAATTGACTGTACAGTATCCCGTACCGCCCGACGCACCCGGGAACTTCTCCGCTTCTTCGACGCAACCCGCCGGTTAACCCTATCCTTCCCAACGGGGATAATCGTGGTCGCGTGTTTCGGCTGCGTGTCTCGAACGAGGTGAAATTCCATACGACGCCGACACGATGACAGACGAGCCCCCCCCCACCTCTACCTCCCGAGTACAGGCTGATTCATGTTACCTGTCAAGGCGTTTCCTTGCAGAGGATTCACCTCGGCAAAAAAAAAACATTACCAAGCCGAAGAGATTTTATCTTGTTTTTCAGTGTAGGAAATGCATGCCACTTTCATCGGTATGCTAATGATAATCGGACAAACGATAATGGCTCTACACTAGTGCAGTTGCTAGTCGCATCAGTGACGCTGTTTTACTATTTACATTCAATGGTGTAAGAGCGTGAGAAAAAGTACAACCGTTTACAAAAAATGGTCCACAATTATAGACGTTTGGAGATACGTCCATCGTTCCCGACTCTTCAACAACGATAATCGTTCCAGTTTCACAAAAAAAAACCTGTTTCAACGGTTCCTTCTTTCCTCGATATACTAAAAAAAAAAAAAAAAAAAAAAAAAAACTCTTGGCGTCGTAAACGGAGCCATTGAGCGAAAAGTCCGAAAGCATTGCATAATAGAGGAGCCAACACACACGGATGGAAAAAGGTATACCGGAGTGAGGCAATGTATGGAGGGCAATAATAGAGGCACCTTACACGCCTATCCATCCGTCCATCTATTCAGCGTGAAAGAAGAAGCGACGAAAAAAAAAAAAAGAAGAAAAGAAGAGGTAAAGATACTGTCTGGGCTCAGGAAGGAGAGCAAAAGAGACACCCAGATAGGATGTGCTCCCGCGAGGTCCATCCGTGGAAGATACACATTGTGGGTAAATATTTGGACATCCGTGACCGCGAAAGTGGGATCACCGGAGAAGACTGGGCGAGTGAGTTCCGAACTGGGCGGGAGTGGGACGGAAAGAAAGGAAGAAGAAAAAAAAAACCTGAGGATGCTGCGCGAGAGCTGCAGGCTAGCTAGGTCAGTTTCCATCTTCTTTGCGTTTCCATCTTGAGCAGTACGGAGCTGAGGGCCGGTACGAGGAAGCCGGTTTCGAAGCCGAGGGACATTGTCCGTGCGCTTGCCGGAGCGCGATAACGGAGTTACCTTCGGTCAGCACGGCCCATTGTGTGCACACTTCACGAACTCCGCCAATTTATAAAGCCGCGGGCAGAATCCACCGCGTACAGCTCCACCGGCGATCCCAACGGAGCGAGAGGGAGTTTAGTATGCTGGCACGAGGAAGACGTGCGCTGCGGTCCGTACGAGCCATTTTTGTCTGGATTTTGGTTCGACTGTCCATTGTAGGAAAAATATGCTCCCGTGATCATCGGCAACGAAACGCGTTACGGTGTGTACCGCGCAACCGTTCACCGAGCTTTCCGAACATCATTGTTAATACCGTACGGAATCTTCCCCGAATTTTCGAAGCAGCAAATTTTGCTCCCGGGTGGAGCCGGGAAACCTGTCGCGGACCACCGTCGTCGAAGGCGCATGCGGCTAATCGTGCGTGCACGATGCGCCCGCGTACATCGCGGACCGCTACCTGTTTTTTTTTTCTTCTTCTTTGTAAACATCTCACAAACTCATCGTCCCAAATTCCCATTCATGCTTCAATTGCCGTTCACCAAGAAGCGACGCGTGCAGGTGGAATTTATTTTCAGCATACAATGGCGAAACAAAAATATTGATACCGTGACACTCGGTTCGTCGGTACACTGAGAGAAGGATCTAGTAAAAAGATGATCGGTAGATCATCGAAGAAAAATTACCATAGCACACAGTAGCGCACTAGGGCGCCACCTATGGCGGAAAGTCTCAGATTTTCTAAGAATTTTTACCATAATATCTACGAAAAATTCTTATAAATCCGAAACTTCCTTTGTAATATCTATGGCCATGGTAATATCTCTCAAGCTCTATAGTCATATTTACTAGCTCCTTGTCTCAGTGTAACAAAAACCGGTAATTCATTTTTTAAGGGTCTTCAAAAATTTGCACTAAACGCAAATCATTAGTTTTATCCAACTGTTCAGCTGACACTAAGGATTTCGTTTTTTCGAAAAAGTTTGGCGCCCTTATAAACAAATGAATTATAATTTTTCTTTACCGACTGTGTCCGTGTCAAGCGACGAACAAGATTTTTCACCCCCTTAAGCTCGCTTATTAAACGCATCCGTCGGGTAGTAAGGGGGAAGGATATCATCAGACGAATCTGGTGAGTCTTGGAAAGGGTTTTAATACCGTGCGAAACAATGAAGAACGTCGACGAAGAAGATCCTTGAGGACGAGTGAAAGATAGATTGTGTAAGAGGTATTAAGGTCGCGAATAGAGAAACCTCAACGTCGATGGCTAATCGGCGCTCCTTCTCTTTCAATCTCAAGACCGAGCGGCGCGTTTCGTGGGCTCCCCAACATTGTTCTCTTCTTGTCTCGTATCTCGGGCTCGGCGTTGGTGGCGGTGCTCTCGGAGTTGTTTCGCGGAGTAAAAAAACCCGGCAATATTCATCGATCGTCGGCCGATAGCAGACGCTGGATTCAACTTTTACCTTTCTCCTCAATTTCCATCTTCTTCTCTCATCCGCTACTCGCGTCGAATGACATCGTTTATTTATCTCCCTCCTGTCGCCCAAATAGCTCAAGCAAGAGCAGCGAAACATGTAAAAAATTGTATTAGCCAAGGCGCAATGACTTACGTTCAAAGATGTTATTTGGCTGGTACAACAAAAATGTTTGTTTGAATTGACAAATTTTGAATCGATTGAAGCAAATAATCGTTTAACAAAACAATGCTTTATTTGTACCAAACAAACAACAGCTTTGAACGTATGTGACCGTGATTTTGGTTAATCCAACCATTTCTTTCTCTCAGTTTACGTTGGACCGTGGACTCGAGTAGACAAGCGTCAAACTTGACGGTTACTTTGAAAATCTTTGAGGTAAAAGTTGTGAATATGGCCCAGTCCGTATGTCATTGCCTTACGTGCTAATTGGGCTGGGTCATGGTCACCCCTTTCACCCTTCGTGCGTCTACAATCTACCCAGTAGAGAAATTTCCGGCACAAAAAACATGATAGTTGTACCGTGGGTCGATGGTTTGGACCCCATTTTTTTCCCTTTTTTTTACACGAGAGCTAGTTTTCATTGCAACATGATAACCCGTTTGTTGAAACGGAGACGGCAAAGCTGGCCACCGAAGTTGGTCGGCAAGAAGTGGCCGCGCGCGTAACCACGGGAAATGCCGATAAAAGAAAGAGCCGGCCGAAGTTAACGCGAAGGTTGAGGGGATGAGGGAAGGCGAGGCAACGACGGGAGAAAAGTAGAAAAGGCAAGGCTAGTGGAAACAGGAGAAGAAGCACGCGAGGTGGAAGAGCGGAGTTGAACTGGCGGCAACCAAGATGCGAGTTCTCTCGTTCCCCTTCGCCGGAACGACGTGTGACTGCGTGTGTGACTCCTTGTTTGCTTTAACGTCTCGACGACTCCGTAGACTTATTCTTCGTCTTTTTCCTCTCCTTCCATTTCTCGTGGCTCATCCCCCCGTCGGAGCGGCGCAACCTTCGGTCTCCCTTCGTCGCCACCCCTTCTAGTGTTTGCGCGGGATACACAACTTGTGTTTTCGCGTGCGCGTATCAACGTTGCGGTGCGGGTTCCAGGCGTGGGACGGCAAACGAGAACCGGAGAACCGGCAGTCGGGAGCAGAAGGCCTCCTTCGACGCTTCAACGTCGAAACTTATACAGCGCGAGCCGGAGGAAGCGCAGTTTCTCGGATCGTTGCCTTAAAAAAAAAAAAAACTAAATTCCTCTCTTCTCGGTAGCTTTTTTCTTCTCATTCATCATCTTTCGCTCGGCTTGACTGAAACATTTTTCCGCATATTTTTTGGTCCTCGCGTGTTATAGATGAAGAGACCCAGGATTGCTTTACCGTTCGCCCCTCGCGCCGGTCGTCGGTGGTACGAAGGGCGAGGGCAGATATCCCAGAGGGAAAAAAAGTTGTAAAAAAAAAAAAAAGTAAGATACCGATCCTCGAGAATTTATTTTTACGAACTATGCAGTAGGGCGTGAGGGATGGCCGGGCGTGTTCTTTGATGTTCGAACGAGATGCGTTCGTGGACGGGGGCGCCATTGGGACCGGGGGATATTGCGCGCATAAATATTTAGAACTATACGGTAGGCCCCGGTGATAATGTAGGCACCTCTCCTCGGTCGTTTCGTGTGGCCCCCGACGAAGGAAACTCGGTCTACCGGAGCTTAAACGGTAACGGCTGGCGCATCGCGCGCAGGGCTTCGGCTCTTTTCTCTCGGAGCCACTTTTCGATTGTACCGGAGGGTCGGCGGGCTGGAGAGACGCGCGAATCCATGCTGCAAAAAAGCACCGCGAGATACTCCGCGCTCTCTCGTGGCAATACTTTGCGCGTCAGCGAAATGTCACGAGGTCCTCCGGAACACGAGAGGCTCGCAGAGCTTCTTGTCGAGGGCCTACGTTCTCACTGGTATTGTACGCGATGAGAACGAGAAGCAAAAGCCTCCTCCTCGGCCCGCGACAATCGCATGCGCCACTCGAATCGAAGCATCGGAGAATTCGCTACGAAAATAGCATCTTCCGTTGTGTCTCTCGTACCTGTGCGGCATCATTCCACCAAGGTTTGGACACGAGACACTGTATAAGCGGTAAAACAAAAAAAAATACCAATATCCTTTGTTTTTCTTGTTAATTTTACAATTTTACATTTCATGCGGGTGTAAAAATGGTAAAACTTCATTTTATTGCGAAACATTTTTTTTATTCAGAACAGTCTCCGGTCGACATAAAATTATTGTAATTATTTCTTGAGTATGCCACTCGAATCGAAGCATCAGAGAATTCGCTCCGAAAGAGCATCTTCCGTTCGGTTTCTCGTCCGTGTGCGGCATTATTCCACCAAGTTTTGGGCACGAGAAACTATAAACGGTAAAAAAAAAAAAAAAAAATATCCATCTTTTTCCATGTTAATTTTTCATTTTATCTACCCGCTAATAATATAAAAAGTTAATTTTATTTTCAAACATTTCTCATTCGTAACAGTGTCCAGTCGACAAAAAATTATAATAATTATACCTCGACACTCAGAGGGTTAAACGCCCAAACCTTTTCGCGGGTTGCAGAGCCTATTACGCGTACACAATAGAACTAGTTCCCATGATTATACAGAAGAGTAAGGCTACAGGCGGATTAGTTTTGTCAAAACTGCTCCGAGGAGCGGTCTCTTTCGAATGGGCGGTTAACGAGCGTCATCACCGCTGCGCGCCCGGGGCTGTTGCACCTGTCGAAAAGTGGAGCAGCAGCAGCAGCAGCAGCAGCCTCGTTTCGGTAGGTGACAAAACGGTCTCCCTCTTTCTCTCTGTCGAGAGAGACTTCGCGGAAGGAAGGAATAAAAGGCCGGTGTTTATAGTCTTCTCTCTCCTCCTCCCCTATACCTGGAAAGAAATAGTAAAGAAGAGCGGACAATGAAAGCACCCTGTGTGTGCACACATCCGAAGAGCTCGTAGTGGAGGCGCGTGTAGATGCACAGATAGTTCGCTCCTCGCATACCAGTTTGCCGCTGATGATGACGGAGCGATGACGGGAGAGGCGCGTAACGCGAAGCCGGGCCTCGGCGAGAGAGATGCGAAATAGCGAGAGGCGTGAGAGGGTGAGCGAACAAAAAAAAAAAAAAAAATCAAAAAAAAAGTAAGAAGAAGCTGGAGATGAGAGGGACGGAGGGACGGAGTGTGGAGGAGCGACAGCTCAAAACTTGCGGCTCTACGCGACGGGTGACAGAGGGCGAGAGAGCGATGCGTGGAAGGGCGGAGGATGGGGAGAGCGAGGCAGAACGAGAGGAGATGGAGGGAACGGGACACGGGGAGGGTAATTACGAAATATAAAGGGTGGGCCGGCCCACGCCACCGAGGCAGGCAGGCAGACTGATGAATATTTCACCGCGCTGCATTAGCCAGCCGAGAGAACGCTTGTGTGTGTCTCTTTCACTTTTCATACACGCCGGCCGACGCTTGCGTGCTACTCTCTCTCTCTTTACCTCGGTTCTTCGTTTCATATTTTTTGTCTCTCTCTCTACCTCTCGCTCTCCTCTGGGTGGTTCTCTCTCCGTGGACCAACCCTTGCGTCAAAACTCCCCGCGGCCTCTCTTGGTCTCGTACCTTCGACGTTCCTTCCGCCCTCTATTCTCGGAGAGCAAGCGCGAGAGGTAAATCCAACGATGGTGACGACGGGGATGATGAGGGGGAGGGGGGAGGGGGAGAGGCGAAAGAGAACCGGAGTAGGACGAAGTGGATGAGGTGCTGCGGGATTTTCTGTGCCGCGTGCGTTTCACACTACGCGCGCCCGGTTCCCCGCTCGTGCACTATTCGGCTCGTGTACTCTCCCGCCTCCGGTCGGAGGGAGGGGAATGGGCTCCGGAGGCAAAACGCGAACAAAGGTAGCCTCGCCGAGGCACCGCGCTTCGAGTCTTTGGGGGAGACGGAGGGAGAAAAATAGAAAGGGTTGGCTCGATGATTTCTTCGTGGTTGGGCGGATATCAACGAGCTGCATTTTCTCACATTTTATTTAATTTGAAAAAAAAAAAAAGTATTTCTTTAAAGGAGCACGGAATGTTTATTTGGCACAAAGAACGGGGTTAAAGACGATCGGCGATCGCCGTGATTCGGGTGGAACGTCGAGGCGATAAAGCGACATTTTTATTGAGAACAACGGGCGCGCGAACTTATTGACGCAACCGGAAACGGTTTGCGCCGTTAACGTTCCTCGCCAGATTTTATGGATCCTCCTTGCGTTCAACGTGGAACTGAAAAAAAAAAAAAAAAAATTCTGGAGTGCGAAAAATGCGAGCAGTCGACGAGAATCGCATGCGTGCAGGGTCCGGAGTTGCTGAGCGAGGCAGACCTCACCCGAGAACCCAAAGCCGGCATCATTTTTTATCACGGACCTTTTTTCTAATTTTTTTTTTATTTTTTTAACAGTTCGCCCGGTAGCGAAGTGGCGGTGGCGAACCGTGTGTTTCACACGACGAGAATCCGCTCGCATACACACAGACGCACACGCGCCCAGCGGCTTCGCGGTCCTCGCCAGCGCGAGCGCGCGAGTCACGTCGGGCGGTGTTAATTTAAAAGGTCACCAGCCCGCGAGCTTCTGTGCGTCGAAGCCACCATCCAGTTAGCTTTGGCTCTACGTATATTTTCTCTCGTCCAGGTACACCGGTGCATATAAGCTCTCGGCTGATGCGGAATTCATATAAAACGGCAAGAGGCGAGGTTTAAAAAATTCAGCTTACACTCGTCGCACCGTCGAGAAGTAAGAGTTTCGCGCACGAACGTACTTAGAAAAAAAAAAAATTAAAAAAAAAAAGCTCTCTCACATGCGGGCGGTTTTCCGTGTAGAAAGCAGAACCGAGTTCCCGCACGAAAATAAATGTATCCCCGAAGTGAACGTGGCGCGGAAGAACTCCGAGATCCATTTGATCGACTACAGACCTAGCGGCGAAGGAGCCGAGTCGCCGAAAGTGGCGGAAAAAAACATATATATAGTGACCGGACAAGGATCCGAATTTTTTTGGTCGTCGGAGAGAAGCTGCCGTTCGGGCAGTAAATTTGAATGGCGGTCGGGGCGACGGAGATGGAGACAGGGAGAGGAACGGGCGAGCGTGTGGTGAGCGTGGCGAACGTCCGTGAGAGCGAGGGGTCGAGGAGGACGTCGACGAAATTCCAATGCTCGGAGAGCTTGGAGGGCCGGTGGCATTAGTAGTAGTGGCGAGTGACGAGGAGGACTCGCGGGAGGGTCCAGCCGGGCTCGCTCGAACAAGAAGCTCGAGTAGAGTCCGCAGGAGGAGGAACGTAGTCGCGGAGGCCGTTGGCTCTCGCGGTGATGCGACGACGACGATGACGGCGAGGCATGTGGTAGCCGAGAACTCAGTCCGAACGCCGCGCACGCTACCGGGCCTCTTTGGTACGCTAGTGGAGAGGACCGGAGAGCCCCGAGTTGGCCGGGAGGAGCGAGAGATGGAGACGGAGAGGACACGGTAGGTGGACGCACTCGCGAACCCTCGCATGACGTGCAAATATACGTACATCTCCGGGCGAGGGAGAGAGGACGAAAAGCTGGATGGGTTTCTCGCTTCCACGGAGCTCCCAAGGTATATCCGAGTGGTGGTGGTAGTGGCAGTCCGGGCCCTCGTCGGCGAACCTGGTTAGCGTTCCGAGGCCCCGTCGTGGTAGCCCCTTGACAGCCCCTGTGCTGCAGTCACCAGGCCGTGCCACTGTCGTCCGCCATTGCGGCCCCCTCGAGCCAGCCGAACACGAACACCCGCCTAGCCGAACGAACGTGGAGGACACGGGGCTGTACCTACTGGTTGATGGTATACTATATAAGCGACAGACTGAATTCTATGTACACGTACGTGCGCCTTCGTAGAGCACATACACGCGGACGGAGAGTCGCTATATATCGACGTCGGAGCCGGACGACCACTTCACGTCTGGCGACCTTTTCGTCATGCACATTCGAATTTATTGGCGCGTGTTCGAATATTCATAAAAAAGAAAAGCCCCTGAAGCCTTGTGCACCAGCGGGAGCTGCACCTCTTTCCAGAACTTTACATATATATAGATGTATGCGTGTGTGTGTGTGTGTGTGAACACACGACGTACCGGTTCTCTTTACCTCGTCCAGATTCGTGCGAGCTGGCAGGGTGCAGGCGTTTCTGGGACCACCCTCCGTCGACGAATTATATCGACGGCATTCACGAGTGCCCGACGGATAGGTAGGAAAAATACAGGGAAACGGAGAAACGTGGCTTATGCGGTGTATTTACGATGATGAAGAGAAAGAGAGGTCGTTGCTTGTTGGATGGACGCGGCGAGGGAGAGAGTGGTTTTCGAGGGACCGCGAAATGGAGAGGCGGTTATGATTGAAAAGTTGATTTTTGCCCCGAACAAAGTGTTCACTGACTCTTCACAGTTTAGTCCCGGAGCAGCGGGCTTGATTACCGACTGCTGCGAATGGGACACGGTGCACGCTGCGAGGAACTCAAACTCCGAGGCGATACCCGAGCTCTTCCATCCACGGGGCCTTGGGGGCCCTGACAGACCTTTCGGACTCCGCTGCTGTTGCTTCGGGAATTTTATTGCCCTGACCGGGCCTCCGCCAACCGTCACCGTTCCTTCTTCATTCGTTAGTTTATTTTTTAACCTCGCCGCGATTCCCCCCCCCCCCCCCCCTCTCGCGTTCTGTTTCCGCTGGATTGTCGCCTCTCTGTCAACGAGCAACGAGAAAGCCCCAACTATTTTTTTTATTTTTTTTTTTATTCGTGTATTTATTCGTACGTTTCGCGCCGTAGCGCGAAAACCCGCGGTACATATCCACGTTCGCACCGCGTTACCCTGGATAATATACAAACAACACCGGCATACAACGAGCCCCCAGGCGCAGGGAATTTAACTCAGCTTTCGATTTTGCCCGTACGTTTTTTGTTTTTCTCGGCCCCCCCTGGCGAACCAAGCTCTCTTTTTCGGTCCAGTTTTTATTTTTCGATGAAAAATAACATCGCAGATCGGAGCAAACGAAGCGGAGAATAACTTTCGATCGTTCGGCACGGTAAAGCATTCTCGTCTCGATTGGAGGACATCCGTATTCTAGGGAATAACGTCAATTTGCGATAAATGACGACACAATTGTGGTCGCGCTTCTCCGAAAAAAAAAATATATATATATATGACGCATCCCTAATTTGCGTATTACACGCGTGACTCTTCCAACTCGTCGCTCTTGAACGGGTCATAATCTGATCAGGGATTCGACCGGCGTCGAATTTCTATACCGCAAACATTTTTGTGTTCAACTTGCTTATATAAACAAAACTATACGTGACAAAAAAAAAAAAAAAAGAAAGAGAAAAAAACCTTCGAAGCGCTAATCGTACGTGCACGGTGTGCCGAGCCTGTGTGGATATCCCAGTCTTTATGCATATCGGTGTGAGAGAGTCGAGCAGAACTCGGGTGAGTCACCTCACTTCGGAGGGGCCGCCCGTATTTTGCCAGCCAGTACCCATACCCAGCGCAGAGAAAGACAGAGGAGGCAGAGAGGAAGAGAGACAGAAGTGGCAGGCGAAATCCAAAGGCGCGGCACAGGCCTGGTCTATTGTTTTTGGCAAAGATCAATGTGATCGGTTCGCTGGTCTTCCGCATGGAGGTACGGGATATATAGCCGGTGAGGGAGCGACGGAGGAGAGAACCGGAGCCTCGCCACACCGAACTCTGCCGCGCGCCGGTGGATCATTTGCTCCGCTAAACCTAAAGAGATCCGGCGACCTATCCTAACTCCCGGAACATCCCTCGTTCGGTATATCAACCCTCCGTGCTCCGTCGGCGCACGGACTCTCCTGCTCCCTTCAATTTTAATTTCTGCCAGACAGACTCACCAGCTCGATTCTCGAGCGCGGTTTATACCGCTGAAATAATCATACCGGACTCTACTCTTTCGCTATTAAAAATAATTCTTTTATACAGGTTCTATATTCTTGTAGAATTCGAATTCGAGATAACGATTTCACGTTAAATCGGTAACACAATAAGTCCCGTCGTTACGAGGACACACGAGGGACAAAAAAAATGGTAAAAACGATTGTCAGTGAATCATGGATCGTGTTCTTCAGTAGTCCTTAAATAATAAAATGAAATAAAGTGTATATCAAGGAAGGAAATAGTGTGAGAGTGGTGCAGGCACGCAACGGTCGGGGCGCTACCCGTCAACGGTATAATTGGGGTTAAAGTGCACACAAATAAGAGCGACGCGCGTTCGCCACTTTATTGGAGTACAGGGCGTGAGCAACAATGGCCGAGTGGCATAGCGAGCATAAGCAATAGGCGGTGTATGGTAGAAGCAGTGGCAAGGAACCAACCCTGTTCGGCGGAGTTCGAGATAGAGTGTGGTGGAGAGCCAGAAGCGCGTGAACCCCGTTGCGCCGTTGCAGATATCATATTATAAGCGTAGGCGGTATAGTGGTAGTGTAGGATTGTACTCGTGCGGCCAGGCGCTCGGCTTGAGCCCCGGAGGGCCCTGTGTGTAGCGTTAATATAGCGAACGACGAACGCTGCCGGAGCTCTTTGCCACTCCACCGAGCAGAAATTGATAGGATAAATTCCGGGTCTGAATTGGCTCCGTCGAGCTGGAAACCCTCCCCCTCGGCAACTCGGTATTCTCACTCTCTATATATATCTTGCCATCTTCCTTTTCCTTCAACCCTCTCCTCTTCACTCGCCTGCCTATAGATCCGGCGTTCACTCCTTCGTTCCTCGTTACTTTCCAACCACTTCCTGCTCCTTTCCATCCTGCCCGACTATCTGCACTTGGCCCTCTTTCGATCGTTCTCTCCTTCCGTGGAGTCTCTAACGACGGAGGTTGGATACTCGAGAAATTTTGAGGTCTATAAATATTATCGGCGCTAGATGGACCGAGTCAATCTTTAATATATTTTGTATTTTGTATTTTTGTGTTAAATAAGTCTCGTTCGGTATGCTCGCTATGTCGTCGACATCCTTGGTCGTCTAGTTCCTGTACCACGCTCGGAACATTTCCGTCGCTTGTTTCTCCACGCGAATACAGAGCGTACGCGAAAGAGGAAAGACGAGCCTCATTACAGCGCAGGCATGGCTGGGAGCACAGGGCTGACAACCCCCTTACGGTTTTCGGGCGCATTTGCGGAATATCCAACGCTGCGCGAGCACCTGAATTTCGCTTGCCAAACGAACCTTCGCCACTGTGTATACACGAATTACACGCTGGCAATGTTACCCCTAGAACATGGGACACGCTCCGCTGCTGCATAGCTTTCCGGCTTCGTTGACTCAGAACAATAATTATTCGCCGAGTGAAAAAAAATTAACGAAAATGTAGCGACGTTTTATTATTTTATTTTTTATTTTTGGGTAGAGAGACGGATGGGTGGTTGGGAAATCGGTTAATACGGCTGGAAAAATCGTGACTCCGGAATTTTAGTGGAACACGTGAAATGTCAGGGAATATAAGAGATGTGGAGTTTGATGAAAAAAGAAAAGAAAAAAAAAAATAATCGTAAATCTTCAATTTCATCCGTCTCGCGGATGATCGCTTTCGCTTATACGTATTATAATTGCGCTCTCGTCAGCAATCTTCGAGTCAAGCCATATAATATGCCAGTAGCCGTGCGCCACTCGAGGAGTATTACGGCGGGACGAACAAGCCTGATATAGAGGGATGAAACTCGGTAGGAAAGAGCCCGAAATATACAGTCGAGGGATTATAAGGGGAACGGAGGCCAGGGCCAACACGCGCGGAAGCACGCACGCGCGACAATGTCGACGAGAGAAATGAGACGGGGTTCGACAATACGCACAACTGTCGACCTGTATCCATTATGGGCACTTAATTAGGGTTGTAGCGAGAGCTGACCGCTCTTGGTTTCCGTCGACAGTCGCACCGACAGGATACGCAGGTTGTCTAGAAATCCGGCTCGGGATATTTTATTTTATATTTTATATCTTATATAGAACATCCAATTTCAGCCATTTATGTGTCTAGTACAGAGGCGGGCAGTACTTTAAGGACTTTTGTAACTTTTTACTATTTCAAGTACCAAGTAAAAGTATTTTTTGATTACACGTCACTTCCGGTTTCAATTTTATGAGATGTACACATTTTGTCATGTTGAGAAAAAAGCAGCGAGGTAATTTACACATGGCTTCTTCATTTATTACAATTACCAAAGGAAGCCAAAAATCGATCAACGAACTTTCTCGTAGAAAAATGTATGCGTAGAATTGTAACGAATACGAAAACCATGTGCAAATTACTCTGCACCTTTTTTTAATAACGCTTAACGCTACAAACCTAATTGAGAAAAGTACTTGGGGAAAAGTACTTTTGATACGTCAAGTACTTGTGATACTTTGTACTTTGTACTTTGTACATGAAGTATTTTTTGGTAATTTGCCCAGCCCTGATCTAATATGTTAATCCACATGATTATAATATTAAGAATTTAATAACATAAAAATAACGACTTTAACATGCATCGAATACCTTCTGTTGCGTACATTTAATTTCCATAGGATGAGACTGCTAATACATCTCGTGCTGGTAAACAGCTAACCGCGCAACCCCGCTCGGACATGTGGATCATCGTCGTAAGGGCTATTCGGTACTATTAGCCCCGCTTTCAGCCTCCCATGTAATACATGTCACCGTGGAGAAAGACATTGAACTCGCTCTCCCCCCGGGGGGTAGACAAGATTATAATCTGTCCCATTATTGTGCCATCGACGTCCCGTAGGGGGTTTCATATATTTTTTTGTCGTCCTCGTACGACAATGCAGTTACACTTTTTGTGCATTTAACGCGGTGCTCGCGGGCTCCTCGATGAACGGGGGGGGGGGGGGGGGGTGATTTGTGTCTCACTGCTACTCGTACTCCCATCGAGTCCATCCCCCCATCGTGTGCGCAACGCACGAGTGTGTAACCAAGCCCCTGTCATCATCCCCGTGCCGTCGCATCTCTCCCGCGCGACGAATACCTTCCGTACACATAGACACTGAGATCTCGTGTGTGCACACCCTCGGATTTGTAAATTCGCACACGACCAAAATCCGCGCATACACGCATGGATGGTGTACACACGGTCCGACTAGTCCGTATCCGCGAGTCCCGGTGCGACAGGGATTCGGGAGCAGGGATGCAAAAAAAAAAGGACTTCATCGAGGACACGCCGAGGGTTGCTCATCGTGCCCTACATGCTCATTCCAAACCGAAAAGGGGTCCTCGGCTATAATCCTACCTGCATATGATGTTCTCCCGGGGTATTGTTTGCCCGGCGGACGATGACATACGGACGACACGTGGAGCTCTCTCTTCTGGCGCTCCTGTGTGTCTTCCGTCCCTTCGTCGCGAACGGGACATGCTGTTTCACGATTCACCGGGTAAACTATTACAACACCGGAGCGTGGAGTGTCCCCTCTCCGGGCCCTAGAGGGGGGGGGTCTCATTTTGGCGATGAGCTTAACCGGCGAAATGTGCTTAGGTACTCGGATCCCGCTGCGATGAGCTGACTAGCAGCGTCACAGTCACCCTTCTATACAGACATCAGCGATCTTCCTTCGCCCGGCATCCCTCTCGTGATTCGTTAACATTTTCAGCATGAGAAAATTAACCGGAAGTTGCCGAGGCACTCGACGTTGGATAATCGCAAACGCGGCCGGGTACGAGCGCGACGCGCACGCAAGGAGCCATGATGCGCCTGTATCGCCGGTACGGCTCTGCGACTCCCTGCATTCGTCGACCATACGTGTACGGTTACCGTTCGTGTGCGTCAGTGTGCAACTCCTTCGGTAGTATCGCCGAGAGCCAAAGGGTAAACTCTCTCAGCGAGGTACCCCATCTAATAACAGTTATTACACGTGTGTTGACAGTAGTAACGTGGCGTGTAATAGACGCGAGTCGAGTTATACTAGTTATGCCACTAGTATGCTCCCGGTATATAGTTATACCGATACGGGCGAATAGCACCGCCGTGCCAAACGAGGAGAGGAAGCATCGCGGTGCGGAACCCGCGAGTTCGCCCGCGGTATCGCGCGCGGCAATCGGCCCGAGTTATTGCAAATGTACACACGGAAAATGCATCGCGTGCGCTGATGCATTCGTGTAGGAACGTTGTTGCTCGGAGGTGCGGGAGATGGAGGGACGGATAGATGAGGGATCGAAAATTTGCGCAATGGACTACGAGCTGTACGCTCTCTCGATGGTTAGAATAGTTTGACGAACCCCGGAGCGGGATCATCGTTGCGCTTAATTCGGACGGGACGAAGTCAACGTGATGGGAAATGCAAACAGTGTAGTAACGGATAGTACATTGCGGATGGACAAACAGCGCGAATGATGTCGGGGGCGAGAGCCATTATAGTTGGGAAGCCCCCCCCCCCCCCCCCCCCCCCCCCCCCCGATGAGCGTTTCTACTTCCACGGATCGAAAGCCCTTGGTGCACTCGGGTCTTCGATGCTCTGGCAAACATGAGAGCATCGTCAATGTTGTAACTCCCCCCAAAACCCCCTTCAATTTCTCGTGTCACGAGAGTAAGTTGGACCGGCGGCGAGTTACGCTCGCGGCTGTGCACACGCTCGTTGTGTCCTCGAGTACAGAGACTAAATCCGTTTGGGATGTCTGTAACCGTCTCTGTAACGATCCTAACTTTTGTTTTATTTTTTTGTATGCGTATAACAAAAATTGTTTTGTCGTCGACCGATTATTAATGGTTTCTTGTTTTTCTGTTTCAGGTAAGTTCTCGTCGGTATGTGGAAGTGCTAATGTTGGGAGTTCGTGACAATTATCAGGCAAGATTTACAATTTTTATTAAAACATCATTTTTTTACTCGGAGACTTTATGGATTGATTAATCCCTCAGTGCCCAATGTGCCATATCAGACACCTTGTGGAGATAGTTATCTTAAAAAAAAAAAAAAAAACTTGTGAAATTTTCATCCAAAAATTGTGGAAACATGGGTTTGGTGATGCATACCAGCGACAATTTATCGTACCTAATTTCGTCACAAGCGCTTTTTATTTCCATCTTTTAACGCTCCAAAAAGTTATATATTTCAAAAAATTTCATTTCGAAAAATAAGAGCGCTTGAGAAAATAAAAATCCCCAATGGTAAAGAGCCTGCGGACTTGAAGTGTTAAAGTCTTCAACACTCATATTATCAGTCACATATATTATCAAGATTGCTGCAGAAGCAGCGATAATAATCCTCACCCGATAAACGTTAATTGAATGTTGACTGTCGATTCATTAATACAAAACAGCCAAATTATCCCTTAATTTTTTTTTTTACGACCGCTTAACGTACGTGTCGCGAGAATTTTTCACGTAGTATATTTTCACTCCGTACGAGAGACCACGTACATGTAATAAATTGCAAAATCTCCAAGGAGGTCGCGTTCGAGCTTATACAGGAGCAGGCAGCCGGTTAATGCGCTAATGAGTAGTGTCTGCAGATCTCCGTTCCACCGTCGTAACATACCGTCGCAATTTAGCATCGCTGTGTATGTACCACGTAGCGAGCGGAAAGGAGATGAGATGAGAGTCCGTGCGAGGCCACGAGGCTCACGTCTCGTCGGATACACTCAGTTCTCGCCTCTCGCGTCGCTCGTTCATTATTCCCGTGCGGCGCTGCGTCACGGGGTAGTTTCCGCGGCTGCGATTTGCCGCGCACGATCGGAAACACACACGGCGCGACAGGTTCTCTCCGCGGGGGGAAAATCAATGTATATCTGTAGTCCTGCCACCGAGCAGTCTTCGAGAAAACGATTATCAGTGATCGGATCTCGGATTACCTGGAATTCACTGGAGAAACGTTCGAGACGGACTTTGCTATCTGTTCTTTTTTTTCCTTTTTTTTTTTTTCTTCGACTCTTTCCATCTACGTTCGCATTAAAGGAATTAATTAAAAATCGAATGGTCTCGAGCACGGGAGAGAGAGCTCGCGCCTCGTTATTTTAGTCAGTTACTTCTGAGACTGTGGAATCGTGGGCCGATACGATTTGCCGTTGTGCTGGTTAGAACGATCATTGGAATATACATGTATATGTGTATATATATGTATATATATATATATATATATCGGGAGGGTAGGGCACTCATTTAATGAATCGATTCGCTTGCGATCGTCGGGAGAATCATGAGGGAGACGACGACGAACCGTTCGGGCGTGTTGGAAACTGGTTCGATAAAGGACGCTCCAAGTTCGTCGAGAGAGCGTCAAGAGTACAAGTTGGTGGGTTTGAGCCTTTGGTGGTGCGTGGCGCGAGAACGATTCTCGTGAGCGCCTTTTCAATGTCGGCGCGATCTACTCGGGAAACGATCGAGCGAGAGCCCACAACCGATCGAGCGAATCGCAAGAAGTCACCGATGACGAAGGCGCGGCGAGGTGGAGAAGAACGACGAAGCGGTGCTGCGCGGAGCCACGGTAAGGAGTCTTGAAAAGTCGTAGCTAACCGTGAAGGGAATATTATAGGCACCTGGGGAATTGGCCGAGTCGCAAAAAGAAATCGATGAAGAAGCGATCGATCGTCGTAGCTGCCGTTCGCGACGAGCTGCATAACAGCAAAGTCTCTTCGACGGGATAAATAAAAATAAAAAATAAAACGTAGCCGTGCAAGACACCGCGACAGAGATCGGAGGGAGTTGAACAAGAAACCTGAGCGTGGCGAGGAAAAATCGGCACGACAACACAGGTGCTCTGGAATCAAAGGCCGTTAGTCCGGCGAATTGGCCGAGGTGTTTGCGTCCTATAGAGCAATTCCAAACAGCCGTAAACGCATTAAAAAAAAAAAAAAACTATCACCGACTCGGGGAAATACTTCTGACGATGCAGGAAAAAAATGATCGATGTTCGATTAATTTATCATCACAATCGTACATGATTATCCGTAAATTATGTTTGATCGTCTTTTCCCGGGTTATGAAAGAGAAATTAGGATAAAAGCCATCTCGTCGAAGCGTTGATGAACGCCCGCCCCATGATTCACGTGATTTCTTCGATCGAAAGTGAAACACTGTATGATCGTATGGTGCATCGCAGGATATACAAAACCATCGGCGATCGGCAGGAGGAGACGGCGATGCTTCTGATCTCAGCCGGAGGCGTCGACCAGCGCCGTCAATCTCGCTGTCTTGACGTCGCGCGAGAGGGAATGAACGAGTACCGGCTACCATAATCCAGTTTCTCGGCTCACCTGCTGCAGCTTCCGCTGGTGCTGCGTGCGCTAACGGCACACCAGCGTGTTGGTCTCTCTTCGTGCATCGTTCGGTCTAGTCGGCCTGGCCGGCTGGGGCGTCGGTGGCTCTCGGTGCTGATGATGCACCAAGTGGTCCGTCCGTCCAGTTACCGCTGCTTCTGCTGGAGCTTCTCTGCATCAGACGAGGCGAACTTGATGCGCGGCTCGACTCGTGGGTGGTCGACCGCTCTTCTTCGCGTTCTCTCACCGTTCTCTCGCGTTCTCTGGCGCGCCTGCGAGCCACGCCGTACCGTAATTACGGGTTCCTTATTTACCGCCTGTTACACACTTCGTTAACACATCGCTTATAAAGTAGTCGTTGTCGTTGTTGTTGTGCGGTGTGTGTACGCCACTTAGCTTGAGATATGGACCCGCAGCTTTCATTCCCATTTTCTCTGCTTCCCTTATCAATGGAGCCTCTTTTTTTTCCTCTCAACTTCACACTTTTCATGGATTCTATTCAGGACGTTCCTTAAATTCACCGTCATCCGGAGGATCTGAACAATAGGATGCAGGAAAAATTTGAGGTTTCTCCAATTCAATTTCCGGAATCAGATAGGACTCGTAAGGCCGCTGGGCCGTGGGCTACTTTTTTTTTTTTTTCTAATCACCACTAACCCGGTCTCTCGTAATGACAAGCACGTCGTTAACGAGGTTTCGGTCGAGCGCTGCGAGAATAATGAAAACCGGATTGCCAGAGTGATATGAGAAAATCAGTGTGTGTGTGTGTGTGTCCTACGGATTATGAAAAATTTTACGCTGAAGAGGTCCTTCCTTTCGTCGAGGATTGTTAGTTTTTCGCATTCGAGATTTTCTTTTTCTTTTTAATCTCGTTTGGATAATTGCGATTGTAATTAAAAAAATCTTGATGAAAAGAGAATTCCGACGGATTCTTGAAGATTCTCGAGGTGCAGTTTTTCGCGACGTATCCTCTTCTCGCGGATAGGACTCGTTGTCGGTCCTCGGAACGACGAACCGCTGCCAACAGCCCGTGGAAAAAAGAGCAGCAGCAGAGGCAACCCCCGACGAGAAACGCGTCCGACGAGAACTTCGCGCGCACCAAGAGTGCCATAATAATTGGAACGGTCGCGTGGTCCCAGACTCAGACCTTCGTCAGGACAATGGACTCGTCCGAGTGCAAATTATTAACGTGCATTTCGCCCTCACCTACTTCTTCAACTCCGGTTCCAGCTTCAGTTCCGCCCACCTCTTTCACCGGCTCTCTCGAGCTTTCCACACGCGACTCTCGGAAATCTCTTACTTTTCTCATTCTCCTGGCTCGTCCAGGTACGTATTTACACTCGACGGACGGGGAATAAAAAACGCATAGGAGACGCGAGAAAATTAAATAAAGGAACGAGTGCATGATGAGAATTGCCGCGAATAAGAATAAGAAGGCGACGAAGAGACGGCGGCTCTTCTATCCCTAGCCTATTCATTCTCGAAATAATAATAATAATAATACTGATAATGATAATAATAATATTGAAATTGTGGAAAATGTGTCACGGTTCATATGTCACTGATTTACATGCTCATCAGCTTGGGCCATATCCCTCCTTTTGCCCTATTATTGTTATTATTATTATCATCATGTTCCTTTGGGGGGTGTTATTTGATCCATTTTTTGCAAAACCTGTTTTTGAAGTGCATGGAATCGCGTGGAAATTTTCAGCAAAAGTCTATCGAGCTATTTGATGAAAAGTTTCCGGTAAAGCATTACGTCTCTTTTCGGCCCTTTTGTATGAGCTTTTCTATGGAACGCCAGTACTCTTCGGGCTCGTCTGCTCAATAGAGTAGTACGGCTATTTTTTATTTAATTTTTTTTTTTTCTCCCGGACGAAGATATCCGTGCTAGAGTCAATGGCTACGGGAGCCTCTTGGGATAGACGCTGTTTATGCGTTTTCCGGCTTTCGGTTTCCTGTATGCAGTAGTGTCTAGATGAAGCGCAAAGAGGTGCATCGGAAGCCGCAGCGAAGGACCGAAATAGGTGCGCGAAACTTTTCGTCCGTTTCGCGGTTTAGAGCAAACGAGTTTCGCCGAGGGGGGGAAAAGGGGAAGTTTCGAAGAGGGAAACCGGACAGTGAGGATGATCGGGCAAAGTGAACCTAGCTCGAAAGCGATAAAGAGAAGAAAAAAAAGAAGATGGACGCTGGCGAATAACATCGGGCGAGATAAATTTTAGCGCGAAGCTTGAAAATCCTTCTGACCCCTTCCGTTCACGTACGAGTGCGGTCGTTGCTGTGTTAGCCTCGGGAGTCCACTCGCTCATTGAATAGCCATCCAAAAGCGCGCGGTATGAACGAGAGGCGAGCTTGCGAATCGTGGCAGCTTGGAATGCGGGAAGCAACCCCGGATGGCCAATCAGGGGTGAGTTCCATTTAAACCACGGCCTCGTTGCTTGCTCTCGCGTTCTGTATCTCCCCTTCACCGAGAAATATGTATATATATATATGTGTGTATATATAGGGAGGGGGAGGGATTTCTCTGTTGGCGGCTGAAAGGCATTTAGCCAATCTAAAAGGTCTTTTCATTAGACATTTCACTTTGTCTCTTTCACTCTAGCGGTACTTCCTCTCTTCTTTTCTCGAAGGTTTATATTTTAAATGCTAATTGCAACGTTTTTAATGGGCCATGGCGGTCTGCCTCATTGTGCACGTTCGTATTAAAGGGGGGGAAATGGAAAAAAAAAAGAACGAGAAGAGATAAACGAGCGAGTGGGGCACACAGTAACAAATAATAACTAAGCTAAAAAAAACGTTGCAGAGGGAGTAATAAGTGAGATGGAAAGAAAGAAAGCGCCACCCGCGGAGAGACACGACGGAGTATAAAAAGTGGAAAAAAGGGAAAATAAATAAATGAAAAAAAAATATAAAATAAAGAAAGAATGGAGAGAAAGAAGAAGAGTGAGCTACCGTATTTGTTTCGCAGCGTATAATGAAAAAAATTATGGCTTTCGCGGTATTATAAACGCCCGCGCGTTTCAGCCTGTGTGCGCGTCCCTCTTCTGTGTATGTATTATAACGACAGCGGTGGTGCTTATAAGTCGCCCCCGTTCTCTGCAAGGCTCTTTTTGTCCGTATGGCCTGCACCGGCGCAAACCCTTCGCTCACTATACCGGCACCTCTTTTTTTTCCCCACCCTCTTTCACCCTCTGACGGTCCTCCGCTGCGACAAATCCTTACGCGTATAACGCCCAGCTTCCTTCCGTCCTCGTCGAAGCCACGGCATTAGCCGCTCCCCACGCAACTCTTCGCGCATCCTTTACCGTGCCGTTTTCCATCGGCTCTCTCTGCGATTTTCGTCGAGCCTCTTGTCTCAACGCACACTCAAGCCCAGTTGCACGGTTATCCATTTTGTTAATTAAATTTACCGTAAATTACCGTTGTTGACGGTTCAATGATTTTTGGTTAAATGAATACCCTTATTATTGAAATACAATAATATTTTCGTACGCGTATATTTTCATAGTACACCCAGAAAAATAATTTATTTGACGGCCACCGTTTATTTGGTTTAAGTAAAATATTTATTTGATTTAAATAAATATTTATTCAAATCCAATAAATATTTTACTTAAACCAAATAAACGCTTGCCGTCAAATAAATTCTTTTTCTGGGTGTACATATGATCACATAAATTGTACTATCTTATTGTAGTGCAATTAACGTGTACTCGAGCCGAATGACAGGTAATGACGAACGGTGTTGAAACATTAGCAGTGACGACATCCCGGTAATGATAAGTTAATTTATCTCTATAAGGGAAGGGTCGCAGAGACGTGAGAAGAAGCTGAGCGGTGACCCTTCGTAAATTTATTATTAGCACATTGCACGATGCGGTAGCGGGGAGTGCGGCGTAAACTTTGTTCCGAGGAAAAAAAAGACGTCCACCCCAGCATCGAATCTCTTCTCGTTCCATCATACATATCTATACGCGACTGTACTTTTTTTTTACCGCTGTAAGAACGTTTCATCGTCCTCGAAAGAGGGAGGCATTGTGACCGGGGAGCGAGGCTGTATGACAGGGAACGCGCTCGCAGCGGGGATAAGATAACGAGGTTGCGCTGTCCTCCTCGAGGACAAGCCGGGGAAGTCTCGTCGAAGGGGGAATGACGCGGCGAGAGAAATAATACAATAAAAAAAAAAGGAGCCACCAGGAAGGAAGAGGAAAAATAAAATAGCGAGACACTCGGCACGACGAAGCTCGAATGCTCTAAGGACCCGAAGAAACGACCTTTCTCTATAACACGAGCCTCTCTGCCCCCTCGTCGCAAGGATCAGCCCGGACTCCTGAAAAGAACATTCAACAGCGGGCAGAGAAGGGTGCCCAAGAACGAAGGGCCGAAGGACCGGGAGAAGAAGATGGCCTAATCAGTGAATTAAAAAAAAAAATATATCTGCGCCAACCATGGCAAGTAAGAAACGGAGAAAAAAAAAAAATGGAAAAATGTCACTGCCCGCCTAATCAGCGAATTACAGCTCGCCTCGGGCGATTCACGAGGCCATCTTTCGCAGCGGTCTTCAGACGGAACGAGCGCGTTGTCCCTACCGGTAGGAAGCCCGATTGTGTGCTTATCCGGGTCCCGGGGGCGAAGATTTCTACGTGGTAGGCGCGGCGTAGCGAGCGGACAAGTCGTCTCTCTCATTCTCTCGGTGAAGCTGTATTCCTGAAAACGGAACCAGCCAGCCAGCCAGTCACCGGGGGTCTGAGAATAAAAAGAGTGACGGAAAGGAGAGAAAAAAAAAAAAATGAAAAATAAAAAAAAGGCTCCGGGGATGGCGGCGAGTCGTGTGGACGCGTCGACGACCACATTGTACTTGGACCGAGAGCTGAAGCGGCAGCGACAGGAATGGGAGAGATGCAGTAGCATTACGAATGCACAGGGAGCCCAATTTCCTTGCGGTCTGCAATGCTACTGCTGCTGCTGCTTCTCGTCTCTTTCTCTCGCCCGCTCCCCGGCCACTGTACTTTTGTTCGTACCTACGAAGTTAGCGAACGTCGGATGGTTTCGCGAAAGAAAATGAGGGACAGAGGACGAACGAGGGATAAAGGAGGACGCCGCGAATGGGAAGAATGGAAGGTGCAGGAACGTGGAACGGGGGAGGACGAGCGAAGACCTCGTGTATGAAAAGGAGAGTTAAAAAAAAAGGCTCGCGCTGACTGGCTCCTGCTACTGGACTCGTCGCGCGTTACTTGGTAATCAGGTTTTCCTGTCGCGTCGCGGCGGTCCTTCACCGCTGCTTTTTACCTCATTTTTTTTTTCTTTCTTTTTTTTTCATTCATTCTTTGTCGTTTCCTCCTTACTATCTAACGAATGCGATTTCTGCGACTTGCTTCCCTCCGTCCCGGCTACTCCGACTCTTCGAGGTCTGCGGCGAATTCTTCGGATTATTTTCGTTTCCTTTTTCGTTTATTTTATTTCCCTCGTAATTTTCGTAATCGAGAGAACACGAATCGCGTCGTCGGTGATTTCGCACACGAAGATCCCGATAATTTTTGCCGGACGGATAGCGGACGCACACCGCTAGGGGGTTGAGAGGGTGGGGCCAAGTTCAACTTCGGTTCTCGTAGCCGGGCAACGTCGAGTGTTGTCCCTCCAGTGTGTAAATTCGCAAATTGGAGGAGGCCCAGGGTAATCAACAAACCGCGCGCACGAGCCTCAACGAGAGCAACTCCCCTAAACTCATTGAAATAGTTGGTAACTTTGGGACGGCGGGTATGAGATAGGAGAGAGAGAGAGAGTGCGGGAAGTGAGCTGACCGGGAGATTCGCGAGAATTCTCAGGCAGCCCGGTACCCTGGCTATAGTTTACCCAGGGAATTTAGCCGAGCCTCGAGTCTTTTCCCGTACGGTATATACAACACCGGAACTGGCCGTGGCGAACCATACCGCGCGGAGAACAGGGTGCATTGTTACGACAGACGTTGGCCTCGCTAAAACTTTCCGTTGTTCTACCGGCGGCCTGGTGCTCGTCGGTTCGTACCACCGAATGTCCCTCTGAATCGGTACCTAACAATTTCCATCTCGCATCATTCACTGAAACCCCCTTTCGCCAGTCGATCAAGAGTCACCTAAAAAAATGTCGTCCCTTCACTCCTCCACGAATACATTGAATCGTAGTTTAATTAGATCCCTCGCGATACCGGTAAAACTACCCTCAGTTGCATCGAGACCACGGAAGTTCCCGGATGGTTTCGCCAGAGATTGTATATAAACGCCCGAACACCTTGTTCCCCCGGGGGCGCGAGTGGAACAACGCGCCGTCGTAGAGTCGAGCATCTCATCAGATTAAAAGTTTTCCAGCGACATAAATAAATGAGCTGCCGGGTACAATGGGTATATAAGGACCGGACGGAGAGCGCATCGCCAGCGAGAGAGGGAGGCGCGCAACGTCGGGGGTGCGATGGAGATAGGGCGGAGATAGCTGGAGAACCCGGGAGATGCAATGCCAGAAGCAGAGTGCCCCAGCATCAGCAGCACGAGAATACACCGGCAATGCCGAACAGCGGGGGACTAGCCGCTGGCTTCGGGTTTGCGTATCCGCTCTTAGTATATTGGAACGATGCTCTCCGTCCCTGTTTCTCCTTCGAACCGTTCCTCCTCTCTTCGGCATCCATGCTGCGTTCCCTTTCTATATCGTGTTTCTCTATCTATGTGCCTCCGCGACTCGAACATTTCGCGTCTCGGTCCGCATCCCTCTGTCCCGACCTCACCGAACCGGGGTTTCCCTCCTCGAGCGGTCCCCGCGCTCGCTCTCTACCCCACGAATTCACCTCTCGTTCGCCTTCGCCGTCCTTCTCGGTTTCATCCTTGCGTTTCTCCTATGTATAACAGCACCGGCAGCGGCATAGTTGTATATACCATGTACCGTGCACGATAGGGTATGTATAGTCTTCGACCCAATCCTCTTGGCCGGTCCCTCGATTCCCCGCACCCTCTCGGCCACGGACACAAAGCCTCTCTGCCACTGGTACCCGAGAAACCCCGCGTACCACCCCAACGAGCAAGCTTTTATTATACAAGATACGAGAGATAGTCTCTCCTCGCGTTCGCCTTCCCCGAACGAACCGACCCAGACCAGCCACGGTCCGTTCGTTCTTGGCAGTCCTCGCGCTCTTCCGCCTCGTACCGACGTCGTCCTCGTATTCTTCATACGTATATGCGAAATTGTCGACGAGAAGGACATTGCGAACCACCCGACCGCCCTACCGATAGCGGGGTCTGCTGACGGTCCATTGGCAAACTTTGCAAACGCCTTCCCCGACGGATCACGTTGGATTAGGCATCTCACGGGCAATATCGTCCATTCTTGTAGGGGATTTCTATCGGGGTGTATCAGAAGACGCTCTCATCGGATTAGTTTCCCGCGAGCCGATGGAGTTCTATAAATCGTGTATCGCAAAAATGTATATTGGTACAACCGGGAGCATCGGCGTGGTTCGGGAAATCGTTTTTTCACCGGTGAATGCGAAAAATGTTTTTCACTCATCCGGCACGGATTATTGTGTGAGATGTCGGTTCAGACATACAATGAACCACGGATTCCCTATAAGGGGGAAAAAATATATCGGAAATATTTATAAAGTCTATGAAAAATCTATTCCCAAAATCATCCCCGCCGGAGACGCATCGACCAGGGAGTTGTGCACCGGAGAGTGAAATCTAAATTTCACGTTTCGACGTCTCGATGTACCGGCGATCCGAAGATAACGGTATCCGGCAACGGACGCAATCAAAGGAGAGGCCGAATTGATTATAGCGCAACAGGACATTCTGGCCTCGGTTAGAGTCGCGGGAGTGAGGCGGAATCGAGTATGGGAAACCGATATAGCGAACGAGATTGGATAGAATGGGAAACCCCTCAAAGCGAATTTACGTACGGCTCTCCTCTCCTCCACGCTCGTGCACGTGAGCATCTTCGGCGCCGAAGTAAATTACACTTTTCACATTCTCATCTTACGTTAACGGAGCGCGGCTATAACCGCGTATACCGTCCGAGAATATACTTTGCCTCTGTAACGCGGCTGAAATACAGTGTGCCTGGTGGAGAGAACGCCATCTCTCCGGTCTCTCAAATATTCTCCCTCCGCCACTCGCGAAATTGAATTTTTTCTCTTCTTATTCCTACCTCTTTATGGAGATTAGCCCCGATTAACTTGGCCAGAGCACTGGTAAGGCCTCGCCTATCTCCGCTTATTATACTTAATATACTTATTATAAGCGTGCGCGCTAGGCGTGGAACCCTTTCAGCAGTTTCGCAGGAACATCGCACACACGTTTTATGAACGTACAGTCCATCCATCTCATTCAAGCCGCCGTGTGTACGGCATGGATGCACTTCGTTCTAAAGAAATGTTCTGAAGCCAGCTCCTCACACGCATCCCCGCCATTATACGCGATAATAAATTACGATGCATTTCAATAATATCTATGCCGGACGAGCATCGGGGAGGAGAGAGAGATATTTTTTTTTTTTCATTCGTAATTGCCAGGTGCTCGAGACTCCCTCTCGCGCCTCTCGTGCAATTCATTCTCGGTCCGGAGCATTCGTGGATTTCGTAACGCCATTCGCGTTACGAAATCGTTTCGCTAATTTATTATACATCCGCAAGAATCTACCGTGGAATCGTGGTAATTTTCACTCGGAAAAACAGTGTAATCGCGGAAACTAAGTGAGTTCCCCGTCGATTGCTCCGCCGCTATGAATATAATTGTGACTAATTAATACACGGGAGGAGAGAAGAGCCCCGGTGTCTGAACTATTATGTTATTCAGCGAAACGTTACTATCGTTCGATCCGAATCGATCGTAATTCTTCCGCTAACCGCGGGATAACCGACAGGTGCGAGAAGGCGGAAAGTTATGTCTTCCGGAATGCTTCGCGGCGGGACCATTAATCGCTAAACTTTGTTGCACGAACTGCAGTCCCCTCGTTATTTCCAGTTTCTCCCGTGTTAAACTTTACCGACGCTCGGCAATTTTGTTTCGCGAAGGCTCTCTCTCCCCCGCCGGGGATGAGAACTGCGACCTCGAGGATCCGCCAAGTCTCACCGAGCAGCAAGCCGCGGAATGGAATTACTCTGGTGCGATCTCGTTTGTAGAATGCCAATGGAATCAAATCCGGCAGATTCTCCGGTTAAACGTTCCGGGAGTTCAATCGATCGATGCATTTTTTTTTTCAACACCGCAGACTTGCATCCAGTTCCTCGCACTCGCCCGGCGCTGCGAAATCTGTTCGATTGGCATTGAAAAAATGTTTCTTTTTAATCAAACAATCAAATAACCCCTGCGCAGGACGAGAGAAAACGAAAACGAATAAAACAACCGAAAAAAAAAAGAGGGGAAGGAAAAACCGATGGACAAAGTAAACAGACACGGAGATCGAATACTTCGCTCGCCGCAACGATAATGAAAAACCTGGTGGGGCTTAACGCTCGAATAGAAATACGAGAGGTATAGCGAGAGGGAGTAAACCGGCATGGGTTGATACGAGGGGGTGTGTTGTACCGGGTGATGAAGGTGGTTCATCCACGCCGATACTGAAGAGGAGTGTTGGTGCCGAGAGCGAGGCTCCAGTGACTGTTCCACTTCGGGGGGATGGGGGGTGGGGGTGCAGGGGGCTGTTGATAGCCTGGCGTACAACTGGTACCAACACTGAAACGCGGGGTGCAAGAGTAGCCGAGGCATTGTTTGAAATACGAACACTTAGCAAAGCAGCACCACCGCTAGGCGAAGGATGCGTGGGTTCTGTAAATCCTTTCCTCTCCATCCCTCTCGATTCTCCGTGCCGTTATATACTTATATACACGTCTTCTTTCCCCCGCACCCGGCGCAGACTCTTCCGCTCTTTCCACCTCGTATTCTCGTGATTTTCCCTCCCGGCCGGTTCGGCTTTTCTCTCTCGGTCCACTACATCGTTTCTCGTGTGCGAGCTACGCCTGGCCGGCACGTCGAGTGCTCCGGTCGGCCAGGAGTTCCGTGCGCGATGGAAAAGGCCCGGGAGAAAATCCCCCCCCTCCCCCAAGAGAAGAGAAGAGCGGATTCCGTGTGTGGTGCACCGTGTGTCCCAACTGGAGAGCCACTAGCGCCGCGCCAAAGGGGGTGGCTGGGCTTTTCGCTCGAGAATTCTGTGTGCAGCGCTTCGACTCTGGCCAGCATGCGTCAGACTAGAGACATGCGGATAGGCATTCGAACTTTTACTATGTCGTCCTCTCGACGATTGCGCCTCGAAGGCAGAATTTTTTATTTTTTTTTTCATGTTATCCTCGATGTTTTTCAGTCGGTATCGTTGACACGCCGTTCAACCTCCCGACCTAAGCCACCGCTATATGAGCCACGCAGTTTACCGAAATTTTATTTTCCCTTCCGAGAATTCGAGAAACCCCGATCCGGTCTCACACTGGTAGGCCAAAATTGCGGAGTTTCTCAATATTCGCTTCAATCCTCGCTCCTCTCGCTGCGATCTTCAACCGTTTCGGCGGTAGCGTCAGAGAGTGCCTAGCGCTAGCGATTTACAGAGGCGATTCGATGGATAAAGCTCCGCCGGTAGAGTGAGGTGAACGTCACTTTTGTGGTACCATCTTCATCGTCGCTATATCGTTTCCACTAGTTTCCTGTGTGCGTGTGTGTGTGTATACGTCGCCGTTGAAGCTCCCTATTCAGACTCGGAGCCGGCAATATCAAGACCCCCTTTTAATGTGCCCATTCACGGCTCTCACTGCGAATTCTGCGCTCCTCCGGCGGCCCCCAAGTGAGAGGGCGAAAGACGGTGGATGTCGGAACGGGTGGGAGCGATAAAGACACGGAGCCGCAAGGGGTTGGTTAATGCTTTTCCTCCCCCCCCTTCTCGGGAGCTTACCGCGACTGAATCGACGGGACGCAAGTTACCATCGCGCGCGCCTCTCCCGCCATTTTATTTCTCAGTCTCGGTTAAGTATACACACACGCTTTACCAACGGAAGACATTTTTTGCTTTTCATTCGTCGATTCCTAAAATTCAACGCATTCAAAGCTTGTTTTTTATCCCGTATAAAAAAGAACAAAATCTGGTCCACCATAGACACGATATATTTTTTGGATCTATAGGAGTTTTTTCTCGAATAGGGTGAATGTGGGGAATATGACCGTGCAATGGGACAAATTCACAAATTTCACCCTATATCTCAGGTGGGAAAAGTACTAAAAAATACTTCGAGTACAAAGTATCACAAGCACTTGAGATATCAAGTACTTTTTGTGCTTGAACTATTTCACAAAAACTCTTTCCAGGTACTTTTCGCAATTAAGGTCGCAGCGTTAATCGTTATCTAGACTTTAAAAAAAAAGTTGTAGAAAATCGCCAACCGAAATTTTCGTAATTCGCTATTTTTAATCTATCCTTCACTTTTTTCATAAAGAAAAAAATCCATCAAAAAATATCATTAAAAAAAAAACAAAAAGAATTCCGTCTCGTCCCTTCTCGGTTTCTTTTGCCTGACATTTTTTTTAGATACATAAAAATTTGAAAAATTCTCGTTAAAATTACCCTTATTGAAAAGTTTACACAGATAATCATATGTTAATAGAAACTGGATGTCAGGCATACTCATCGAGTATGCATAATGCGAGAGTGCACTCAAATAGTGCTTGTACTTGGTACAAGAAATAGTAAACAATTACTCGAAGTACCAAAAAGTAGCCGGTACGTCAAGTACTGCCTGGCTTTGCCCTATATGTTAATTACTGTAAGAGCCTTATCATCGTGTGCGGTTAATCTGCACTGCCATTTCTACTCGCCTTTTCTACTGCCGCCATCCATCGAGTGTACAGTGTCTCCTGCCCAGTTCCGTTATTAATCCTGACAACAGAATTTAATCCTGGCGCGTAATGCTGGGAGTAAGGTAGCCCGGATACCTGCCAGAAGCTCAGTATCCTGTGCATTCTGAAGGGAGACTAGAGCGCAGCGAGCAAACCTGTAACAGACGTAGCTCGTAGGGTCCAAACACAGGAATACAGTCACATTCGGAGCCGAAAGCAGAAGCGAAATGTTTCGGCGGGTGGGCAGGTGGTCTCATATTCCGTTCCGAGAGGAAGATGGAGGCTGTGTGGGTGAGCGGGGACGTTGATTCGCGTAACACTCCGACGGGATGTACACACATGGGTTGAATCGAGGAAGGGTGGCTCCGCGTGCTTTTGCCACCTGCGTATTAGGGTCTCCCCGGATGTCGGCTGATTCTCCCCACTAGGAAAGCTCTCTCTCTCTCTTCCTATACCCCACGCGTTTGCTTTGCTTTGCCCGCTCGGCGCACTCCACGGCTGAGAGCGAGGAAGCGAGTCAATAATAATCGGGCGCTACGGTTGCGGTAACATGTGTAACCGCGATTTCGCAGCCTCGTCACGTCAATATTAGCATTAATGCAGCGGCTAACTCCTCCCCAATGCGCCTTGTTGCAACAAGAGAGAGTAAATGCGAGACATCGGATGCAATCCCTCCGAATCAATCCAACTCGGATCCATCCGACCATCAGCAATGGTTTCCTATTTACAGTTTGTTTTTTTTTTTGGTGATCATCCGTATTTGCAATAAGTGTACGTTTCAACTAGAATCGTTCGTTCCATATTCGCGGCATGAAGAATTAACCGTGAAAATTATTATCCGACAACATACTCGTTCGGGGGCGAAAAGCTGCAACGTTCGGGGCCAGCGGTGCACGAGGATGGCGCGTATAGCGTGCAGTTTGATATTCCGGTGGAACGGAGGTTGGTTGGTCGGTGAGAGAGCTGGCGGCTGTCGACGAGGCTGTCTGGGAAGTCTTGCTCATTAGTAGCGACACGCTGCGGGTGCGCGTTTCATCGCTGTTTCGTGAAAACCGAGTCTCGACCGTGTCACCCGTGCACTAGTAGTGCACGCTCCGCCACTGCATTGCGCCTACCCCCGTCGACAACTCTACCCTCAAACTCTCTCTGCGAGAGGGAGAGAGAGCGGTAAAACGCGAGAACGAAGGTATAAACGTTCGTCGCGTGCTGGGCTTAATAAAATCGTCGGAGCTAAAATCCCCCGGCAGCCTGCTCGCTCGTTTATTCAGCCGGTTTGCTACGTAATATCTCAGCCGTACACTACTACTCTCTGCCAGTTTCCCTACACGATTTTTCCGCAATTTCTTTTTTTTTTTTTTTTTTCTTTTTCCACGGTCTTTCTTCCATTTTTCGCCTACGCGACAGCCCTCGCCCGAGCCGGGGGTCTCTCTGTGCGCGCTCTCTCCGCGGCCCTCTTTTCCCGGCCCCGCATCACCTTTTTTTCCTACTTCCGTCTCGACTCCACATGTCGGCGGACTCTTAATTGCCCGACGCTTCGACGGAAAGTCGTTTCCGCGAAATCCCCACGTCATCCCAAGTGGAAATGCAAAAATTCCTGCGGCACTCGTACGCTTTCACCATCGCATGTTCCCGCTTCTGTACGCGGTAATGTATTGCTACGAATATGAAGATTGAGGTGCGCTGCGGATAACTCGACAATCGTCGGACGAAGGGACGATCGACATGACAAAAGCGTCTTTCATAAGAAAATATAAAAATTAATATTATGAATATTATTATACATATGAACGAATATTAACATTAATTATTCGCATTAATGCATTCATATTCGCAAATGAGTGCTGCATTTTTTTAATCGTTCATGTAAAGTGTCTTGCGCAAATGGACTGCTGCGTATGGTAATTTTGTACTCCAGCCTATATTCTTAATTGAGGAGAACATTAATAACAATGGATTTGACAAAAATAGTAGTAGTAAAATTGCATGTATTGACGATATTGTGTAGTTTTGTACAATAACTGCATACATCTCTCTATACAGTATTTACGCCACTCACATAGGCATTGTCAATGGGCCATCGACCGGAGGCCTGCAGCCCAAGATTATCACCATTTTTGGGTGGATTTTTTCCCCCTTAGTTTATTATACTTGTTGCTGTAGTTTGTTATTTTACAGTTGTCGATTCTGGGTTATAATTTACACTTGTTTTTATATGTTTTCTGAGTCCTCTCTACTGACCATTTGTTAAAGCTGTTGGGCGATTGTGGGCGCAGGTGATTCGTATTTGTGAGTTACCTGGTGTTGCGTTTGCATGCGTGGTGATTCAATGTTTTCTAATAACAAAAATATTTTACACGAGTACACCCAGAAAATACCTTCATCCGATTTTCATGGTTCGCTCATTCGTTCACGTTGTTCATTCGCTCGGTCGCAGAAATATCATCTCTCATGGATCCTGCATCTCGCTCCGTTTTGCGGAGAAACGGTAGACACTAAAGTATGAGAATAAAAGTACTGTTAAGGAGATCATTTTTTTTTTTTTTTTAAGCAAGGAAAATGAATAAGGAATGCGCGACATCGCGATGTGATTCGAGATATGCGGCATCCATGGGGACAGCGAGGGGCGATCCACCCCCCCCCCCCCCCCCCCCCCCCCCCCCCCCCCCCCCCGAATATAGTTGTGGGTTGCCGAGTCTCGCACCCGTTCGAGCGACTCTGGTGTCGTTTCACGGAGTCGTCGGAACGTTTAATTGAATTTCGCTCGCTCGACGATTGCACGTTTGAAGTTGAAGCCCTCCTCCCAGCCCCGGTCGGCCCCCGTACCCTTCCTTCCGTTCGCCCCATTTCGGCAGGACGTGGTGCAAGAGCACCGAGCAGCTTCTTCCTTTTGCTCCCGCCGTCGTTGTGCTTGCCCCGCCAGAACGTTACCGGGGTCAACGAGAGAAAAGCTTCGGCGAATACTTTGGGCGACGTAAGAACGAGAAAGAAGCTCAACCGGCAGAGCAGAAGCCGCGGTGGCCACGGAAGACATCTGAAATCCCGAAGGAAGAAGATAAAAATAAATCGGCTTTGGCAAGGCTTCCGCGACTTGCCGCAGCGTTTCTCTCAGCCCGCTCGAGGGGGAGGAGGGCTCTCGTCCTCGAACGAACGGACGAATGAACTCTCCCACGCCAGGGGGTTATTCTTAATATTTGTAAGGTTTTCGTCTCTCGGTGCGACTGACGGCCGGAGGGTCTCCCCGCGGAAGAGAGGAAGTGGCGAGGTAAGGGGAGAAAAAGGAGAACGACGTCAACGATGGTGGAAAATAAAAAAAAATCCCTCAATCCGGAAAAGGGAACGCCCTAACGTCGTCCCAGCAGGAAATACGCAAATCCGTTCGTAAAATCCGAGCTCAAAAAACGAAGGGCGAAAATCTTGGATGATCTCTCCGTGCCTTTTTAGATAGAATCTCAGATTCGGAGTACAAAAAAAAAATAAACTAAAAAGATGTGTGTCGACTTCACCCGCATCGTCGGTTTACGGTAAAACCATTTAACTAGTGCTCCGTATTCGCCGAAAGCATTTTTTGGAGATTATTTTTACAAGTACTCACTCCAAAAGAGAGTAACCGCTATAGGCGCCCGAGTCGCCCGGGGCGATAGCGGTGGAGTGTTAGCTTCGTATTGAAGCTATCCTGAACAAACGGTTAATCGCGAGTTTCAACTATGGTGGTTGGTCTGCAAATTGGATAGGAAAAGGTCGAATTAAAATGATTAAAAAAAAAAAAAAAACGAAAATAGAAGGGGTCTGAGCGTTACGTTTTCAATGTATATATGCATATGGCGGAACAGCGGTTTGCTCCGGCTTTGCGTTCGCCTGGTGGTGTTTCACAGGGCTCACGGCTACGTAACTAATTACCCGATCCAACCCGGCAGTCAGCCAGCGAGAGAGCAACTGAGTGAGTTTATTGGCGAGGGGTCGGGGAGCGAGAGAGAGAAAGCCCAGCTTTGGATAGAAATTGTTCGCGGAGAGAGGAACACTGCAACGAGAGAGAGAGTGGAGAGCGTCATGGTGTGCTCCGGGTGCCGCTGCTGCTGCTGACACCAAAGACTTCTCAACTCTCGCGTTCGTTCGACCCGAACCAACTCCGCTCGGACTGGCGTAGCTAAAACAGTAGCGGCCTTGTTGTACTCTGGCAGGTTAATACAACTTTCACGGTTACATACTTGTGCGTGGGACTCGAATCCTCTGGACCAGGAACTATACCTATCTTATACCGCAGGAACGGCGAGGAAACTGCACGAGAAGCACGCCGGAATAGAAATTAATGGAAAGGACCATTGATGCAGATAGGTGGATAGATCGAGAAATGGAATTGCTATCCGTATGGGAAGGCGAAATAATCATTACACGTTTTGCTATATAGGTGGGATTTTTTTTTTTTGTCCAAGACACCTATATAGATGGAAGGCGCTATAAGGTCTCGATGTATCTTTCCCATCCACTTTACCGAATTACCACAGGGACGTTGATCTCCGGAACGAAAGATTGAACCGTTGACGGTGAATGGAGCGAAGACGCGCGGTGACCCCGTGTATCGTGACTGAAATGCCCTGCGAGAAGAGAAACGGTTTTCATCTTCTAAAGTGACGAATCGGAGATCGGAGCGAAAATAAATCCCTCGCGTCCATCCACTCCCACGTCCGATATGTATCGCGTGGACGTGAAAGGGAAGAGAGAGAGGAGAGTTACAGACGCGAAGGAGGAGTCCGGAATCTTCGATGATTTCCTGCGAGTCCTAAAAACCTCTCTATTCCGCACGCGAGAAGAAGAAGGCTCTTCTCGTGTCTACGTGACGGATCACGAATCCCCGATGTATTCTCCGTGAGAATGGAGTGGAACATTTGCAATCGGAATAATCCTCTCCTAGCGGAGTGCACCGGGAATAAAGGGAACAATGCGCGATACCGCGAGTCTACTCCGTTGAGTCGCGTCAGGTTAAAAGAACATGACACTCAATCCTCTTCCCCTTCAGCGGTGATAACAAAAAAAATATGGATCGCTAAATCAAAAATGTATTAATTACCCACCGCCATTCGTAATTCATGGCTTTCTGCAAATTCGCACAACTCCGAGAAACTGCAATCATATTTGGGGTAACTGGGATTGTATGGCCCATCCCGATTGGCACGTAAATCCATGATATATTGACCAGGCCACATTCACCACTTTTAGTCTATATTGTATGTACGTTTTCTTATAAAAGAAAAGCCTCGCATTCCTCGCGAACGGATGAATGAGAAACGCGAATAAGAGAAGGGGGGGGGGGGGGGGGGGGTGCACAGTGTGTGTGTGCAGCGGAGAGGCAGGAATGGACGTTGGGGAACGGATAGTTGGGATAGGGACCGAAGGCAGAATCGAGATGGGAGAGGAGGAAGAGGAGTACCGAGGAGGAACGTGGATGGCGAGGAAGGCCGGAAGGGATGAGGAGGAGGAAGAGGAGGTGGAGAACAGAATCGATCCGATTTTCCAATCTCGCCCGACTGTATTTGAATTCCAGAGCAGCGCGAGCGGACGCCGGCCGAACGCGTAGCATAGCTTGGTGCCTGGCGCGTATGTACTCGGAGCGTACAGCGAGGGTATAGATAGATGGATAGAGATAGGACGGTATACGTACCTACGTTCCTGCAGTGCCGTTGGGTGCCTGCCGAAGCGACCGTCGTATATCGGACGGGGCGGCCTTGCCGGGAGGTTTCTACCTACGAGCCCCTCCGCTTCTGTTGTCCACGAGCTCGCATAGGAACGTCGGATGGATATATCCCTGTACCCTCGTCCTCGTCCATCCTCATGCCTCCCCGTCCTCTTCCACATATCCCGCATCACACATGCTCCCGGGTACGTTACGAAACACCCGTATCAGCGGGTAACCGTGACACCGGCTCGCCCAGAACCGCAAACTGGAATTCAAGGTGTCTTATGGACCGAGCCCCTCTTCCATATAAATCGAACGACTTTTGAATTCTAGTTTCCCGACGATACCGCGACGGTTCAACTCCAATGAAAGTGGATGCAATATTGCGTATATGGAGTTACCAGAACGGGCATGCGAATGTCCTGCAGTAATGCATAGTGCATGGCACCTGCCCATCCATGTGCAAAGTATATGCAGCAGACGCGTACATGTGTATACAGTATATATGTGTCATGTACAATAGAGGAGCGATCCGGTATAGGTACACCTACGGGAGAGAGCAGTCGTGGCCGATGCTGCGATTGAATGCTAGGAATTTCATCATGAGTTGAGTCGTGGGACGTGGTGAGGTGTACCGGTAGAGAGAAGCCGAGAGGGTTTGGGAAATTGGGAGGTTGGGTAGAGATTCGAAGGGTGAGTCCCCGGGGGGGTAGAAAGCGGAGAGGAGGTGTGCAGAGAGTGGAGAACCGCCCTCGGCCATCCTGGCCTCCCCCTTACCGCTGCTAGCGCCGCTGCCAGTCGGCTAGCTGGCGAGCCGAAGCCTCGAGCTAGAGAACTAGCGCTAGCGGAAGAGAGACGTAGTGGGTGAGCGAAGCGAGAGGGAGATATCGAATAGGGAATGAACGAGAGGGTGAGCCAGAGATATCGCGAGAGGCGAGCGGAGCTAGCGAGAGCACGAACTAACGGGGCCAGAGCCCCTTGCTTAGCAGCGGCCGTTCCAATCATGATTCCACGCTGCACCGTTTGAAGTCTCGATTGAAAAGGGGCGGAGGTTTGACTAAAGAACGAGTGCCCCATCTATATCGGCCATCCATCGGGTTTCTGGCCGTGTGCGCCGGCTCCTCTATCACTCTTTCTCTATACACGGGAGAAAAGGCATCGGTGTGTTTTATATAGGTAACGACGTACCAATTCTGTACGCGCATGACCGTGTCGGGTCTTACGTGTCCGCGCATCGGTCGGTTAACGCCGGAGTATCCAAGATTCCGAGATAAAATCCATTCGACGCAAGAGCATCCTTTTGCAGCAACTTGATTTTATTTGGAGTGCTCGTGCCCTGTTTTTTTTTTTTTTTTTTTTTTTTTTACAAATTTTTCGCGTGAGAAGAAAATAAAGAGTTCCATGCCCAAATGGTGAGAAACGAGTCCGTCTTGGGCCGCTCTCGAAAATGCATGCACTACCTCGAGCCATCTATTAGAGCATCCACGCTTCTCTTAAACTTCGAAACTGCATGAAACTATTAAACTTACCGCTCGGCGCGATACCCGCCCACTATCTCGTTTATCGGTATAAATCGGGACGCGCCCCGCTCGTTAATCGTCCGCCACCTGGTGCTCTCCTTTCTAGTGCCTCCCAGACGGTGATAGCCGGATATGCCGGGAGAACTCCGCCAGAATGTGCGCGCACGCCCGTTTCAGGGGTTATTACGTATTTAATAACACGCCTCGGCGATGCTGTGTAATTTGGCGGAGATTACTCGGTCCCGGCTCTCTCTCTCTCCCCCCCCCCCCCTCTCTCCCTCTCTGTATCTGACCGTGCGCATTCGAGGATCTCGCTCGCATGGTCGAAGGACACGCTTGTTATTATACCAGTACGAAAAATCCTCCATACGCTCTTCGTGCAGATTAGAGAACGGGGAAGAGGTGTGTATAAACGCACAGCCGAACGCACTGCTCGCCGTCGAGATGCGTAGGGCGATATATCGATATTGCGATAGCGAAGAAGTAAGGGAGGGCGGGGATGAGGGGTGGGTGCAACAAGAGGTGGAACGAAGAGCACGACGTCGAACGAATGAATGAACGAGAATGCACTCGCCCAACGAAGAAAGGTGATGCGAAACCGAGTGTATGTACCGAACACGCGAGAACGCCAGGGGGATATGAGAGCGCCCTGTTCTCGCGGAGGGCGCACTCGACGATTCCTATCGATGCTCTTTGTGATGAGATCCGGCTGAAAGATAGACGCGAGAATTCTCTGAACGGTGTACAACTCGGTATAGTTATACGTCGTGGCTCAACTGTAGAGAATATTCCCTTCCGGCAGCGGGCGCGCTGTGTAAGCTCGGTCCATTTTGCTAATAAGGAGTTTCCCCGCGAGCTCTGACTATATCGCTCCGTTATTATGAAAGAGAGAGCCAGATGTGGAGGGAGAGCGAGCGAGACGGATCTCGGTCTATCGGGTCAAGAGGGAAAAACCTGCGCGGGACAATCATCGACTCTGGGACAATGGAATCCCGCTGCCGGCTCGATGACGCAGTATAACAGTCGTGATCGTCAGGGGGAATGCTTTTTAGGGGTGAAAAAGGCGCGCGCGCGCGCCCCATACACGTTACGCTATAATAGTACGTATGTCGTACGGATGAAATGTATGTGATAATAGAAACTGAACGCTTTGTTTGTCGAGGGACAGAGAGAGAGAGAGACGGGAGAGCGAGGGACTCTCACGGATCAACAAGTGAAACGGGACGTTCGAATGTGAACTCTTGTTAGATTTTAGATAGGAGATATCGTATCGAGATTAATATTATTACTGTCAGGATACTCGCGTGTCGGGGAACCCTCGGATTAATCGTATTTTTATTACCTACCATTTAACTTCGAGGATACTTTTATTTATTTATTATCTTCTTTTATTTATTGCACAAACACGTTTTTTCGATCTTTCGTCTCGAAGTCGCGTTGAGGGCGCAGTTTAATGTTCGTTTAATGGGTGTTGAGGAAAACCATAGGGATCCCGACCTTAATTATTTTCGCTGCAGTCGACGGTCGCAGTCAAAGTAGAAAAGATCCTAGCCCGAGCAGACAAGGGCCGGAGGTTCATGACGCTCGTTTTCAAAGGGCAAAGCTAGTTTGCGCTATAATCTAGTATCTCGACGTCGTCGCCGTCGTCGTCGTCGTCGTCGTCGTTTGCAATTAATTCTTCTCAACGTTGTCACGTTCGTTCGCGCCTCATTTCTGACGCATAACGAACTGTCGTCAACACCTCTCTCAGCCTCTATATTTTAACCCGCTACCTTCGCTTTTCCGCAAACTACCCCCCCCCCCCCCCCCCCCCCGCCCTCGACACACCCTTCCTCCTTCGCCGAGTCTCCCGAGGTTCCAATCCTGTTAACTTTGCTTCTAAATTTTCGTAATCAAGTTTTTCCTTCCTCTAACCCTCCCCACCCCGCGCGGCGTCACCTCGCGAGAGACAAATTTGCGAATTTCTCTTTCCTTCATCCCCCTCTCACCCCCTCACCCCTGCCCACGCTTTCTCTGTAGTTTTGCCTGCAAGCCAAACTCGCCTTTCTCACTCGCTTTTCGCGATACTACCCGTCATATCGTGCGCCGCTGTAGCCCCTCGTCTATATGTATACTCTCTATGTACCTCCACATCTCACTCCCTCGCGTTACTTTGATGTCGAGCCGTGAACGCCACCGCCGTTTAATTTACCGGGTGATGTGTTTCGAAGGAATCTACCGCCTCGCTTTCTCGCGTTTGCCTGCCCAACCGCCCCCACTCTCTCTCTCTCTCTCTCACACACATACCCACAAACCCTCACTCGCTCTCTTACTTTATACCCCTATGACCTTAGTGGCGACCGGCGTTACCTGGAATCCAACTTGCCAGACACCTTCCATCGGGCGACCTCTCGACAACTTCCACCACCGCACAAAACAGCAATCCTCGCACTTGCTGTTTTCCCCATGTTGGAAGTTGCATTGTCAACGTAACTACATACATGGCAATTTGAGTCATACATTAGCGGTCGTTCGTGTGCGCGTTGTAAGTGCGTCTCGGTATACGCGGAACGTACTTACCGACTCGCGGCATTGCAACGGAGAACCGCTCGAAATCCGGCGGGAAGTACACGAGCCACTGGGTGGATATCCTGCTGTGCTGGCGAGTGAGCTTTCGGTACGCGAACTACGAAGTATGCCAAAGTCGTGGCCACGAGGCGTCGAGAGGGGAAAACTGCAATGGAGGTGAAGCCACAGAAAGCCGGAGAGTGGGTGGAATTGGGATGCTGAAAACAGCCCGAGAGGCCAAGCGCCCTGGCATTGCAAGTGGAGCGAAAATCAGATTTGCTCGTTGTCGCCTCCACTCCGGCCCTCTTTCCATTCCATTCTCTCGGTTTTTCCTCCTCCAACTCCCATTGTCGTTCTTTCGCTCCCTCGCACTCGCAATGTCCACATACACGCTTAAGCTCTCCGGCGTACGAGCTGCCAGTACCACAAGCCCGCTCCCGTCGACGGCAGCGGCCCGTTTTCCCACCCTCTCGCCGAGCCTCTCTCTCTCCCTCTCGTGGAAGCTCTCGCTGCCCTCCCCGCCCTCGACGCCTTCCCATACTTCCCCGCGCGTCGAACCTCGAACGAGCGCCGCCCTTTGATCCTGCCGACGGCAGCCACCCTCTCCGAGCCTCGATCTGCGCTACCCATCCGAATTCTAAAACCTTGCGAGAGCGACCCTACCGGGGCCAACTTCGATGTCCCCGCGATTCTATCTTTCCTTCTCGATCTCTCTTGCTCGCGGCCGTCGAGCGATGCTCTGCCTGACAACACCCTACACCCCCCCCCCCCCCCCCCCCAACAATTTCGATAAATATGCTACCGGTGTGCCCCCGCGACACGCTTCGCCCTACACGCGTCGCGAGATGCTTACACGTGCGTGCGGGAAAGGAGTCTTCGGCCATGCAGCCTCGTCTTGTACAATTTCACCCCTTTAGGTAGATCTTCGGCTTCCATGGAAGGTCCAAAACTGCCTCGCAACTGGATCGAATCTGAAGTTTGGATCGAACTTCCGGTATATACGTGTTTTTTTTTTCTTTTTTTACTTTTTCTGTCGAGTCGTGCTGGCGATGTTCCGTAATCGAAACTGCGGAAAGGCCTCGCAAAGGAAAGGTGGATCGGTCGATTCTCCCGTAGCCGTTGAAAGATGTCAAACACAGAGAACAACGTAGCCATATCCGTCGCCGCAATGTCGTCGAGGGACGAAAAGCGGAGGGAGAGAATCGTTTAAAAGGGTTGTCACGCGAAAGACTGTCACTGCTAGCTACAGGTGACGCGTATCCCTCATGCAGAAACGTTGACTCAACCGACGGTCGCGTACATGCATCCGGTCGTGGGGACACACGGAAGTTTTTGTTGGCGTACACGTCGGCGATCATTTTTGTACGCCGACGAACTTGGACTCGCCGAACCACCGTTCGAGCGTTGCTTCCGTCTTTCTGTACGTACTGAGAAGAGGACTCGTGCGACATCGGAATAATCAGGAAATTATTGCTATCGTTATTGTCGAGTGTTTATTAGATGAGGCATATCGGTTCTCAATCGCTGCCGTAAAAAAAAAAAAAGAAAGTATTCTGATTCCTCGGGAATAATCCGTGGTGAGAGGTATCGAAAGAAGGAATCCCCGTTCGCGTGAACATAATTCGTAGAATACCGAACAGAACGCAAACAGCCGGTTAAGGGTTAAACGGCGAAACTGTCGCGCGGGATTGCATAAGAGAAGCTGTTTGCACAAGCTCCGGTACACGCGATTCTCTAGATCAAACGTCGTCGAGCTGATTGGGCGTGCCTTTCCGTTTGTACGCGAAGGCGTCGGAGTGAGTAAACGCCAACGTCGTCTCTGCTGTTACTCGCCGGAGGCGCGGAGCCTGCCGTGGCAAAACTTCGACGTTCCTGTTTATAAAACAAAAGACCCGCGAACGATCCATTATTTTTATTTTCCTCGGCGCACAAGCGGAGCTATAAAAATGCGAAGGCGACTAGCTGAGCGAGAGAGAAACGTCCCAACACTTTCCACGCGCTTCCCACTGTACACTCCGACCTTAATCTTCGCCTTTGACGAAACGTCGCCGACGCAGGCGATGTTTTCCAACTCTCCCTCTCTCTCCCTTTCTCAGCATTTTTTTCTCGACTCCGTCGCAATCTGCGCGAAACTGGTTCGGTACACTAAAGTGTGCATATCAGAGGAGTGAACGGGCGAGGCAAAACGGTCGAGGGTGTGAAAAGTAGGTGGCCTTTGACGCGACGACTACCGCGCGCGCGAGTGCCGCGCTGTCGATTGGAATTCAAATCGAGTATTGTTAGCTATTGTGTTTGTGACTTTTCAGTTACAAAGCCTTCTTCGTTGTACCGCGGAGCGACAAAAAATTATCGAGATTGTGCACTGTTCTCGATCTCTGTTTACTGCCCTGAATGGGGAATATCGTTCGCCGAATGAAAGTATAGCGATGACAAACGATTAAGCGAGTTTTTCGATTAACAACATGGACGTATGCTAGTGCGCGAGCGGGCGCAGGGGAGTTCTCGCGTTGTTCAACGGTAACGTTTTCATAAAAGGTAAATTATAGGTTTAGCGACGGGAGCGATTGTGCACTCCCCGAATTGGCTAGGCCGTGCTCGGCTATCATCCCGTCCCATGGCGGGAGCCAGTCCGTCACGCTCGCGCCTCCCTTGTACTTCGTTCGAATATGTAATTACGTAATGCCGTGGAAGGCTTATAATGTTCCTATTGAAAAGTAAAACGTACGGATTGGCCCCCGGACACTCCCTTCGTACGCCGGCGCGCACGCGCTCTGCCCTCGCGTCCTCCATTGTGCTTTTCCTTTTCGTGCTTTCTTCAAGCTACGGAAATGAAAACTCTTCGGGACGAGTTTGAGTAGCGTCGCTAGTAAAGGAAAATTTAATCATGGTTCTGTGTGACGTCACTTCCGATTTGAAAATCTTCGTTTTTCATCGGAAGTGACGTCACGGAGGAGAATAATATTTTTTTTTATGCCGTCACTTTTCTTTTGATATCCTGCGTTTTTCACCGAATGTGACTTCAGCGTGACGAATTTTCTGTTATGTTTTCATGAATTTCCCTCCGATTTCAAAATTTGTTTTCCACTGGAAGTAGCGTCATAAGAAAATAAAATTGAACATTTTCTCTGTGACGTCACTTACGATGAAAAAACATATTCTCAAACCGGAAGTGACGTCATAAAAAAAAAAAAAAATTGAACATTTTTTTCAGAATATACCTCGTATGAAACCAATTGCAGAAGCGGGTGTATTAAAGAGCGTACGACGTTTGAAAATATTCAAAAATCGCCACTTTTCTCAAAATGAGTTCGGTGACAAAGTCTTCTCGCTCAGCGTTTCAAGCGAACGTATTTTTTTCCTGCTGATCACGAATCTGTCTCTCCTTTTACTCTCGTCTCAAAACTTCAAATAAAAAGAGGAAGCATATAACAACAACGTTTTATGGTTCATCGACATGGACGCGGTTCTTCGGAAGGTCATCTACCACTTCCCACGAGCCACTAGCGAAACTTCAAATCTCCGAAGATTCCGAGTACCGAAGGGAGAGTACGTGCCCGAGACGGTCTCGAGAGGGAAAGTGGAACGAGGCTGAAAGACGCAAATACTGACATAACACAGGATACACAGCCGAGAGGAAGCTGCAACACTGTAGGACGTCTGAGATTGGGTTAAAGGGCGCGACCGAGTGAAGGTGTCGACCGGGTCTCGTAAGTGAGACTTCCGAGATGCTGGAGATGCTTTGCCACTCCACTCACACACAGTTTGATGCAGTGTCAAGCTTCGTTTGGCTCGCCAGGCACATCGGGGTGAGGGGCGGATGGGCGGGGTGGTCCATTCGTTTTAAGTTTGTCACAGTTTCGAGAGTATAACGCGACCGCGGATACGGGGCGCGAGACTCGTTGAAAGTGGGTTAAACGAAGTTCCAGGGGTTTTCCCCACTTGAAACGAAGTGAAGAGGGTGGCCGCTTCGTTTGAGAAGCAGCAGCTTCACCTTCAGTAGAAACTGTTGGAGAGTCAGTAGTGCACTACGACTCACTGCTACCGGTGGTAGTAGTACCACCCTTCTCCTATCCTCATTCTGCGAGAGCAAAGGGGATGGACCGCCCGTTAAGGCTAGCACCAGAGTAGTACGGTGGTGGTAGCGGCGTGAGCCACTAGATAGAGTTACGGCGAAGAGCAAGAGAGCTGGCAAGTAAGCTGGGCGGAATTCGGCAAACCGTAGTCGAGTCCCGGTAGCCCGAGGGTTGTACTGGCAAGCATGGAAGGCGAAAGTATGCGAGGCCTGAGAGATAGATAGAGAGAAAGCGTATGTGACGCTGCTTGCCGCTGCCGCTACTGCTGCTCGACCGAGTGTCGTGTATGTGTCCGACGCAAGTGTGGGATGCGGGCAACGGTGGACGCAGGCGCCGGTAGCCATGGCGACGTTTCCTTCGGATTGGCCGCAGCTTTCACTTGAATATACCTCGGCGCACCCCTACTCCCTACCCCTCCTCCAGAATCTCATCTCTCTGTCTCTCCTCGACTCTATCCGGCACCATCGATAAACCCCTCCGGCTCTCTAGCCGTAGCCGTTCACCCACCCTTATCTCGCGCCAACCCTCCTTCCGCCGCTCGCATCGATACTCTCGCTCTCGCACTCACATCTGTCCTTACCTCTCCGCTTTCCTCTACCGTGGCGACTATCTCTGTTCCTCCGAGCTTTCCCTACTTCGCCTTTCCATCGCTCTCGCTTCCGCTCGCCCCTTTCTCCACCGGCAATTCGTGCCACCTCCACGGGGACGATCGCACGCCAGACCATCAGCCGAAACCGCCTACCCCCTTACGGACCCATGGGGTATTCTACCCCCTGAAACTCTCGAAAACGACTAACCTCACCGACGCTCGGCCGACGCAGGAGCGAGTCTCTGCCGTCGCCACCATACTATTTTCCCGGAACTGCCAAACGCAGCAGAGGACTCTCGCCTCGGCGTACCGTACCACCGTTTGTACTGCGTCGCACGGTCCGGTGATACCTGTACGCCACTGAAATTGCTTGACGAGGCGTTGTCTCTCCCTCCGCCTCTCCAATCGCCGGATGACTGACATCGAAAAACATTCGTTGCGGTGAATCTTCGAAACGACCTTTCCCCGTGTTACCGTCCCGTGACGCCAGTCGATATCCCATCGGTAACGCGGAACCACAATATTGACGTGATTCCCGAGACTCCAGACACTCGTCGGACTCTACTCTTAGCTAGCGATTGATGAGCTACCCCATCTCTTTTTTATCAAATCGCTAAAAATTGTCGGCCGGGTTGGCCGGTCATCAAAAGTCTTATCTACTGCCACATCGCGACTTCTCGCAACTTAACTCGACGCGCTACCCGAATTCCGCCATTGTCAGTTTTTCTCACGGGCAGGAAACCCGTCCGAGAAAAGCCGATAATGCTCGAAGACAGAGTACACGCGCTCCGAAGCAACGAATATTCAGTGGTAGCGCCAGCGCTTCAACACTCCGGACCTAGGAGTGTGTCTCGTTTGATTATCCGAGCCATCATCGGGTTCCGACGAGGCCCCGGCGTCCGGAATGGCTCGCACTCGCTCCACGATCTCCGTCTCGACGTCTCTCCCACCCTTCTCGTCGGCCAGGAACGGCGGTTTTCCTCTCGCACGCCCCCTCACCCACCATCGTCGTCTTGCTCCGTCGTTTCCTCCTCCACGAGACTCCCAGCCTCCTCGACTCTACCCCTGGAGCGCCTCTCGCGCTCGGCTGTATCCGAACCTCCTACCCTCCAGTCGCTCCGAGTTTCCTCTCTTCGACCCCCCCCCCCCCCCCCAACCCCCCGGTGCCGATGCGCACGCTGGCGCATACCTACGCCTCTCCCGTTGCCCAGGCAACTCAGCTTGGGGCTGGCCGCTGCCGCCTCTGAGCAAGCCGGCTCCATCCAACGCCCTCGCATCCGAACTCCCTCTTCCCAGATTCGGCGCGAGAGAGATCGGGAAAACGAGCCGAGGGGGTTGAAAGCACAGACTCTCGAAGCTCACCACCACTGCTACTTCGGCGACTCTCGCCGTCCCCTTCCTTCGCAACATCTACGAGGGCAGCTTTTTTCCACCGCTCCAGACGGCGAAGAGAAGTGGATGCCGGGATACCGGGAGAGGGGCAGCGGAGGGGGGGCGATGGTTCAAGAAAAAGGGAGCCAGAGCCTGCGTCAGGGGAAGAGCTCGGGGGAGCTTCCGTGTGTTGGCAAGGGAGAGAGAGAGAGAAGAGACGACGAAGAAGCTCCGAACTGGAAGCCAAGCGGATTAATGCATTTCGAATAATTCATGCGGCCCCCCTACAACCACCCCACCCGAGCAATCTACCAGCTCGCAACACCCCCGGCATGGCTTACCCTTTTTCGACGTCCTGCGAGTACCGCCGCGCCTCGACACCGGCCAATTTACGTTTAACCTTTTCCCACCGACCGCTTTTACGTGGATGTGTTCGTGAACCAGTGAGGCCCCGGGAAGGAGGCCGGCAACGTATTATTGTACGGTAAGGCAATCCTCGTTGAATTTGCAGCCGAGAGAGTTGGCACACCCGATATTCCTTTATGCCGCTGCCGTTTCAACTTACGCCCCCGATGAAGTGACCTTGGCACTCGTTACACCTTGGCAAACTGCCTATCGATTTTTAACGGTGTTTCATATTTCATTACCGTTATTATTATTTTTTTTTTAATATCGCATACACATTTTTCGTGGTCCATAACGGTGTCGCGTCGCGCTGCTGCATTAGCGACTCATCCCCGTTGCACGGCGGGATAATCCGCTCGCTATAAAAAGCTGATGCGCCACCGTGTAATGAGTTGACTAATTTGAAAATAAAAAAAAGGTGAAAAAAGAAAAAAAAACGAGCAGGATATAAGCGTCCCACGGCGTACTCTCCTCAGGCTTCCTATTAATAGAGAAGTCTCGCTTTTCTTCATTTTTTTTTTTTTTTTTTAGACATCGCGCGCCTCAGAGAGATTATAAAGAGTTTGTTTTCACTGAGAATATGATAAAACTTGCTGGTAAAATTTGTTGCAAAGCCAGTACTTTTATCCGATCTCCCTTCACGGCATTTTTCATTTATTCAGAGGGTGAACGCGCGAATGAATAAACCGTGAATCTCGTGTAATTCATTATACCCTGTACAATATACTCGTATGAATGTGTCGGACGTTTTTGTAATGACATTTGAACAGCGTGCAAAAACTCTGGTACAAGACTCGATGGAAACAGCTTTCCATATTGGGTAACTCGCGAGCCCCTTTCGATGGAGAAAGGTTTCCGTCCGTCGTGTGTCGAATGTTTCGCTGACCCGACCAGTTAGAGCAAATGTGTTATTCGAGTTAGCGGCGTAAGTACAAAAGCGTTGTACGTCCAGTGTGTTCATTATCCGTTGGAGCGTTGCGGAAAACAATAAGAAAAAAAAAATCATCGTCTATATCCATTCAGCGTAGGAGACGAAGTGTCCCATGCGCATGCGATCCGCTACCTGCACAAGGCGCGTACTCCGCTGCCTCCTCGATACACAAATAGAATATCGATCGTTCGATCAGATATCCCTCCCAATAGACCGGAGTTAAAGTGTTTCCCTCCGTCGTCATGCAATCATTGAATATCCGTCGTCAGCGACATTTCCCCAATCGCTTCATTAACTCGCAGGTTAAGCTGCGAATCGCTCGACTTGCTGGTCGCAGAGTCGTTTCACCTTATTCGCAGAGAACTTTTTATCAGCCCGTGCCCACCACGTTTAATGCCGTAGGGATTTATCCGTGTGTCGATGAGTCTCTCGCGGCAGATGCGAAAGGGGTTGACGGAGAGGACCTGCGCACGACGACCCTCGCCGGGTCACACAACGTTCATCGGGCTCGGGAATATAACAGCTTTCGCTAGGTTGCCAGAGAGTAAGCGAGTCGAGAAGCAGCTAAGTCGATAGCCGGATGATTTTCCCTCCTGGAGCGGTCCTCGCCGAGTCTCGAAAAATTTACGACTCAAACTCGTGTCTCCGAAGTCTCATCGTCTCATCTCAAAAATCATCGCTCTTCATTCGATCCGGTACCTATAATTCATGGGCCACCTTTTCCCCGCGTTCTCGAATTGGGAGACACTAACAGCGACACTGAGGAAAACGCATCCCACCCGGAAACAATCCTTGAAGAGCGGTTCCGCGAACGTTGCGGAGTAGGCGGATGTGCGAAGGGGGTTGAGGGTAGGATTCGGCAAAGACACTCTGTGTCTGTCTCAACCCTCTCGAGCGAGCTCCTCGACACGTCGGGTGGACGCTGACGGAGGATAACGCTATCCTGTCGTCTCCTTTAGCCTATCACGCTCAGGAGCCCGGGTCTCCCGTCTTCCTTTATCGAACAAGCTATCCCATCGCCCTCTCTGTCGCGAGGAGCATCCGCGGGAGAGAGCACCGCCGCCCCCGGATCCCGGCGGCGTACCATGCCAACCAGGCAGCGGAGGCAGCGTAGCCGGGGCGCTTTTGCTTTGTGCGCGTCGGGAGGCGGTGGTACATCAAAGCCTCCTAGTTCCCGCTCCGGCCTTTGACGGCTGGGTCGCGGCCGCTCGCTCAGTCGTCGTTCGGTAGCGAGCCGGCGCTGCCGCTGCCGCCGCGGCCGGATATGCACCGCGTCCTGACGCCGCAGCGTCCACCATCGTCGAATTCGTCGATCTACGTTGTAACGAACGCATCGCGTTCGCCAGGTGATCCCGGGAGCTCTTCAGGGAATGGGCCACGGCCCGGCTCGTGACAAGAGCCGACAACGAACGATCCACTAACGTATATACTGTAACCGATACCGAAAGAGGACAGCAGACGTGAATTCAGTTCAGCGACGAGTGACGAGGTGACATACATATATTTATATATATATATATATGTATATATGCATACACCTGTATATATACATATATATTATGTCACCGAGGCTCGTGAGCGTGGGCGGTAGCAGCTGCGCCAGTACAACGAGCAGTAGTAGGAGTAGCAGCGTCAAGTGTGCGCGTGCCAAAGTGGTAACGAAAAACGGTCGTAAAGTGCGTTCCAAGCTGACGGAAAGATCAATGTTCTACCACCAGAAGCGCCGGGAATTGGCGCAGCAGAGGCAGCAAACGGACGAACGGTCGTTGCGATCGGAGAGTCCGAGAAACAAGGACGATGCTGTAGCTATGATTCCGGGTAAAGCAACAATGGTAGTGGAATCAGCTACGGCAGCACCGACAACAGCAGTACCAACGGATACCGCACGAGCCAAAGCAGCAACATCGCCGTCCCTGTTTGCGCCAGTTAAAATCGAGGGTGGTCGATGCCACGGAACGCGCACGCGCCAACCCCTGGATCCCAAGGCACTCGAGAATCGAGCACTGCTTCTCCGATGGACGGACAGACACGGCGAGGTGCGCGGTGGTTGCAACAAAAAAGGGAAAAACTCGAGGGGTCCCAATACCGTTGTCAATGGTCATTCGGAATCGACTGGCGATGATAGGAGCTCGAGTAACTCGGCGGTTTGCAAATCCGGAAAGCACGATGGACACTCGAGCTCTTCGAGCAATGTGGAATCCGTTGTATGGAGACGGAGGCTGACTCCATTGTCCTTGAGGCACCGCATTGAATCCAATGACAGACGAAAGGTCAACAGCGATGTCGTCGAGAGACTCAAGAAACGACAGGACAACGCAACTTATTGCAGCAAGAGAGCTGCCCGAAGAAGACTCGAGAAACCAACTTCGGTGCCGTCCGATTGCCGGAACGAGGAGTCTGCGTCGAATCCCAGCTTGTCACCTTCGACCTACAATTCATCTTCCGCCCTCTCAGAATCGCCGTCTCGTCGGTTGGCGGTTAATTCTCCGGCCTCCACCCAATCTTCTCCATTCACATCGTCGATCTCCACGCCGAGCGCGAATTCCACCCTGACATCGAGTTCCGAATTTACCGTTACCGCATCGACACCCGCAGGTCCGAGCAGACCAGTCAGCTCGGTGAGTCACGCACCATTAGAGACTCTCAAAAATGCTCTGGAGGGTTACGATCACAGTCGTATTTACCTGGCGCACGTGTCGTTCCTGGACTGGCGAGATTTGCCGGGTCGTAGGGCGATCGACGGTGAAAGAATTTGGGTGGTTGGAGCGGCCGATCACGGGGGTCGTCATCGAACGAGACTTCTCGTCACCGGACGTCATTGGCGACCGCGTTGCCTCAGCAAAGTCAACATGGTCACTCAACCGGTCGTGTACGCCGGAGGCGGAAGCGGCTCGCTGACCGCCGATCTCTTTCTCTGGTGGTTCCATCGGGAGTTCGCGACGACCGCAATGGCGATGCACCCTGACGGTGCCATATTGGTCGCCGAGGCGGCCGACTATCTGCCACCGGAAGTCGAGTGCGTTACCGCCGACGGTCTCGTTCGACTGTTCATCGTACCGAAGGATTGCCTCGAGCCGCGAATAGTCGCCAACGAGCTCAGAGTAAGACTGGCCGCTGGTCTGCTGACGAGCGTTCGTTGTCATCCGGACTTCGGCACGAGCTCCCGTACGGCGTCCGCAAAGGGAAGTACGAACGAGCTCGAAGAACGCGTAAAGAGATTCACGCTCAAAGAGGCTTTCGCCGAACTCCATCGGGCATGGCTGGGTATACGCTCGGAGACTTTCGCCAGAAGCTGGATACTGATGCAAGAGCGCGAGGACGTCAGAGCCGCCCAATCCTCGGCGGGACCGCGTCTGTCATCGAGGCCACACAGAAACGCCGATCACAACGAGGACGACAATTTGCTGAGCGAATTGAAGAGTCTCGCTCGTGAGGCCGGTCTCGACGTCAGCGAATCGGAACTTCAGAAGTGGATACTCGATGAGGCGAGCGAATTTGCCAAGTGTGTCACGAAGAAAGAGATACCGGACGGCGAGGAGGGCGTTGATTCTTGCAAGAAGAACGACGACGACGGAGAGCCGAATTTCGAGGACGACGAGGAAGCCCCGACTGCGAAAGAGAGCGTCGGACTGCTGTCGAAGGTTCTTCTCTGGATGGAAAGGGAACCTCTGGACCCGGGTCTCTTGCTCGCCGTTAGGTCCATGCGCGAAACGGCCGCCATGATGGTAAGCAGGGCTTCTTTTCTTTCGAAGCGTGAACCGTCATCCGCCGATGCGTTTAAAAATACCGAAACAATTTCATTACTCGTCGCACATTGGCGTCAATTTTATGCCGTGGGGAGGACCGACGGGGCAATTTACCTCTATCGATCCTCCTGGAGGGAGAGTGTTCCTCGATGCGCCCACTCTTCCTATTCCGTTTCTGTATACATTCGCCGAGCGCTCTCGCCGCTCAGTCTCCGCGACAAATATCATTGAGCTAATTTGAACGGTAGAATTCGAATATGAAGGGCGAGGGTCGCCCTTCGGAGGAACGAACGGTTTTCGCGCTCCCTCGCCGAGCACACTCGAAACGCCTGGAATTGGTGAAAACGACGAATGAGAACGGAAGATAAGAATTGTATGGAAAAGTGCCGAACGATACTCGAGAGAACTCCTCGAGTAGGTAGGGTCGCCCGATAAGGTCCCATGGGCCTTTCGCGATCTTACGACACTCGAAGGTCCATACATTTTTTTTTCTATTTACCTTCCTTGACTCTTTTTTTTTTAGATAGCACGGATAACTTATTTTTAGTATTAGTTATCCCAACTCGTAAACTTACTTTCTTCGATGATTTGAATAGAGGATTCAAATCATGAATCATGAATACACGAGGCTCTAAGAAGGCCCTAACAAGGTCTTGCCTTTATATCGGGCCCTGACAAGGCCCCAATTTAATATTCCAAAATTCTCTCCACGGTATCGCGTCGAAACGTTTATTAATGTCAGTTTTTTTAATTTTTTGTTTACAGGCAAGCAAAATGGGACTCGCGGGTACGCATCCAAGCGGTCTACCATTCTTCTGTCCGAACGGTGATCACATGACACAACCGCCGCCTGCCCACATGGGGATTCCACCGTACGGAGCGCTGGACGCGGGCAAGGCGGCCGCGGCGGCCGGTGAGTACTGGCCACCACCTCCTCACGGACCACCCTCACATCCTGCACATTGGAAACGACTTCTTGCAGCAGCAGCCTCCACAGGTCAGCCACGCCGCTTCGCTATTCCCCCCACTCTCGCTCTCTCGCTCACTCGATTATATTCCTCATCGATTTTGTTGCTTGTCTGCGGCACATTTTTCAAAAATCCTTTCTACATACGCGATCCCTACGATTAAAAAAAAATACACCCACCTGCGCTATTTCACAGGAATACCTACTTTTCGCATCTTGATCTTTGATATCATTAACTTTTGAGTGAGCGAGAAATTTGCAAAAAGGCCGAAAATCTTGGGGTCTCGTGCCAATCGCGCAGACTCCAACACATTCTGCCGTTCTTTTTTTTTTCTCTCTCCTCTCTTTTATTTGCAACGCTTCGTTATTTGGTACAACTAGAGGGTACGAGAGGTGGGAGGAATATCTTTGTGGGAAATAATATATCGAAGCTGATATCGAGATTACATCCTCTGAAACGTCTGCCCGTCCATTGCATTTCCACGAATAGAATTGAAAATGATTGAGCCATATGATTTTCCTCCTGTTTCACAGATCAAGCCTTAAGATGGTATGTGCACTCTGCGCGAGGTTGAATTCTCTCGATACAGCTTAACATGGTGATGGCTGAGGTGGAGGTTGCTATTATACTTTTAACAGTTGATTTTTTTTTTTATTCACGAATCGAATGCCTGTGTCTCGTGCGAATGTCACCCTTGCTCCGAAATCTGCGAGTATTACAGCGCAGAGAGTCAAAAGAAACTCTCGGAGAGCAAACGATATAAATAACTCGACGATCCTTCCACTCGACTATCCGCCGATCGGAATTGCATCGCCATCGTCGGATACTCACTTTGTCGCGAGATTCCTCACTCACTCTCGTCCTCGAATTACCGCTTCAAACGATTCGCTTAACTTTCATCGTTCCGCCCCCCCCCCCCCCCCCCCCCGTTTATAAACGATATTCTTCCCATCGATATTCGCGCGCCCACTCGAAGCGTTCGTCGCGGAATAGCTCATTCTCTGGAAGCCGAAAGGTAGCGCGATTTTGTGGGGCCCTCCGGGAGGTAAAGGTTCGGAAGAGATGGGTGTAAATATTGATATATATATATATGTATACATTTTTTTCCACGGGATCCTCTAATTGAAGGAATATTCCTTATCGAGTCAAGAGGCCCGACGATGACGATGCCGCGCCGAGCCGAAGAGCGATGCTCGGAGTAGCTTCGGGGCTCTCTTTAACGGGAACGGAGGCATAAAGAGGAAAGAGGAAAGTGGAAGAATGGGGAAAGAATGGAGCGAGAGAGGCTGGTGAAGCGCGACACGAAAACGCGAAGTGAGGGAAGAGGCAGAAGGGGTGGGGGGGGGGGGGGGGGGGGGACTACGAGAGCAAGAGCGAAGAGAAGAGAGGCTCGCGAACTGGCGTCAAGTAGAAGAACAAGAGGAGGACTCACCATTAGGCTAATCAGCCAGGCATGCAGCCTCTCTTTCGCCCTCGCTCACATTTTTCATCTTTTTTTTTTTCTTCTTTCTTTCTTCCTCTTTCTTCTCTGTTTCTCCATCCCTGTGCAGTCGGGTCAAGGGGGTCCTAACCCACCTCTCAGCTATATTTCTTCAGCTTCAATCCCGCGGAGGCCGGGGTGACGTTGCGGTAGAGCGGCCGAGACCGCCCTCCCCGCCTGTGTCTGCTGTTCCTTCGACCCCTTCCCGTTAACAGTCGATACTTCTCTGGTAACCAACGATACAGCCTCTCCGGAAAGGAAAACCCTTCCAATCGGAATAATTGTCGTCCGTCGGGGAAAAACAAATTTAATTTACCGCTATCAATCCAATTCGGGGGAAGGAAACTGCGAGTCCTCGATATTTGCTCTTGAATCTCGACGAACGACAACGATCCGCAGATTCGATAAAATTTTTGTCGTATAAGAAAAATGTAGACCGGCGACGATAGTCAGCAAGATCTTGGCAGTCTGATATTTTGGCTATTTCGATACGATTTCAATTCGCGATATTATACTCACACGTGTCAATGATTATTATCCTCCCTGTACGAGGCGTCCAAATGCCATTCAGTGCCACTACTTTTTCTCAATCTAGCTGCGAAAAAAAAAATGGAATTAAAAAATACAAATCGTCAGATTTCCGTCGTTGCGACGTGACGTCCGTGACTCTTGTCCTACCTTAACTGTGAAAGGCTTGTAGGGTTTCAGCACGCGTGAGCAGACATTTCGTACGTGTATTCCTCTGGTACCCAGAGTACACATACACCCGACTCGACTCCGGAGATCTCGCGCCTACATAGATATACGCCTACACGGTGGATACCGCGGAGCTCGGTCGCTCTCGCTCGCGCACCCTCCCGGTCTAGAATATGTAGATGGGGGTTGATAGCGTTTATGCAGGACTACGAGGCTCGTACGAGGTACACGGTCGACTCGGTTCTTTGTCTTGCAAACGAGCGAGCGTTGTCTCCCCCTTGCGTCAAACATTCTCCTCCACGTTTTACTTTTCTCCCTCAGCGCGCAGCCGAAGGAAAAAGACGACGGAGGCGGTGTTCGGGGGGGGGTGGGGAGGGGCGGCTGAGCGAGAAAGCCGACGAGAGCGAAAAACTCTCCTGTCGTTTATTCGTCCCGACTTTCGTCCCCCCTTAACTCCTCTTCCTCGACGCGAAACCCTAGCGAAACGCGTGATTCAACGCTGTTACGCTCGATTTTCCTTCCACCCCCCCCCCCCCCCCCCTACAGTACATCCGTCCCGCGTGCCCGTGCGCCTTCGAAGCCTCTCGCCGCCCCCCAAACCCCCATCGTCGGCCCGAGAGTCTCGAGTTCTCCTCTTCCATCCATGAGATTTTTCTAATTAGCTCGCTACCTCTCGATCGCGGCTGTTCAACGTCACCCCCGACGAACTGCGCGCACCTCCATCGCTCTTCGGGGCTCTCGGGGATAAAAGTCTCGTAGACTCGAGGGGATTCCCGGACGCACGTCACAGGTCGTACCCATAATCGACGAGAGGATCAATCCGTCTTGGCGTTAATTCAGCGTGACGATTTTTCTTTCATTACTACTTTCCATCATCCGCGTCCGAGTGACGGAGTCATTGAAGGTTCCGGCGCGTTCGAGAGAGGAAATAAAATTAGACGGAGCTACCCGGGGGGCTTTGATCGCTCTGCGGCCAAGCCGGAGTCTGAACGCGGTGAGAGAAGCGAGAGGAAGACACGGTGAGAGGTTGGGGAAGAAAAAGAGTCTTTCCTCCGGGAGGCACTCCTTGGCTCGGACAATTACAGGGCAACTAGTTCCACTCGGCTTGGTCGGTTAAATAGCGCGCCGAATGCAAATAATGAGTGGCATGAGGCACCGAGCACTAAACTACGACCGATATAGTTAAACCGTGTACATTTTGATTTCTGCACGAGGGGCACAGATTGCAGCTAGCGGCAGACGAAGGCGTGCCCCGCGCTCACGGTAACGAGCAGCGTGCGTTCTACGACTCCGGGCTGGCATTAGCGCTGCTGCAAGACTCTGGGTGTGTACGTAAAGCGATGAAAAAAGTTATCTCTTACCGCAAACGAACGGAAACGAAGGAAGAGTATAGAGTATAGACGTATATGTGCACAAACATATGCACCTAAAAATCCTGACTGGTTGATATTCGTGACTAATTAGCAATGATTCTCGTTTCTGCGATTTATCGTCAAACATTGTGACACGCACCGATAACCGTGCGCGATAAATAATCGAGCGGTAAAGACCGCCGTTTTCACGTGAGAAATTAAAACTCAATGCAATCACGAGAAACACGAGCGATGAAGTTCTCGCAGCTGAAATTCCTTCAACAGCACGTTATTCGCCGGACCTACCTTCGGGTCAAGAATTTCTAATGATAATTATTGCGATAAAAAATAAAAAAAATAAAAGCACCTCACCCAAAGACTTTTCTATCGAGGCGCAACAATAAACCAGGTCGTCCAGCTAATGCAATTATCGTGTTAACGATACAGTATTTATACGCTGCGTGTTGGAAACTCGCGCTCTCCAGGCGAGTCGCACAGCGGCTCGCCGCCGCGGCGTTTCTGTTCTATCAATTTGTTATCGCTGCTGTGCGCAACGCGCGGTTTTACGCGCGCGCTTTTTATAACGAAGGCCGTGAACTCTCCGCGGGCGAGGAAAGTGCGAAAAAGCGTGAGAAAAACCCGTTGAAGCCTCGAATAGAGCCAGTTCCGCGCAAGTGTAAATTTCAGTCTAATTTATGTGTCTGCCCGGCTATTGTGGTCGATGGAATAAATCTTGTGGGAGGGGGGTGGGGGGGGGGGGGGGGGGGGGGACTTTCGCGTACCTTGACTGCGCTCCGGTTAGCGAATATATGTTTTATCGTCTAATGGAGTATATAGACTATTGTAGTAAAAGCACACGTGTACGGAAAAAAAAAGGAAAAAAAGAGGTTTGGCTGGCAGAGCGTTCCAGTCGAGCGGGAGGCAAAACGTGTGCGCCCCGCGACTAATGCAATTATCGCGTACGAGAACATTGATGTCGGCGCGTCAATCCTTTATCGGGTGTTCAGTTGTGCGCGCGAGCATTAACACTCCCGGCCTCTCTCTCACTCTCTCCGTCTCTCGTGCCGCCCGGGCGGGCGAGCGGGCCCGGCTCTCTCGTAGAATTGATAGCGAACTAATGGGTAGGGCAACGGGTACCGGGAGCACCGGCAGCAAGCAGCAGAGCTCGGTTGACTCGGTGTCTGGTGCGCACAGGCGCGCCGACCCGGAGCCGGTAGCTATGCTGATTAATGAGCCTCGAGGAGGAGAGGACCGAGAAGCCGAGCGTGCTCACGGACCGGTGGGGGTTGTTCTTTCGTGACCGAGCCGATGAATCAAGTCTCGAGACTGTGCGATAAATCCGCGCCTGTTTGGATACAATGTGAGCTTTGCCGATAGCAGAAGTGAGGAATTGCGCCGACGTCGGCAATGAAATATGCAATCAATTTTCTTGCAAGAGTCCCGGACGCTTCCTAGGAAAACTAAATTCTCAGTGTCATTCCGGGTGTTGGACGAAGACGCTTATGATTTGCCAATCATTTTTCACCATAGACGTTCCGATAAGCCCGTGAAAATTAAGTGAGATTACAGTCTTTGTTACCGATCGAGACCGTCCAAAAATCGGCTCAAAATTATGCGAAGTCTCTATCGATCGGCAATGCAGATTTAGCGTCGAGTCTGTGAAGTTGATCATCGCGATACAATACGCATCAAGAGAGTTACTCGGGAAAATAGATGTACCGATGTACCGGACGACGGCAATCGGCATAAATAAAAGGGCGAGGTTCCTCTTTCGTCGATGAATCACGAGGAGCATTCATCCTGTCTCTTCGTTCGGCAACGAGAGTTAACGACAGGATCTAATAAGGCGAAACAGAGGCGAACCGTCCGTGGATAGTCAGAGTGGCGGTGTGCGCGGTGCGTCGGCGAGGGAAAGCGGAAGGAGGAACCGCCGATCGCTGCCGCAATGAGGGATCGTACCCGCAATAGCGAGCAGGGTTCAGCAGAAACGAGGAATAAAAAAAAATAATAAAAAAGAGTAAAAAAAGAAAAAGGTTTGAAAACTGAGAGGAACAGCCAGAAAAGTCTGCGGTGGAGTGTACCGGCGCGTCGACGAGCGACGCTCCGGGTACCCTTCCGCGATCTCTCCTGTCGGTCTCGAGTCACTCTCCGGCTCTCTCCCTCATTCTCTCTCTCACGGAACTCCACCAGCGGAGCAAGCAAGGATCTCCGGGTTGTTCGGGAATAAAAGAGTAATTTTCCGGGTGGTGAGACGCCGATAATGGGGTTGCAGACTGCCGAGTCGACTGGAAAGTGATTAAGCACACATGACGGAACCCTGGCGAACTCGCCAGGATATTACGGAAACCGCCCAACCCCCTTAATCTGTGCCCACCCTCGTCGCGTCTCACTCACTCCTGGGCTTTCCATACTACCTACAGATCCACACAACTTACCGGCGAGTCCCAGACAGTCAACCGGCTCGTTCTCTGTTCACTTCGTGCGCCGTTTCACGACAGCAGGTGCCTTTCTCATTTCCTTACGAATTTACCACACACACACACACACACACTCAATGTTCTTCCGCTCTAACCGTTCCCTCCATTATCAATTACAACCCTGAAAGACCGTGAAGCCTCGATACAAATTTTCGAGTGACGCAGTCACTCAATCTTCACCACTTTAATCGCTCGAGTCTCTCGTATGTGGCTATCATTTTAATGTCCTGTACGCTAGGGAGCTTTATTTTTTATTTTTTTCTGACACGTCTTCGGAGAATTGTCCTCGCACGTTTTGGCAAAAACGTAAATAGATACATGGTAAAAAAAAAAATTACCAAGCATGTCTTTTCTGCAAACGTCCATCTTTTTTTCTAACTTTACCATTTTTTTTTAGTTCGAAATACGATTCGGCGATAAGAAAAAAAAAATGGTAACATCAATAAGAAAAAAGGTGGTGGTGTCTTTCCGAACAAGAAAATGTTTGTTAAATGTTCAAATCTTTTTTTTTTTATTCTGTATGTTGTCGAGCACGAGTCAGTGAATCTCGAGGATTTCGTTCTGGTCGTACGGTACACGCTCAATTAATTACGATTTCGTTGGGTATCGCCGTCGGAGTCGAGTGGCTCGATCGGGCGAAACCACGCGTGGACCGCAGTCTCCCGCGAGTTTTGCCCGGAGGACAGGCGAGAGCAAAGGGGGGGAAAGAGGTCGCGGCCGGATAGAGAGAGCGAAGGGTTTTGCGGAAAAGGTAGTGAGCCGTTTTGGACCGTCGAGCTGACTGACTGAGGGAGATGAAGGGTAGGAAAAAAAAGGAGTGAACGGAGTATGGAGTAGAATATTGGCCTCGTCAGGCAGTTTCAGGCTCACCGATATATACCCTTCGCCTCTCGGTCGGTTCTTATGATGCCAATTATTTCGTTCGCCGAAGGCTCACGTAGTACCGCCCCACTTACACCACACTCGGGCGCAATGGAATAAGGGGATAGTTGAGCCCTTATCCCGGCCAGAATTCCGCGCACCGACGAACGATAATTCACAAACCATGTCGCATGCTTAAGCAGGGCAAAACGGACCGTTCGTCAAAATTTTTTGCGAAACACAAAAATTAAATAATTCTCATATGAAATGCGGGACGAAACGGTCCGTTTTGCCCTGTATTCCCAATCAGCTGCGAGGGCCATCGATAATTGCTGTACCAATGCGGTCTCGTTGGCACCAAATTTGCGGCCCCCAGAGGATATAAACGAGTCTTTCATTCCTCCATCCTTTATCGTTTTCCTTGTAATAAAGCACTTATGGGTAGATTATATAATTAACATTGCATTGTTTGATTACCACGGATAATTACACGACGCGAATTTAATTTGTGCTCGTATTAATAATGTCGGTGAAACATGTCGGGTATGCTTAACGCAAAATATCAAGGGAGAGTCTCGGACTAATTAATATGAAATTTGTTTATGGATCGCTAAAGCTATTTTGCTAATAATTATCGGATCGGGCGAGGTAGAGAGCGGGGAGGGCCTCGTTATTTTAACTAGCATCGTTTGAGGTCAGCTCGCCCGTTTTAGTAATCATTAGCGTGAAACGCTTTACGTTATCTCGTAAACGCGTGTAATATAACAGGTGTCGGAGGATCGCTGTAGAGATATGCTCGGGGTGTGTCCACAGATCAATTTTCCTATGGTATGTCTGTATAGATACGACAACCGTCCAGCCTCTGTTTATTCTGCAAACCACGCGTTATAGTATAAATATATCCCCTGTCTCCCGTGAATAAATTTATCAGTCACACATCAAATATGCGTTCATCTTCCGCACGAAACTCGACGGACTTTCTTTGATCACGGCATAATGTTTGCTCGAGATTTCGCTTCGTACCGCGGATCGCCATCCCCCGTTCCCTTTTCGGCCGAAATACACGCCGGCCGGCCCGCAATCCCCCCTTGGGAGAGAGGATAATAAAAAAAATGCACTGGGGAGAGACGGGCAGAACGAAACCCTGAGGCAAAACGGACTGTTTTCGCGAATTTTTCGCAGGACATAAAAAAATATCTCATCTCAAACGAGGGACACTGGTTCTTTTTGCCCCGCGGCTCCGCTTTGACCCGCTCCCCCCCTATATTTGCATACGTGTGTATCGTTTGAGCTTAAATTCAACAGCGACGGTTACAAAACATAATTCACGCATATATCGGAACGTAATTAATATCGAACGTGTATATAATTAAATAATAATTTCCCGTGTGCTTGTGTGTGGGGTGAGAACGTTGGAGCATGAGGATACATATGACGTGATAATTCGATAATGTTTAAAGATATTTTATTCGAAGTAGAATTGTCGTTTATTGCAGGTCTCACGAGGGCGCCAATGTACCCATTCTCCACGAGCCAATATCCTTATCCAATGCTGAGTCCGGAAATGACGCAAGTCGCCGCTTCCTGGTAAGCTATTACAATAATCGTATTTTCTTTATTTTTTTTTTTTTTTGTACCTATATACCGATAAGTACGAAGGAGAAGAAAAATCATTTATGTACGTGAAAGTACGTAAAGAAAGAAAAATCTGGAGTCCCAAGTTTGGCCGAGTAAATGGTCAGTGAGGCGGGGTCAGCCTCTCAGTTCCGGTCTATTAGCCCGAGTACACCCTCTTCTCTAGACTCACTTAGAAACCTCTCCCGGTCCCTCATTTCTCCTTGTTATTTGCTTTCTGCCCGAACCACCTCAAATTGAGATTTTCCACGGACGATTAGACCGCCTTTCCTCAATTAGGAGAGGAACCTTCCTTCCTTTCTTCCTTCTGTCGGAGGGTCGGAAAATGTCACGGTCGCCCAATTGCAGAACATTTTCCTGGCAGGCTCCCCCAGACTCGTCGCCTTCCTATTTTACAAAGACCATTATTGGACCTAATCGTTCTCGAATTACAATTATTAATCCATCTTTCGTCTTTTTACAGGCACACGCCAAGTATGTACCCCATCTCCCCGGCAAGCGCTGGCTTCCGGAGTCCATACCCAACGAGTTTACCCATCACAAGTTCAAGTTTACCAAGGTATGTTTTGTCATCCAACGCCGAGAACTGTATATAACACTGCCAAGTGGAGATATTTTAAAATGACCATATGCGAATAGTATATAAAGCTTTATTACAGGTTCTATAGGAATGTGAACATAAGAAAGCCTTATGCATTCTGTATAACCAATATGGTTTCCACAGTATCGTTTGATTTGAATTAAATACCCTATGTTTCTTAATTGAACCGTTCCTACTATTGCCTGCGTTCGACATTAATTCCAGAGGAAAATTTTTAAATGGTATATGCGACGTCACTTCCGGTGAAAAACTGGAACATATTAAAAACTGGCGTATATGTATCTTAAATATAATTATAATCCTTATATAATATTTCCACTTGGCTTTGTACCCGGCTTTGTTGGGAAAGGATGTTTTTATTAATTTTCAATTGATATTTTACAGTGATCTCTACCGGTTTTCGCCAACGGGGCTTATGCCGCCACATCCTGGTCTAAGTCCGCACGCACACGCGTTAGCATCACACGCCTTGGTCTCTTCGGCGCCCAAAGCGGATCACTCTACCTTGGATCATAATCATAGGTGCGTTTGTTATGTCGAGAAAGGGATAAACCTTGTGCGCGTAATCCTCTCCGTCGTCCATTTACCGGGACACCTTTCCACACCGCCAAAATCCTACCCACATCCTCCATCTCTGGTGACCCGAGAGTACCCGCATATCCACCCCTCATCGACGCCTCATCGGATCGATGCTCGATACGTCCCAAATACATTTAACGAAAGTTCGTTTCTCGCGATCGGTCACTTATCGGAAATTTTTCGCACCCCCCGACGATTACACGACGAGTTTTACTCACGAGGTCGTCGTGCATCGAGCCCGCAGAGACTCGGTCGATAAGTACCCACGAATGCAGAAGGGATGGATAATTCGGTTGCGGGAGAAAACCGTGCGGCTGTTCTGACATTAACCCGAGTGATAAGGAAGACCGCCGGGTTGATGGGAATGATAGTTGCTCGGGATGCCGCAGGAGGTAGCACACCCCGAGTAGCGGAGCGAATCCCCCCCCCCCCCCCCCCCCTTGCTCTCTCGTTCGAATCGACGAGTGAAACACTTATCGAAGCGGGAGCGTTATAACGCGGGGAGAGTTTCAGAGTTTCAACGCAGAGCGTCTGCGCCTGCAGTTCCTCTATGTATTGATCATTACCCTCTTAACAGATTTCTAATTTACATTAGTAGCCCGTGAACTTCTACGGAAACGCATATTATTTTCGCATTCCACCAAGCGATTGACCGAGCCTTCGAGGCTCATATCGACCTACGATACATCGATTATCCCCACGAAATCGTACGACAATATTTCGCCGGTAAAATCGAGGATACTAAATAAGGGGAAGGCTGCGGAGTCATATTCATCCCCTCCCCGTCGGGAGATTATATGACTGGGAGTACAGCGCTCGTACTCGGGGTCCAGCGGACATCTTTGAAATGCGTTTCGCAATATTGTCACAACGATGACGGGCGCTCCGCCGCTATATAACACCTTGGATACCCGCGTCGCGGGGGCTCGACGCCAGACAACCGGAAACGACCAATCTTCATACGATAAATCTATACTACGTGAATATGGACTAGAACAACTTTTTATTCATTTTTTTTGAAGAATAAAAATAAAATTAAAAAAAGGCCGTCAGGAGGTTGGATGCAATTTTATATAATAAAATCTCTCGTCAGAGAGGCATGAATGTATGCATAGGATATATATGTATATTCCGAGCCTTGACGAGAGATCGATAACCGCGAAGTTGCCGGGACAATAAAATTCCATAATAAAACAAGCAAAACAGTTCCAACTGCTCGTGCAGATCAGCCTTTGGGGGAGTGAGCCGCCTGGGTGACGACGACCCGACTCTCAGCGGGCCGTGTCACATAGCCCGGTTTAGTTTGTACCGCGACCATCCGCCGAGCCGACCATGAACACGACGAATCTCTCGACGACGACACGCCAGTGCTACAACAATTAGCGTGATACTTGACGCGAGGAGAGTGGGAGAATCGTCGGATATGCATGCGAGAGACGAAGGAGCCTAGACGGAAAGCCCTCTCGGGATCCTTTCCCGGATACACACACACCACCCTGCCGCGCCGTGCGGGAACATCGCGACAGCAGCGCCACGTAGCCCGCCAAAAAAATGCGATTTTCACCACTCCTCCCCCTCCCACCCCCCGCCCCCTACCCACGCGAATTATACATTGGTAGGGCACTGCGAGATGTAGTTGTAGAGCCATGAATTGCAATGATGGCCCGTGCGCCCGCCCGCCCCTACCTCGGATAATCAATCGTAACACCCGCTGGTGATTCGCGGTACGAGAGACGCGAGACACAAAAGAGCCCGACGACCCCGCAACGGAGGATCCGCGAGCATCCTTTATTCCATCTCGACACCCGTCAAATCGGGAAAACGGCTGTGGAAGAGGTCGCGGAGAGGTTGATTATTGATATTAAATACCGCGGCCGATACACACGATAAGCGGAGAAGAGGACTCGAGGGGGAAAAAATGGATAATTTTGAGATATCATACACGGCGATGGAGCCATTAAAATTCGTGAAAGAGGTGGGATAGACCGAGCGGCAGGACGCCGAATGGACCATGGAACTGCACCGACTTGCCGAGTACCGAAAGAATGAGTGTCGTGGTTAGCTGCAACGGCGATATATTCGCGTATCAATGCGAACTCCTGACGGAGTATCACAGGGTGGAATAAATTTTATTTTTCGTCGGCCGATTAAAGAGGAAACGATTCGTTGAAACGACTGTTTAGCAGAGATTTTGGTACACAATATTATGGTACGGAATTCATTATTTTCAAATGGCTCGGACTAAGACACTGCGGTGAGAGTCCTGACTGCGAGCACCGTCCGCAGAGCTCGTTCGGTTACATCGATGAGGTAACAACGAGACCAAAAGAAAGCCGGTGTGAGTCTATATGCCGCTGTCCAAAAATCCCAAGTGGCAATGGAGTCCGAGTGTCTGGAGCCATTGAACTTGGTGATTAAGAAGGACGGCAACAGCGACGGCGAGTCGACGATCATCGAGGAGAATCCTGCGTCCGTGACGGAGAGAAACGACGAGGAGAGCAAAGACGAGTCCAAGGTGCAGGACAACATGGCCATACTTCAGGAAGCCGTCAAGTCCGGCGAAGCTGGACTTCAGTCGAACGATCAAAAAATTCTCACCGCCCTGCACATGAGCAATCTCATGCAGATGTCGAACATGACTCTGCCGAGGGGAGTCAATCCACCCGCTTATGGCACGCAATATTATTTCATGCAGCTGCTCGCGATGGTCGAAGCACAGCAGCTCATGTGTCAGCAAATGAGCTGGTCGGCGCCTCAGCATTTTGTCAGAAACCCTCTGAGACTACCTCAACCGTACTTCGACGGGCCTGCGACAAATCTTACGGAGCAATTGTGCAATTCTCAAAACTCTGCGGCCACGTATCCCTTGCCAGACGCGAAACGCGACTCCTCCGCTCACGAGACTAAACAGTCTCATTCCAAACGGTATAGATTTTTTATAAGTCATAAACGTACTTTCTGTACATTGCAATAATTTGATAATTTATTACTTCAATGGATTTCTCCTTTATAATAGGTATATAATAAATCATAAATATTGGAGCTGAGTAATGCACTGTAAGAGTCCAAAACACTCAAACTTACAACGCTTCAATTGATTTAACCACTAGCATTGTGGTATAATAATAATACATTCAACGCAAAGATTTAATTTGTTTCGTATTGACTTTTGTACTAACAGGTTTTTGTTGTTTTTTCGCATTGCAGGTCTACGATAGATCAGAAAAACTCTACATCTTTGTCTTCCGACAACACAAAAGCTCAGGATACAGGACAACAGAATAATCAAGGTAACGCACTGTCTACCGTAGGGCAGATTTTGCAGAAATATTGTTGTCTTTCTTTTTTATCTTTATCTGGAATGACAAATTTACGCTTGTTCTTATTCGATATTCGACAGATAAAAAGAAACCCCACATAAAAAAGCCATTGAACGCTTTTATGCTGTATATGAAGGAAATGAGGGCGAAAGTTGTGGCAGAGTGTACCTTAAAAGAGAGCGCCGCTATCAACCAAATACTCGGGAGGCGGGTGAGTAAATCATATACAACATTTTTGTGTTTCGGATTTTTTTTTTCACCGATCGGACGTTTTCGCATCAGGATTTTTGTAAAATCCTTAACAGTCGAACGATACGTCTTTTTTTGTTTTCTTTTTTTTTTGTATAAATATATTCGTAATAATTATTGTATTACTCATAAGCTAATGTTATTGCCGTCATCCTGATGCGAGAAATATCGATGTGTATTCGATTCGAGTCAAGATTTTGTTTTGCCGGAAACTTTAATACTCTGTACTCTATATTTCATGATTTTTTAATACACGCAAATGTGCTGATACGAAAAACTGCGGAGTGCTCTTTTGGTATTCGGTCATAACATTTTATTTATTTGTTATTTTTTTTTAATACAAAAAAAGTTAATCGGAGTGCGAGACAGTCACATTTCGAGTCGTTCGATCGGACTCGAAACGTCGCCCAACGTACCGGTGACCGCGAAAGCTTTCGTCCAATTTGTCCTATATAGGTGTACCATGGAAAAAGTAGATCGACGAGTGTTCGTATTTAATTGTAGATTAGCGGACTCATTGTAGAAAAAAAATGGTATCGTATTTACGAATGCTCCTTTCACCCCAAAAGTCAAAGAAATTGCGAGAAAAAAAAGTATATATTCAAAATGCCCAGTTTCGCAACTGCGGCGACGTTGTTCAATTTCGAAGTACACGATTTTAGGAAAAACTGGACGAAGGCATCGGTGACCCTGATGCGCTTTTGCCACCAAGTCGATGGATTACAAAAATAATTTTTTTTTTCATCGAGAGTATAGCGAGGGTGAAAAGCTGATGCATTACACGTGGATGGTAACGTGCGCGTATCGTCCGTGTTAGTATCAGCGTTTCGGGTCGTGGGGGCAGAAGAAAAGTCGACGGAATCACAGAATCTTGACTCGTCGTCCGTAGGAGGACCTTGTAGAAAAAATAAATATAAAAAAGTTGTTGCATGTTTCTCTAACGCTTGACAGTAAACGCTACTCGCGTACTATACAACTAACCGAATCTACATGAATAATTTAGTACAAAAAAATAGAGCATTGTAGGTGGGATCTAAGGAATCTCGATATACGACGATAAGAGAATTTCTATGAAATTTAAGTAAAAAAAAAAAAAAAACAACAACAACAACAACAAACGAAGAAGGGGTCCGCGTGCTGGTGGGAAGGGCGAGGGTGGATCCGAGTGCCTCTCCTCCTCTCATTAATAATATTAACGAGTTGAAAAGAGACTGAATAGGAAGCACGGTGCACGAATATTTGAGACTTTGAATATGAACGTTTTGGGGGTATGACACGCAGTGGCATTCGCTAAGCCGGGAGGAGCAGGCGCGGTATTATGAGGCGGCCAGGCAGGAACGCCATCTGCACCAGCAACGCTACCCCGGCTGGAGTGCCAGGGATAACTACGGATACGGCAGCAAGAAGAAGAAGAGGAAGAAAGAGCGCTCCGCAGATCCCACCGGAGGTACCACTTTCCAGTGCTAGAACAGCAGGCCCTTAATAATCATTATTAATAATTTAAATAGTACCTATTGGTTGATTGAAACGATCAAAGTCTCTGTGCGTTTCTGTTTTTGTTTTTCATTTGTTTTCTGTATTCTCTTTGATGAGCGGATTATTAATTGCAATTGGATTGTCTGTGGGGATTGTGGAATGTGGCAGCATTTTTTAAAGAAAGAAAAAGATAAAACAAAAAGAAAAAACCGAAACGGATGTTCGCGTTTATCATGCAATGATTGTCTGGCCAACTCCCTAAAGCGGTATTCGTCACGGAAAATGAAATGATAAATGAAATAAAGAAATGAGAAATTTTTTGTTTACGGGATGTCTGGTAGTTCCAGGACGATTCGTGGTCAGACTGTTAACAAGTTGCGAGCTTGGTCGACGAGCTGAGTCCCCTCCCGCGTATAATACGAACCCTGGCGGCTTGTGGGTCCTTCAATTCTTATTTCTATTGAAAAAAAAGGTCATGCGTTTTCATAATTAATTTAACGATTGATAATCGACGTGAGACACACACAAAGTCGATGTAATAACCGACTCGCCTCAACGGCCAGCTTAGCAAGAATTTGAAAAAAAAAAAAAAAAAAAAAAAAAAAACCATGACGTTCCGCCGGAAAGTCTATCAGACACCCTGTATCAAATAGGTACCGAACGACGAATAGTGGTGCAACCGAGGGGGGCAACCTAGGCTGTTCTTCTAGCACTTTAAACGGAAAGTAGGGACCCCAATGTTACTACTGAAAATGCTTTTTTTGTTTTTAATTAAAAAAATATAAAAAAATGAAAAGAAAAAATGAAAGAAATAATAGAAAAAGGAAAAACATGTGGTTCCTAGATGATCTTCTAACTTGAGTAATGGCAAAACACAGGGTGGCGGCAGTAGCATAGTGAATTTGTTTCTTTGTTCATCTTGATTAAAATATTGTTTAGCCACGGTTCTATGCAATTACAAAAGTGTTTGGTTCTCTCTCGGTAGTGGCACGCGCTAGGGCGAGAGGAACAGGCCAAGTATTATGAGTTGGCGCGACGGGAGAGACAGTTGCACATGCAGCTCTACCCTGACTGGTCTTCCCGCGCAAATACCAACCGAACTAAGAAGAGGAAGCGCAAACAAGACACAAACAGTGATCCTGGAGGTACCCACATGCCTCAACTCCACACATTCTTACAATCCCCCCATTGTTATACTATTGTTATTACATTACTATTGCTACACTACATTATGTTGCATGTTTTACCCGTCTCGGGCTCTCTCGGTCGGATATATATTATATTATATTATATATTATACACACGTACATACGCGAGCACACAGGCACACACGCCCACATTTATAAACTCACATATATGTATTTTATTATATCGTATAAACCCGTGCGAGCGCGTGCTTTGCATGCGTACATGTGGGCACGCTCACGCACGTCGCCCATATACATATATTAATTACGTATACAACTTTGGGGACGCTGGCCATCTTGCATTTTTACAGGGACCTAATCCGCAATCAGACAATCCTAAGCGTTTGATTTCTCTCAGTCTTTATACTCCTGTTCAATTCTCAATTATTACATTTTTTATTCCTTTGATCGTTTCAATGTTGCCTGAATCCTCGATTATTTAATTATTTTATTCTTTTATTTTTATAAAAAAAAAAAAATTGTTTTCTCATTGTTTACCTCTCGTTACTCAACCCAAGTATACTCGACCTCCCCCCATATAAGTTTTCGTTCACGACGCCTATACGAGCTTACATCCAGACATGATATGTCCAGAGCTTGTACTCTATAGCCACGACAATAGTAGTTTTTACATTCCATGATCGAGTCGTTTACATGACATTGCATGCTATATATTCATTCGCTTGTCCGAATTTTATTTATTTTTTTTTTTCTTCTCGAAATACGGAGAACCTTCCCCGAAATATATTTGTCTGACAGAGTACATCGGCATTCTGACAGTTACCGGAGAGACCTCCTAATCAACGAATCCGTTAAAGCATTCGCCGATTATAGTTTGTTCGATAAAGATTCAAAATATATTCTGGGAAGGTCCTTGTCGAACTACCCAATGGCATTAAATTTTGTAATGACCCATGTAATACACGCATGACTAGTGGACATTGATACTCCACTCAAATACCTCAAATATATATATATATAATTTTTTTCGTAAAATAGAAATAGAGCCAGACATTGACTCGATCATTGGCAAAAGAGTAACTACTCACTGAAATGCTGTTTCTATTTTTCGATCGAGACAATTTTATTGACGGCGACTTATTTGTTCCAACTTCACCCTTTTAGTAATTGTCGCTTATTAGCGTGTCAAATTTAGTCGAAACATTCACAAGTGTCTGGAAATTCCCTTTCTTTTGTTTCAATTACGTATCTTTTTTTTTTCTTTTTTTTTTTTACATAAATAGGCTAAGAACGAAAGTTTAGTTACTTGTCGAGGTATGAGGGGATGGAGCTTGCGATTTTTTTATTTACATGTTAAACATCATTATTAACACAAAGACTTTGGGTTTCTAGGTAATAACATGAAGAAATGCCGAGCAAGGTACGGATTAGATCAACAAAGCCAATGGTGCAAACCATGCAGGTACGTTAGCGTTCGCCCGACGCAATTTCATTTAAATATTAATAATAAAATTGTTGACGGTGTTATACGAGCCTCAACGAGAACGACGGCTCGTTCATCGTTTCGTGGAATATATAATATATATCGCGACGTGTCTAAAGCCTAGTTTTGTAGATTCGCATAGAATCTTTCAACTTTCATATATCGCGGAAACCGCGGTGATTCGAAGAATTCTTCGCCGATGACGCATTGTTAATATCATACTTGGCTTCAAAAGAAAAAATATATCACCGATATGCATCACTCTGGTACTCGATATACCGCCTGCAAGCATTCTTCGAAATTTCTCAACGAAGAGATCACGGAAAAGTTTGTGCTTCGTTAATATTGTATATCACCAATTCTAATGAATATGATGTCAACTTTGTCCTCTCTAAAGAAGCCAATGTTGAGAGCATAGTATTTTTTCACCGTTATAACATTGTCATCTTCGACTCCGTTTCGTCATCCACATGTTATCGTGGTTACTTGTAAAAACGAAAAACAAAATCGCGAATTTCAATATTTCTATCGATATAGATACGACAATAGCGAGTAAAATTTTGACAATGCTCGATTGAAAATAACCGAGTGAGCGTGTCAGAAAATGTGTCTTCCCAAAAAAAAAAAAAAAAAAAAAAAATGAAACGAAAAGAGCAAGGAATAAGAAGATCGAATGTTCTCTCTAGTACTGGAATTATTGCGATAGTACATTCTATACTGCTTGTAAATATATATCTTCTCTAGATACCACACCGTAGTTATTGCGATATATACATCCATAAACTATCCGTCTAGCGCCACTAACTACTGTAAACTATTGTATTGCATATAGTTAAACGCCCAATCGCGTCCCCACTCCCGGCTGGGTTTGTGAATGTCATGGACCTCATTAAAGGGGCGAAAACGAATCCCATCATCGGTCGAGACTCCGTTTTCTATGAAAACAAATATCTTTGTGCAACAAATAATGTCAATCAACTTCTACATCTTCTTCTTCTTGTATTGCGCAGTAAATTCTGTATAGTTAAATTCAGCAACAGGAAATTATCGTTTAAAATTAGAGGATCCATCGTTTGATCGATTGCAAAGGCCTGAAAGGTGCCAAAGGCTATCTGAGCTGCCAAGTGCGACATTTGGGAGACATATTTTCTGATCGGTAATACGTATCGAGAAACAATAACGCTATCGCCCCAACATCCTCACTCCTCCTTGATGATTAATCGAACGATTCTAAAGTCCGGCCAGAGAGTTCGGGGAAGGACTCTGATAAATTCATGATAACGGGTTGGAGTGAAAGAGAGAGAAAGAGAGACAGAGAGACAGAAAGTGAGAGAGTGAGAGGGATTCGATGCGTGTGGGTGACGACGATACGGTGTGGGGATTAAGGTGGGATTAAGAGACGATTTCGATGAGAGCGCCCCTTTAATGGCTGGTGGTTGGTTTTGGCAGCCCAGTGGAGCATGGAGCGGGGATGGGCATCCACGCGAGCATAATTCATCACGGTGTGGGAAGTAGCGCGGGAGCCGGGGTCGTGACTGGAGGCGGTGTTGGAACGGTAGGGGCAGCGACCGCTCCGCCGAACACTAACACTGCCTCCAATGCCTCCTCGCCTCAGCAAGAACCCACTTATGTTAATCTCTAGTCAAGCCTATCGCCTCCCTTCTACTGCAACACTTCTTCTTAAACAGTGGTCAGTCCCGACTTAAACCTACGGGCTCGCTGGCACTCGCTCATGCCGGTCGCTTTACGTTATGTCTTTCGTAAAAAAAGAAAAAAAAAAAATCTCTATGAACTCCGTTTGAAAAACCTCCGGATCGTGCGATCCATTACATTTTTGCTGATTACGCGAATAACGAGACAGAAAAAAAAAACAACGATTGGAGTAACGAGCGGATGGCATAGTGAGCAGCCAAGCGACGTCCCGATGCTCGCATTGTTTCTCATTGTTGTGGCTCTTTACAGCTTTATATTTATTGTTGTTTATATTTTACATTTTTGACTCATTTGATTTTGCAATAATCCGTTTGATTTTTTTTAAACAAATTTATTATTGATAATCGATGTCGCCCTTAGCATGGCTGATCTGTAATACATAATGTAATACATAATATATATAACTCGTTTTTTTATTTTCGGTTCAACAACGTTTGACATAGATTTATATATATATATACATATATATATATATATATACTCTAATTATGGCATGGCAATTGTTCATTCGTCGTTACGAAATGTTGTGGTGTACAAATAATTTGTGTATTTAGTGGCCTATGCTATATCATGTTTTGAATTTGTTTTATTTTTATTTTATTTTATTTATTTTCGTTACATTGTTTTTGATTCTCTAATGCCAATATAGAGTGCGTAATTTTTAAGTGAATAATAATAATGTCAATTGCGCGCGAGATTCTTGTCCTAGGCACACACGTGGACTCAATGACGATTGCAGCTTCTAATGACTTCTAATTCTGGATTCGACAATTCCTCCGGGGAAAATAATCACTTCATCGCAATGATAACAATAATAATAATTTTCATAACGATAATTCTTGATAAAAAAAAAAAAATTAAACGTGCCAAAGTATTTTATATTCAGCTGAGAGATTAATAATGAGAGCCAATGGCAGAGCGGTAATTGTCTCGACTGCAGTGCTGCAATTATCAACGGGCTCGAGTCCCGTTCTGTCTACGTACCAGTCTTTCCTCTCTATAATATATATTTATATATTTGCAGTAGTCGCTTTACATTCGTCCACATACGATTTACCCACAAAATTTCTTACCCAAGGAAGAAAAAAAAAAGATCCAAGCGAAGCAAACCCTGTTGAAAAACGAAGACCATTTCTTTCCATCTGCGTTAATTAATTCGATGAGCCTTGGTTGAATTATCGTTTTACTTATACACATACACTCACACACACCAAACTTCACGTTATATATATGCTTGTTCGAATTAAACTTTTGAGCATGGCATTTGCAGCGAGTGAAATCAAGATTAAAAAAAAAAAAGAAGTAAATAAGCAAAGGCTCTCTCGCTCGTACAAACTCTGCGAACAATGCGACCTTGAAATTGCTACCAAGAAACGACAAAGTCCCCAATCACGACGGGGTACCCGAAAGAGTTTCTACGTGCGTAGGTACAAGGAGCCTGATCGTTATCGATGTAAGACGTGTGAAAAGCATGATATTTTAGTTACGTAATCGATTTAAAATTTTTTTTTCTTACTAGACGTACTAATTAAGCTCGGGTGCGAGGGGTGTGGATATCTTCGAAATTTGCGGATATTGATTGGATATATTATTCCCTCGTCGAGGGAACGATGACGAAGAATTCATGGCCCTTCGTACCCTATCGTTACCGACGAGCGTGACGTATTTTCATTGACAATTTTTCGTTCCATTTTCCAGACGTAAGAAGAAATGTATAAGGTACATGGGGGAGGGAGGAGACGGCGACGGGGAAGGCGACGTTGACGGCGACGACGATCATTCCGAGGACAATCTGGGGAGCGTCGGTGAGGCAGGAACTCCCGAGGACGATGAATCGTTGAGCAGTCCCGGAGGCCTCTCGGCGTTGTCTAGTCTGGCGAGTCCGTCGTTGGTATTACCATCGCCATCGAGTCTGGCGAGTCCGTGTCCATGTCCTCTCACGCCGCCGGTACCGCCGCCGCCCTTGTCGAATCCGCATCAAAATCCGGTGCAGGCAGTGCCGCCTCCTCATCGGAATCCGGTCGGTACGAATCCCCACGACATCAACAATCCACTAAGCGTTAACCAACTCACGGGACAGTGTATAAAGAGTGACGTTGGAGGAGCACCCTCGGGGCCGTCCAATCCGGCGATCAGTGTTACGTAGCCCTGGGAGGCCCCAAGTGACAAGACTCTACAATTCGGTGTCATCGGGGTTCATCTACGTATACTTTCGGGGAGGCTGAATAGACTTGGTCGTCGTGCCGCTGGTGACGCTGCAAATCTCGATTGCGGCGAATCTTCCGGGCCCAAATGGCTCGACGACACCGCTAGGTATAATGTGCCAACGGTTAATTAATCTCGGAGTGTAACGAACACTGAGAACGGGCCGAAACTCACACGAGAACTGATCGGGAGTCGCGGCTTAGTAATAAACAAATTGTCAATGATCTTCCAGATTTACTGTTATCGCCTGTGCGAGGAGGATCGTATCCGTGCGAGTTTCGAGCCCCGTCGAGTGCGAGCGAATGTTTGACGACGAGGGTGGACTCGGCATCTCGTTGATGATTATTCAACGAGAGCGAGAGAGTCCGCCTTGCGTGACTCGAGTGAAAAACCTCGCATACAATAATTCAGTCGCAAACATCATCGTATTCCTCAGTGTTCGAGGCCGTAGTTAAGCGACACGAACGATCATATACATACATTTAACGAATGGATGAATGACATTATGAGAAAAGTAAAGAGAGGAAAAAAAAAAACCGAAAAACCATGAGAAACGATGCAGAAAAATACTCAGGACCAAGTGTCTGGCTGTTAGTCACCCACTCGTTGGAGCCCGCGTGCAATGATGCCAAGTGACTGACTGAGTTTAGTGAAGTGCGCGTGACGCAGCTTGTAGTCCTTGTTACGTTGTGATGCCAATGACTGAGAGGTCATGTTCCTGTGCCAGGTACTATATTCTATAAAATGTAATTATTATCGCAGGCGTAGCTGATGATGAGGAAAAAAAAAACACACAGAACACTAAGCGATAACGTTTATTAACATTCATTTTATTCGACTTCACGTGTCAAAATACCTATCTTCTGTATGTAATTTGTTATTTTTTTTAAAGTCTATACACATTGCGATTAATTAGCGTGTAAGACCCTTCTTTAGTACGAAAGTCGTTACTTTTAGCCCCGTGCGCGCCCCTCAAACCCTCGAATCACATTTTTCCAAGCTCGACGCTCGTCCTTCGTCACTTTCAACCTTGACGTATACGCGCTGCCGTGAAATAGTATTGATATCATGCTATGGCAGGCACGCAATTATACCATTTTTTTCTGACAAAATTTATTGAACCGTCTGGAGCGACATTTTTTTTTCGTTTCATAATATTGTTCAACGACACGCCAATAAATCGCAAGCCCATCTCAAACCTTGCTGTATCACTGACAGCGGTTTGAAGAACTTGGTGACGTTTCATCACTGTACGACAGAATAACAGACCGCACTATAAAGATCTTTTTTTATTATATAGAATCAAACAAATTCCAATAATGTTGGGGTTAAGCTTGTCGATCAAGAGCGAGCACCAAGTGCCAGAGAGAAAAATATATTATATGTTTTAAGAACAACCCCGTACAAGGGACCCGATCAAGTCGCGTGGTTCGCAAAAATTTACCTCGTTGAGAATTCGTGATTTAATTTATGTATCGAATCGGTATAAATTTGTTAAGAGTATAATTTTACTGCGCATCGAAAATTGAGGATTTCCAGGACTTTAGTTTGCGATCTCCGGCGCAATAATCATACTCCGAGAGAATTACGAATTGTAAATCTGTAAATCGTTCTTATGTTTCATGTAATTCATAACACAGTTGCGAGCGGAACAAAGTATCAGTATGTTGTTGGTAATGCTCTTCCCATTCTCGATCGGCATTGATCTTTCCAAGCGTTTCGATAATGCATTTTTCATCGGATAATCGACAATATTGCGGGCCAGATAACCGATCAACGTTGTTTCGGTAACTCCTTGACGTTCGAAATTTGCAAATAATCATTGTAGTGCAATGTTTTTTTTTTTTTTTTTAAGGAAGTTTGATGAAAATTTTTATCTTCGTTGATACGTTCTACTTATTTTTTCGGTTGGAATCGTGGCAAATGCACGTTGATGACACAAGGTCGCTGAAACTGGTGTATTCGAGTAAACAAATACGAGAGCAAGCGAGATGAACATCTATATACTGCACACCCAGTATACGTAAACTCTACTGTAAAAAAAAAGTAAACGATATGGTGAACAAATTCTTATCATAGAGACCAGAAGTTAACATTTCTTTTTTGTTTCTTTCGTATTGCATGTTCTTTCGGTGCAATTCGTTTGTTTGTTTTTTTCTTATTTTTTTTTTTAACCATTTTACCAACCAAAAAATGCAATAGGATTCTAATGAGATTGTTTGACCGTTCATCTAGAAAAGCAGCTATTGTACATAATAAATATGTTTAAGGTGCATTTATTGTGAAGATGGGAAAGTGCAATGGGAGACTTTATGAGAACAAATTGTATACGCTACGAGGTCGGAAGTGAATTCATGAATGTGTAAACCACGTTGGGAAAATGATTTCTTGACTGAATATAATGTCTGTATAGCGAGAAAAAAAAAACCCGTAATTACTGTAACGCGTCACTGAATAGTAAACTAAACGTGCCATAAGAACATCATGCCAATATTATTGATAATACATATTTTTTACATTACGATCAGTTTCGAACTGCGTTCTGTCAGCGGACTTTCAGCCGAGCGTATCTTGTATATCGGGCCGAGGTGTGGATTTTTCAAATTGGCGTTAGTCGCAGATCTATTGACCAGTATATATTTTTATGATTCATATCATTCAAAATTTTCGACTGTCGTTAAAACAAAAAAAAAAAGACCTCCGATACTAAAATAATGTTGTACACGAGAATCTTAGAGAAACATGTGAGTCTCTCATGTTCGCTTCACATCGATTTTCCATTATTCTAATTCTCAACGATACGATATAGTAAAATAAAAATATTATTAACAAATTCATGAAGAGGTCGTCAACGATTCCAGTTCTCTCGAGTCTCTCGGCCAATATGAAAAATGCACACTTTCGATGGACATAAGAAAAATAACCTTTGGCTCTTCAACCACGGTAAATCGCGACGTCCCTAAAATTCGATCGAGTAAAATAAAAACCCGCAATCTATCGAGCGTGATCCACGCGATAATACGGGCCAAGAAAGAATATCGCTGACAGGCGTAGCCGCAAAAGACTATAAAATTGTATGATGTATTGTGTATGTATGATGACTGCTGTAAGCTCTGTGGTGCGAGTCAAATGTGGAAATCGGGGCCGATCCCCGAAGAACGTGTAACTGTGGATGATCCAACGAAGTTTTTTTCGACTACCGCTCAGAGATTGCTGACCGTGCCACTTTGACGTTTGCCTCGGCTATCGAGGATAACGAAACAAAGTTGCGAGCGATTCAGATTTCGTCGATCGATCGGCTGCTATCGGCGCACCGCGTCAGCTTCTCCGAGCTCGAACCGCCACCGATCGAAAAATTCGTCTTGAGGTCATCGAGGGGAAACCGACGTCCGGCATGAGCGGACAGTGAGCCGATCGATCGAATCTGCGATCCACATAAGCGGCAACTAATTCGCGACAAGGGCCTAGAATCCGTGCTCGTTGTGAAAATTCGATGCGGTTTCGATCCGTGCGAGCCTTCCGTGGTAGTCGGCGCGTGTCGAGGCGCGAAACGAGAGCGTCGTCGAATTAACGCGATGCCTCGTTTGAGCTACGCGCCCGCGGGAAGTGCTTTGTATTATATGTAAAGTATATGACAGTTCTGCTGCGTTGTACAGTGTTTTCTAAGTATCTAGTTTATAGCGTGTAATTGAGAAACATCAACAACAACAACAACAACAACAAAACATTGTATTTACACTAATAAGTGATCTGTATCAAATTCATTCTCGTATAGCCTGTACTCCTACTCATGTAGATGCTAAAAGTGATTTGTGTCATAAAACTATAAATAAAATTAGCAATTTGAGAATGTTTGTCGAGCGTAAATTTAATACATTCTCAATTACAAGATAAACGAAATCGAACAAAGAAGAAAAAAATAAAATAAAAAGATTACTGCAATTGATTATACTGCGAGATCCTCCTGACCAGTGTTCTATCCGGCTCTCTTGTCGCAGACGATGGGGCATTCGCTTCGGGTGTCGGAGTAGAAATGAAGGCCGAGCACGTTGACGGCGTTCAGGGTGTAAACGGTCGGTACTTTGTAATTGCAGTTTGCGACGAAGGTCCAAGCCAGCCTCCTTATGTTCTGGCACTTTATTACGCAAGCCGATCCATCGTGAGCCGATCGGCCGAGATCGTTGCGCGAGCACGGATCGAAGAGATAGAATTTGCCATAATGCTGCATAACCGCCGCGGCGATGTTTGCGGTGTGCAAAATTCCGGCGCAGTTGTTGCGAAAGAAGAGGGTCAGAGCTTCGGTGAGGTCGAAGACGTGGAGGACACCGGCGGCCGTGTGATTGTGTACGTCGATGCTCGCCCGAAAATCTCCCACGACGAAGACGGTCAGGAGTTCCCGAGGTGACAAAGTTCTCGCACCCGGACGAAACGCCCGAGTGCTGTCTGTATGAAGAAGATCGCCGTATTTCAGAATTGCGTCGACGATTTCCGACGTCCAGGTCGAAGGTACATGGAGCAGTCCGACGACGATCGCGACGGCGGCTATGGCGGTGCTCTGAAGACCTCGGCTCTTCACGTCGAAGAGTCGGTCGTTCATGTGAGAACTTCCTCTCAGGACGCTCAGGTCCTCATCGACGATTCTGTACTCCGTCAGAACTTCGACGTCGAGGGTCGTGGTTTTCTCCACCGAGGACACCGGAATCGATGGAGCGGTGCATTCGAGAATCGGCCTGAAACCCGCTGGACATGGCAACGGTTCTATGAGGGTGGTTCGCACGATTACCCTGCATATCTCGTATCGGCCGTACTTCTCATCGTCCTCTATGTTGTCGAAGACAAGGTCGTACAGGGGTTCCATGCATGCGAACCACATGAGGCAGGAGGTACCGCGGTCGTCGCGCAGTCCTTGGTCACCACGGGATCGAGGATCGTAGACGAAGTAGACTCCTTGATCCTTCCAGATCGCAGCCATGTATCTTCCGGTCACGATTACACCCGCCCGATTGCCCTCGAAGAACTTCCTCAGGCCCTCCTCGAGGTACACGGGCGGTGGTGGCGGAAGCTGTACCCTCGTTTGTTTGCCCTTCTTCGCCTTCTTGGCCTTCGGAGCCTTCTGCTTCTTCGCTTTACCCTTGCCCTTGACTTCCGGTTCCGGCGGAGGAATCGCCACGGGACCGGATATCGTCGCTTCCTCGACGTCGGCTGTGAGGACGTTCACCCCTACGTGGAAGACTCTCACGATGTCTCGGGGCTTGAGCTTCTCCTTCATCGGCCGAGCCTTGGTCGTCTCGCGATGAAGGTTGCTACCCATCACGAGGATCTCGTCGAGGGTGCTTCTCGTCCAGGTAACCGGATTCTTCACGACCGACATACCGTGCGCCATAACGCAATTTGCGGCTGTCTGCTTGTTGCGAATTTTTTCAGGAAATATGTCGGATCCCTGATGGGTACCGGCGCGAAGAATCGCTCGGGCCGCGCCATCGATGCCGCGGAGTCGCGAGAAAGCGTTGAGAGGCGGCAAATTGGACGGACGGACTGCCGGACTCGGATCGTACTTCCATGGTAGCTGCTTGTCCCAATCGACTACGTCTATGGACGTTATCGCGTAATCGCCTCTCTCGCCGATGGCGCCTTTGAGATACTCCTCAAATATTTGCAAATCGGCGAAACGCACGAGCCGAGGAGAACCGGAAGTGCCGCCGTAACCGGTCGACCCGCCTCCGGGAATGAGCGAGTAATAGAAGTCCCCGGACTTCCAGATAGCGAGATTAGTTTCATCCGATAGAGTCAAAGCACCGGAAGTGTGCTTCTTGAAGAATTTCTCAAGACCCTCCCGAAGATTCTGAACTTTGGGCGGTTTGCCGGCGAGGTCGCCGGCCTGAACGCAATCCTCGATCGTCAGGTCGATCCTCCGGTTGGATATGAAAAACTCTCTCACAATCTCGTTGACGCGAGGAACGGAGCCTCCTCCGAGGCGAGCCGCGCACTGGGAATGCAGCTTGTCCCCGGTGATGACGACCTCGTCGAGAACTTCGCCGCTCCATTGACGAGGCTCGTAGGCTTTCGAGAATATCACCGCCATAACAGCGATCGCGGCTGACTGCTTGTTTCTTCTCTCCTCGCCGAATCTCTCGTCGTCCGTATTCACGTTTCCGGTAAGTTCCCAGACACCGGCGGACTTCTTGGGGAAGTTGTGCCACAGATCTTCGCCGGAAGTCGTCTTCCTCAAGCGTTCGCCCTCGGCGACCCGGCTCTCGTAAGCGTTCCCCAGTTTGACCGAGTCAATGAGGAAATCGCCCTCGGGCTTCGCCACCGATAATTGAAGACTCGCCGCGAGGGCCGGTGTGTTGGTGAACCAGAGGACCGTCGCGGTGCCGTCTTGCTCTTTGGGCACGCCGCGATTGTCTCTTCCTTTGGGGTCCATCGTGAAGAGGACATCGCCCTCTTTCCATATCGGTAGCATCACGCTGTCCTGTCTGAAGATACCCATAGAGTTCTCCAGGAAGAACTCCTGCAGATTAGTCGCCAGGTCGGTTACTCTTCCGGCTGCGACTTCCGCCTCGAGGGCGACCGTCACTCTGTTGACGCCTATGTCGAATTCTTCGTCGATCTCCATCGGCAGAACATAATCCCTTCGGGTCTCTCCCTCCGCCTCCTCCTCTTCTTCCGGCAGGTTTCCCATGTTTCTCCGCGTCACCTGGTCGCCGACCTTCAGAATGTCGTCGACGACCTCGCGATACCAGAGATGCGGATTGTAGAGTTTCCTCATCGCGAGAGCAACGAGAGCATTGGCCGCCTGTTGCTTGTTCCGAGTGTCTTGCTTGAACATCGTCTCGCTGCTCTGATCGAAGCTGCCGTTAAGGCAGGCGCCGTCCTCGCCGAGATCGGTGTAAGAGTTTAGTTCCGGCTTGCTCGGTAGAGCTTTGTCCTGCTCGATCTCCTCGTCGGTCATCGGCTCGCTCATCGAGGCTACTTTGACCTCGTGGATGGCGAAGTCGCTGCCACCCTCCGCCTCGGGGCTGATGTTCTTCTCGATGAGACGAGCCAACTCCGCGGGATCGACCGCCCGGACGACGCAGGCAACCGGTTCTTCGTCCTCTCCCTCCGCGACTCTTTGACCCAGGCTTCCTCTTGGATTCGCATCGTAGCAATAGTAAGTCGTCTCCTTGCTCTTGTCCTTCAGCTCTTCCTCGAACTTCCACACAGCGACCGACAGATCCTTCGCCTCGACGACTCCGTACTCGTGGCCGTCGAAGAATTGGACCATAGCCTTCTCCAGATTTGGCATTTTGCTCTCGGCAGTCGCCTCGAGGTCTCCCACGATCGAGGACTCCGTCAGATCTATTTGAACCTTACGATTCTTCACGTAAAGCGTCCTCTTCGCACTTCCTATCGGCAGCTTCCGGTTTTCTTCCTCCGCGTCCTCCGCCTCCGGTACGCACCAATTGAAATAACTATCGCCGTCCCTCACGGCCTGGTTCACGGTGTCCTTGGTCCATGTGGCCGGTGGGATGTCCTTCGCGTTTATCAGAGCGACGATCGGCATCGCGATACCTTGAGCCCCCTGACTTCCGGTACCGAAGCTATCGTCGTTGTTGGAAATTCCGCCGCGCAGTATCCACGTCTTTCCCGCCTCCCCGGGCTGAAACTCTCTCCAAGCCCTGGTCCCGGGCACATCGTCGACGATCGCGACACTCCGAACGATGAAACGATCGTTCTTCTTGGCCTGATCGACATTCCTCAGGAAGAGAGCGACCAGCGAGTCGATGTCCGGAAAACGCGTCACGCAGCACTTCCCCTTGACCTTTTTCACTTCAGCTCCGGCGTCCTTTTTTCCTTTTCCCCCTTTACCCTTTTCCTCGACTATCCTCACTCCCGAGGCGTCGCACTGCCGAGGATCGAACATGTAGTAGTAATCGTCCTGAGTCCAGACAGCGACGGCCATCGAGCTGCACTCGACTATGCCGTTCGTGTTGACCAGAAAGAATTCCTCCAACGCCTGTCGTAAACTCAGAACCGATGGGATCTTCGAACTTATCGTGCCAACTACGGTGAGAACATCGACGTCCACGAACATCTTCTTGTCGCCCACTTTGATCTTCGTGTCGTCGAGATCCGCTGCGGTCATCGACTTTATCGCGGGCTTGTCGGTCTTCACTTCGGCGTAGAGAGCATCGCCGAGAGCGAGAACCTCGTCGAGTTTCGGCCTCAGCCAGGTCTTGACCGGATGGACCCTCTTCATTCCGATCGACATAGCGCAATTGGCGACGTTCTGAGCTCCCTTTCCCTTATACATCTCGCTGCCCTCGTGGGTCCACCCGTGAAGAATCGCCATGTTTCCGGACAGCTCTTTAAATGTCGATGGAATATTGACTTCCATATCGTAGTACGGATATTCGGTGTCCAGAGACTTGAAGTCGACCAGGGGCTCGGTTGCAAAACGAGCGTCTATGTTGTAATTCGAGATCGTTATAGTAAGCGGTTCTTTGACAATGGCGGCCGCAGCGATCGCCGATGACTTTGGCCTCTTGGGAGCCGGACGAGTGCAGTCCGATTTGTTCTCGTCAACGTCCACGGGATTCAGAGCCCTCAGAACGTTCTTGTCGACTACCAAGTGATCGGGACTTTCAAGCAAAACTCCGCGATTTATGCGGGTCACGCGAAGAACGCTGACCTTGTCGATGCAGTATCTCGAGTCGTATCTTCGATCGAGATTGCTCACGAACAGATCTCCCATTTCGTTGAGCCTCTTGAATCTCATTATGCATGCAACGCCTTCTTTGCTTCTGGATCCGTTTGATCCACAGGACGCTGGATCGTAATAGAGATATCCGGCTGTAGGATGACGCCACATAGCGACGGAAGTGCCCTGAGCGGTGAGGACCCCTGAATCGTTGAGGTTGAAGAAACGCTGAAGACCCTCGCTAAATTCCGGGCAACCTATGCTAGTGCTGAAGAGATTACCGTAGATGCTACTCTCCTCGGCGCAGATGAGGCATTTGTAGTCGTCGACGTAGAATTCCGGATAGACGAGATTCGTCGTTAGGTACGCGCCGGGATTTACGCGGTTTCTCGTCGTGCTTATCCTGAAGAGTTTGTCGCCGTACTCCAAGACCTGATCGACATAGTTTTTCGTCCAGTCTTTGGGATCGAAGAGTCGACCGAAGACTATCGCGACGACCGAGCAAGGCGAAGCTTGCTGGCCTCGGCTTCTCTGCTTGAAATGCATGTCGTTCATCGCGTAGGAACCGCGGAGTATGGCGACTTCCGGTGTGAGGATATCGAAGCGGTACCAGCGACTCTCGACTTCCGGACGAATTCGGAGTTTCTTGGTCGGTGTTTTCTCATCGTTCTTATCAGAATCTCGGGTACCGAATTCCTTCCGAGATGCATCTTTTTTTGCTTCCGGGCTTTGCCTACAGATCGATGTGTGTTAGTGCAAGCTATATATCGATGAACTGGATTTGTGTCTTACTCTCTCATGATGAATTCTGATGATTTTTCAAATACATGTTAGAACTGACTGTACTGGGAATTTTGAAGGATGAGGTTAATACGGCGACACAAGGCGAAGTAGCATCCAATCGAATATCGTGCGATAATAATTGGTCGGTTGGGTGTCATATTCATACGATAACATTTTGGTCAAACTCATTTCAGACAGACGTCACTTCCGGTCGAAAAATGCCATTTTTCAAACTGGAAGTCACGTATTTCCGGTATGAAGTCACTTCCGGTCGAAAAATGAGTTTTCCGGACCCCGCCGTATGAAAAGGAACATAGGCAAATACATATTTGTTATTTCATTGTTTGATTTATTGTAATCATGTAATAATAGCGGTAGAGAAATTGAGATAAATAACTATAAAGTTGTATTTACACAAAACGGTAACAAACGGAAATATCGTAATTATAAGAATTGTTCGGCCAGCATCAGGACGAGTGTTCACTGGCAGAAGTATCGTTTTTTTTTTGTTTTTTTTTTTTATTAGCGAACTATTTATCGCAACACCGTCGACTCTGGACGACGAAATAAATTTTGATTGGTATCACGGAGATTCCTAGAGTGACATAAAGCTCTTTCTCTATTGTTATTTACAACGTTATGCATTGTGAACTAGCCTAGACAGATCTTTGTAACAAGTTACCAAAAAATATCTACACGTAAAAATATAGATATTTTTGTTTTTATCCACATAAACACGCAGCCGCGTGCGCGTGCTCGTGTGTGCCTCAGTTAGCAATATGATTTTCTTTTAAATTTATTTAAACATTTCTTGTAAACATCAACGAAACCCCCTGCCCGTGTGCGGGAAGAAAGTTTGTAAAGTAGCATGTATATAACAGTTCCTCTCTGCACGTAAATATGTCACATTAACATTCGGCTAACTAGAAATTCTAGACATTTAATCTTTACATCTTTTTTTTGTATATATATATATTTATATAGATATATAGATATATAGATATATATATATGTATATATATATATATATATATACACACACATATATATATATAGAAACGCGCCCTCCCAAAGTGACGACGCGGTTGGTAAATATGTTTCTTCAACGTGCGTTTTATGTATACACATTAAAATAGAATAATTCTTATATATGTATATGTATACATATCCACACAGTCGTCCTAGCGGTACGATCGAGATTGTGTGTTTCTAAACCGCGCATTTTATGCGAAATATGCGTATTGCAGTACAACAACCGATACCCACACTAAGCAATTTTTATTTATCTTTCGTTTTATTTTTTTACTTAATTGTTCAGAGGTTTTCTGTTTTGTTTTTTTTTTTTCTGTATACGCACTACAATGTTGCCACGAATCGCATTGCTATCTTATGAAAATATATACTTAAAATGTTACAAACATTTTTGTCAATATCGGAGGAATATCAATGGCCGTAGGAGGCACCGCATGTTCTCGTATCACCGCGACCGGAAGTGAGCTCAATGCCAATTCCTCGGTGCGTTCACAGTCCGAACGCACCTTCAATTAATTACGTATTGCTAAATCGGCAACGGTCGTCACCGTGAACTCACGCTTTTGTCATACTGAACGGGTGAAGCTTGTTATTCTTTTTTTTTAATATCATGTACGAATCATGTACACGAAGAAGTAACATCCGCGACACACGAAGGGCAAGAATCGCGAGAAAACGCTGGTGTTTTTTTTTGTAAGTGTGTGTTGTAGTTAAAAAATATGAGTAGATCGAAGGAAGAAGGAAACATTCGTGTAATGCATGTGATAATCGACTAATCCTTCGGGATTCGAAGAATCCCCCGGCCAATTTCGTTCGAACCACTTTTGCGCTCTTCGTTTCTCTTATCTCGCGAGAGATCGGTTGACGGTTTTTTGTTGTTGTTCATTTTTTGTGTTCTCTCTATGTACCCGCACGTCGACATTATTCCGAGGAAACTCGACCTACAGTTGTGTACTAACGCTAATGCCTACTCGTCTTTCTTTGTTTTTACTTAATTGTTTTCTAGGTTCTTTTTTAACGTGTAGTATCCGTCAGGTAACGGGACTTGAAAGACTTTGCGAAGCATCGAGAGGATTAGCTGCGATCGATTTCGAGGACCTCCGCTCGACGACTTTAAGACTCCTATCAACGCACATCCTACCCGGGTAGCCCCGAAGAATTTACTATTTTTTTATTTTTGTTTAAGACATTTACTGCTCGATTACTTTCATCTTGAACGATAGTTATCTCATCTTCGGTAACTAGGCTAATAACGTGTTTGGGTGTGTATCTTTGAGCGTTCCAATTATTAAATTGGTCCCACAAAATTCCACGATCTAACGGTTCACTCTACTGTAGGATAGGTTCAGTTCTTTCATGCTCCTCTCCTGCCGTCGAAACTCCGAGTCTCGTCAGCGGCGGCGGAGCGATCGAGGAAAATCTGCAAGGTGGAACTAAGGGCTGTGGAAACGCTTGGCACGACTGACTCTCTCCCTCTTTCCCCACGTCATCGTCGAATGACTCTCGCTAAATTCTGTGTTCGTTTCTCACCGGAATAAGTCGTATCGGACTTTGCCTCAACGAGAGTTGTAAACGACAGCGAGCTACGGCTCGTATTGTTTGTATTGGCGAACAAAAGAAAAAGGATGTATCGGATTTTGCCTCAACGAGAATTGTACAGGACAGCTACGGCTCGTATTGTTTGTCTTGGCGAAGAAAAGAAATAAAGATAAATGAACTGCCGATTGGAGCGTTAGTTTATATATCTAATTAAACGGGAGGGCGATGACACGTTGTGCAGCCTCATCGAGAACTTCTCGAGGCGAGTTTTCATTATTATGCGTCGACTCCATTTATCTCACACTCTCTCGCACAACATACCACATAATCACGAAGACATTTTTACCAAATAAACAGACTACATTGACTTGTATATTATCACTGTCCCCGCGAAGTTTCGTTTCATCATTTTCTTCCGCTTTTGTTTCTTGCCGTTGCCGAATATATCCGTACTACCAACTTTTATAAAATTTCGACTACGATTATTAATCGTCTATCCTCATTATGATCGTGTATATTGACGTAGTATCAAAGTCAACCGAAAATAGAGTTGGAAAGCTTTATCGACTCTAATGAACGACGGGCGTAACGGGCTAAGCAGCGTTTTTTTGCTTTTCTTCTTTCTACCTTTTCATTAAAATTTACACGAGAGTACGTTGAAGCATACGACCTGCGAATTATTTTCGTTTTTCGGCCCTTAATAGACAGGCTAGTCAAAAGCCGCACGGCGCCACATTCGTACTATCGTGAATCTTACCTCTTATTTTCTTCATATCTTCCTTTCATTTCGACAACGAGGACACTCTTTATATTGTAAGCCTAAGTATAGTATATACATTCAAATATAACCCCGTAAACGTAGGCTCCGTCGCGAAGCTGAGACAAGTATTAACTGTCCCGGTTGGGGTGCTTGGCAAGAAATCTTCGAGGCCACGGAAGAGGCCAGTCGTATTGTCGAGGTACTGTACCACCCACGTTCTTCTCGAAATACTTGAATAATGGAAACCACCAGAGCCGTGCCAAAAAATTGTTTGGTCCGTATTGCTGTGAACAGAGATTTTTCATGCGTTAACCCTTTGAACCATACATTTTGACACTATAAAAACAAAATCTCGGTATTTAATGTCAATAAATTAATTTAAAAAAATTGAAAACTAAGCGAAAGAAGGTGGAAAACCCCGTGTCCCACTGCGACGCAAAGTACAACGTTATTAACTGTGCACAAGTGTTCTCGGCTTCAGGTAGGTGTCACGATTCTGTTGCTCCGGTCGTAAGGTAAATGTACCAATGGCAGGCCACCCAAGGGAGCAGTCCCAGTCCCCGGACATGCATGAAATATCGTATTTCCGTCTTTCTTGCACGCACGCTTTGTCCGGCCACTGGGACGTGTCCGGTCATTGGGACGTTTACCTTATGTATCGACCCGCCGGGATAAGATCAATGAGTCCGCGACACGCAAGGTTTATTCTCGTAATAACCTTGTCGCACTGTGATATAACAATCGAAACTTTATTGCCAATAAACGTAACAAATTATTCGTCTGCTTGGGACCATAAACACAATCAAACTGCAAATAAACTCATTTCGATGAGTGTACTTGATGAGATATCCGTATTTACCGACATGATCAACGTGCTATTAGATTATAATTATCTGTTATTGACCGTCACTTTTAAAGTGGGTGTATATAACGAAGATCGTGCGAGTATTTAATTGCTCACCTTCAGATGCGAGTTGTTGGCCAGTGTGTGATAAATGTACCATAACCGGGTGGTAATCCAGTACGCTAAGAGAACATCCACGGTGTAATGGGCGTGAGAGATCAAGATCATAACGACCCCGACAAGCGCGGTGAGTCCAGCGAGCCAGTGAATAGGCTGGCATCTCCTCGGGGAGTCTGAAACGCGTAGATGCCAGTGGTTAGTCGCTAGGTCGTTCAAGTCTAAACGTTTTAAGATCGCCGAGGGATTTTGCAATGATTCAGCTAACAGAGTCGAGGATTTAGCGAGAGGATCTAAATCTCTCCGTCTCACTTTTCCCCTGGAGCACTTTGGCTCATATAAACTAGGATCTTTATCTCACAGATACGAAACCTCTTGGTGAATGTGATTTTTCTACTGGATCTAAAGGCAGCGATATCAGGATTTAACGTTAAGCGCGCGCACTCTATGTTCCGCGATAACTCGACACCTTTTTACAACCATTATTTCCCATGCTCGATAACGTCAGCGCTCTACTACGATTACACTCGACCCCATTTTCAACATCGATGAATATTCATTTTTAGAACAGAAGCGTAGTGGTTTGATATCCTTGAAAGGAAGCACGAATACCGTGCATTCTTGCCTCCTTATGTTGAACAAAAATTCATTATCCAAAATGTATCGAAATAATCGAGACTACCTCCGACCGGGGTACTTTTTTTTGCTGACTACCAACTCGCCCGTTATTTTACTCTCATCCCCATCCTTTACACGGATATCCGTGTCACGAAGCAAAAAAAAAAATTATGGCGATTACCACCAGCGTCCCACTTGACTTTCAGCCAAGACCGTTAACGGATGCGTTTTCGGGGCTAAAAAATATATGGGGAATGAAGGGTTATACTCACATTCTTTGATAATCAGGTAACAAAGTACGAGAACGGTCGTGTGACCGCTGAAAATAAAATCGCCGCAATAAGTGTGCTTGCCGTTAATCGACAAACCGAAGCCTGACATTATCTGTAGGACCCTCTTGGCGATAATCAGAGGTGTCGTGTGATTAAGCTTCGGACTGCAGAAATAAGTTTTGCTGGCTACCGGCAAGACTGTCACGTAGAAGGTAATGCTCCTCATCATGTAGAGCATGCCCATCAGCATAAATATTCTTCTCACCACAATGAACCTTCGAACAAAAGAGATTGCCGCGACGATTATTTGACACGTTGCCAAAAATAAAAAATAAAAGAAAGAAAATTGTTCTATCGTCGTACGTTGTGTACAAACGGAGCCACGTGTAAGCCGGCCACGCGTGCAGACCCAACGTCGAGATGTAACTACGTGTAAAAGTAACGTAACAAGGCCATGAGACTAAGGATAAAGTGAACGATGAGTCACGCGGTTCGATATGCAAATATCTCACCCGCACGCCAAAATTCGATTAGAACCATCGTAAAGGCCGACCTCCTGTTCTCTTAATCGAAAGTCCCGTCGGCGTTAATAAAACTTTATTCGTGGCTCACCTGTGCTTATGAAAAATGACGAATATCATTGCCGAATTGGAGACGATCATTATCAAAACCTCCGAGACATCGAGCGCCCAATCCTGGGCCTCAACGTTGTCGAGAACTATGTCGGGAAGTGGACCGTAGGTACTACGATCCGGCACCCGTTCGTGCAGCATTGCGAGCGACGTGGTTGTCAATATAAAATTTACAACCATGAACAGAAATGCTGCAACATGAATAATCGATTATTGCGATAAAGTAAATTAAATTGAATTAATTAAATTAACGCTTTCCGTACATTGACTCTACAATAATATCACGAAAATGAAAAGTTGTTAAATTCGAAATGTATCTTCGTCCTTGCTAGTACGTGGTCCGTGGAACTCTACGGTCGGATAACTTCTCAAATTTCCAATATTTTACCAAAATGTTTCTCATGTTTCTCCAATGTACATACATGTATTTTTATTAACCCGTTATTGACTTGTAATTTTCTGAAGTCGCAAGTTTAGGCATTTTTCCCACGGATCCGGAAGTATCGATTGTTAAAAATTTTCCTTGGACGCATTACCGAGTAGGGTTTTCCATTTTTCTTTCGGAAAGCGGGGTTCCTCTCTCAGCGGTGCAGGTATGTCGAGCTTGACGATGCCGCTTCCGGAGCCGTTCTGCACGCCGCTGTGTCTCGCATGACCGATCTCGTCGATTTTGTCGTGCTCGTCGTCCTCGTAGTAGTCCGAACTCGAACCGACGCCACCCCATCTGTCCTTGCCTTTGACTGGTACACCGGGAAGCAACGGTTGCCTCTGATAAACGTCGCTGGACTGTGCCATTCCAGTACTACTTCCATCAACCGCAGCCTCTACGTCCCGCTCCTGTCCCTCGCCCCCAGCCAATGGTCGATCGAAGCTTCCGTAATCACTGTGCAGACTCGTGGCCTTGTGGTCCAATACCATCCTGAAAACATAACAAAATTCGGGTGTAAGGTTGGCCGTTACGTCATCGACTTCCATTAATAGTGCACGAGAGTGTGGAGACGATAAGGTGGTCCACGCATAATGTGGCCTGCTGCTGCTCGCCTTCTCGACGATACATGTATATCGCATGTGCTCGCGAATCAATGCATCCTCCCGCCCGGGTACCAAATAGACTCAAGCGGTGCGGGCTCACCAATGAAAATTTGGCATAAAATACCACGGACTAATTTTCGATTCTCGGGGGAGGCATTGGAGAGCTTGCGAAAATAATCCAACAGCTGGACACCGGCAAGCTTCCAGGGAAGAAGATAATAATCCCTCGGGTAGTTTGCAATAAAGAAAATGATCGGGTGCTTGGAAAACTTGGGTGTCGATTGATATAGGAAAAGGATCGAATTTGCAGTCCCAAGTTCCGAGTCAAGTTGAAAGTATGAGTGCTCTTTATTGCGGCATATTTTGGGCCTCAACTTTTGACGATTATGAAAAAAGTTATCTGGAAGAAATCTTTAGCAATTGGTAATAAAATTTATGAAAACTGACAATTTTTTTTTTATATAGAAAGTCGAATTCGAACCGAGATTGAAGTTTTATTTTCTGGTTTCAGATGGATGTTAAGTTTGAACCTGAGATAAAAAATAATACGTTTCGAGCTTGAATTGAAACTGGAGACTATAAATTCGGTCGCGAGTAATTTCACAAATATTCGGAGCGATCGATGCGATTTGTGGATGTGTAAGAGAGTTCGTTCGACCGTGAAATAAATTCCGGGAATTATATAGATGCCCGCTGTTACGACCCGCATAAATAAAAATTCAAGGCCCGACTCCGGAGGAGTCTAATTCGAACTATCGTACGCCCTGGTCTGCCACGCCTACGTCCTCTACACAATTGGGTCTCTGTTTCGCGGAGGCGATAAATGCCCTTAGCTCAGACCGTCAAAGTCACGGCTACCGGGAAATTGTGGGAACCCCGATGCGGGCCCGAGGCCGATAGAGGCGAGGCGAAAAGTCGAGTCAATGAAACTCACTACAACCATTTCCGAAAGTTCATGGGATACGGATGAGCAAAAAAAAAAAAAGGAAATGAAACGTGAATACGAATTCACGGATAAACCACGCCGATTTGTATTCAGCGGAGGGAATCATTGAAACGTGAATTTGATTGATCCCAATGGTTCGGCTTCCTTGACTCTACCCACGTGACCTTCCGTGCGCGAACCACGACCGCATGAATCGTTGTCACGGTGTCCGGTCTAAGCTCGAAATTTAATTCAAGGACTTTCAAGGACGCAATAACGAGCAATTTCCAAATTTTCAAGCACGGAATAATTGTCGATGCTTGTTTAGTTTACGCTTCGAGTATTCAAGGAGGTTGGAACGGTTCACACTAAACTGTAAAAATAATTTGTAATTTTAATGTACTGGAGTTCGAAATTTCCTTACATTACCTACATTAGTTAAACATTAATGTACTGTAAATAAAAAATAGCAGATATTAAAACTACAAATCTTTTGCCTGACATTTTTTTAAATGTTCATTAAAAATAAAAATTTTACTACAAAATTGCACATGTGTTTTTTTTTTTTTTTTAAGAACATCTAATGTAAATCGAATAACCATGCACTATAATCAATAGATGCGTAAAAGTTTGCGTAAACAACTTTAAAACTGTAACACTCATTCGAATAGTGTGAATCGCTCCAACCTCCTCAAGGTGGGGCTAAAGATCAACCCAGCCTCAAAATATTTTCAATCCATTTTGCTCCGAAACGATTTTACAAAATAATAAAAAAAAATAAAAAAATGGATTGCGAATTCCGGAATTGGTTTTTCATTTTCTAGAATCGTTTCGGAGATAAATGGATTTAAAAATGTTTAGTCTGTCTGTCGCGCACCCATGCGTGTTTAGCCTCCCCTTAAACAGTGAGCCGAACACAATAGTTGTGTACCGACAATCGGCTTCGTAAAAACGCCTCGCGAACACCCCTCGGCCGGAAACGAAACTCGTGAGTTTATCTTTCGGAAAACTTTGTATACACGTTCTCGTATCCGTACCGGCACCTTTGTTTAATCGATTCGCGCATCCGGAGTTCCCGGAAGTCAGGGAAGATGATCCAGATGAAGAAGAAGAAAAAGAAAATACATCGTCGATTGCGTTCCGACCGTGAATCGGCGGAAAGGCAACTTTTTGCAGGCGTACCAGATATGCGGACAGGAACATATGGCCCGCTGGCAGAGCGGACACGAAAAGGTAGTCATCGCTATTGACCGATCGGGGTAAGCGTTGACCCGACGGGATCGACGCCGATGAACGGCAACAGGTGCCAAGAAGCGAAGACGATGCCATTCGCGAAGGGCCATGATGCTCGACTGGCATGCACGCGGACAGCCTGAACGAACTCGGGTTCTAGTCGGCAATTGCGCAACAATCCGCCACTGCGAAACGCTCGAAACAGCGCAAAACCGGTTCTTATCAAACACTGTAGCGAGTTTTATAATGAAATGCAATCGCGTGACAGGTGAAAGGCTGTTGTGTTTTTTTTTTTTTTTTTCTACAACTCGATCGATTAGATAAGAAACCTCCGAAAATAGTCCCGAACACTCGTTCGATCGGTGTGAATGAACACAGAAGAAAATTAATATTTATAAGCTTGGGAGCAGCTTTTAAATATTTAAAAAACCGGAAATTCGGTAATTTTTTAGTCAGTCGGGTCAACGTATCGTCTCGACGAATTAATTGTTTGAACGTGACCTTGGTATCGAAGGAAAAATATATTGGCACGAAAAACCACTCGAGACTCGATGATTTTTACGACTGTTTCACCTTGGGAATACCGGTCGTGCCGCGAGCCTCGGTTCTACCGCTTCTTTCACTCTTACGCCGCGCCGGAAGACCTTCGCGTGACGTTTACGCTACTGCTGATCGAAAGATATATTGAAAGAAAAAAAATTAATTAATAAGATATTTCTGCTTGCATAATATTGTCTCTCAGTTCTTTTAAATCTCACTCTGCCTAATTGTTTTGGACCTTTCGTTTTCTAAGACCTTTCAATTGTTTCGTTATTTTTCCCGCAGACATTAAAGTCTCGGCGCCCTTGAGAAAACTAGCATTACAGTTTTTATTATCGACCGCGGCATTTCGCATGCCCTTAAGCGCCGAGGCGGCAATTACGAGTGTAACGAAGAGTGATTAAAATTTACGTATCGCACCAGAAGGCAGGCAGGAACGGAAAAAGTGAAAAAACCTTATATTGCCCTTTTAAGAAAGTTAAACAAGACGATTTTTTTATTTCAATTGTTTCGTTATTTTTCCTGCAATCATGACAACGGAAAAGAAGATAGATAGATATGGCATTTATTGTGCATTAGATCCTGAATTCCTCTAATCACGTCACCCAACCAACAACAAACCGAATGGATACAATAAAAGCGTACACTATACTAACACACTGAACATAAACTACATGAAAATAAAATGAAAAAAAGAAAAATAATAATAAAATAAACTGAATAATAAAGTAAAATAAAAAAATAAAATAAAAAAAATAAGCAAAAATAACAAAAATTATAACGAAATAAACGAACACACTGAACATAAACCGCCCAAGAACAAAAAGGAAAAGTGGAGGAAGATACATGGTAACGCTCTTTACATATGGTAATAATAAATAATAATAATAAACATGGCAATAATGATGAGGTGATGTGAAACACCCTCCCTCCCATTCGTCCCGCACCCGGTCGGTAATAAAAACAGTAATGCTATTTCTTTATTCTAGGGTGCTGAAACTTTATCGTCTATCAATTCTATAGTGGGGTCCTATTTCCTTTGAATGCTAAAGTTGCAGCACTCTCGAAAAAAAAAATCGGCATTACAGTTTTTTATTATCGACCGCGCCATTTCGCATGCCCTTAAGGAGAGGCTAAAAGATCAAAATAACCTCAAAATATATTGAAAGCATTTTTCTCCGAAAAAGTTTTATAAAATAAAAAACGCAACTATTTTTTCATTCTATAGAATCGTTTCGATGAAAAATGCATTCAAAATGTTAACTCTGCCTCTCTCGCACTCATACGTGTTTAACCTCCCCTTAAGTGCGAAGTGGCAATTAAGGCTGTAACGAAGAGTCATTAAAATTTACGTATCGCACCTGAGGGGAGAACAGAAAAGAGGAGAAAAAACCGTACATTGCCCTTTTGGGAAAGTTAAACGACACGATTTGTTTTCTTTTTTTTAATTCCACTATAGCGACGAAGATCCGAGCGGGACCCGAAGTGGATAACCTTCAATGGGTATCCGAACGTCATACACAATTTTTGTGGAACGTTCGGCGTAGCACAGAATTTTCTGGCCGGTTAATTGCCTTACATAATTATTTCACGTGAACGACCCACTCGCTGCAGTGACCGGCAGAGAGTCTCAGCACCCGTCGCGAGAAGCACCGCGTAACAGAACTCATAATACACCTATGCGAGGCCGATGCTTGTACCCGTTGCACTCGCGCGCTACTGGACCGAGTATACGGCTTCACCGCCGTGCATGGCACGTATCTAATTACCGCGATTCTCAATGACCGAGCAAAATTGTTTTCTTCATTTATTTTTCTTCTTGTTTTTTGCTCGCGGTTTTAATGCAGCGATAGTGCAACGTTGAGGAGAGCGACTCGCTCGGATAATAATACCAAAACAACAGCTGCGAAGATACTCATATTCCCTTGGGTTGAAGCAGGAAATAAAAAATGTATATATTTTTTTTTAAGCAGCGATATTTTTTATTTAACTTTTAATTCTCTGTAGCGCGTCGGACGAATGTAGCAAAAAGGCGTTCGGCTTCTTGTCTTTAGGAGACGAATGACGACGACTAAATCCACAGCGGGATAATTGACAGTGTCGATAATTACTCGGCAGGAGGCGCACGCGAGAAACGACGGTAAACAGTTCGACTATTGTGCTCGGGCGATTTTTTTTTTTTTTTCTTTGTACATTTTGTTCACCTTACTCGCTATTTGAGCGACGTCTGTTGCCGGGATATGTGTTTACGGGCTTGGCCGACGGCCGTTGGTGAAACTCGATATTTACGAAACTCCAGACAGGAGGAAGACAACGCTTGCAGAAACTGCGTGACTCGACGCCAAGTCTTAGAAATTATAACCGATAATTATAATGCAACGCCGAGTTAAAACAGAGCAATTTCGTGCAACGAATGAAAAAAAAAAAACTGCCACGACAGATCGACTAAAGCCACACGCGAGATCGACGGGAATGATTACTTTTGGATTTATATTATTTAACAATTCTTTTTTTCGAAAGAAAATTTATTATTTTGAAAAAAAAAAAATTGTTTCGAAAAAAAAAGTGGTTCGCACGTTTTAACGCGCGAACCACTGGCCTGGTATTCCGAACGACCAACGTCACCGGCTTAATCATATCTCTTCTCCCGTTCGCCCCTCGCTTCTCACCGACTGTCCGAGACCGCTGAATTTAATAACGTTTGCAACAACTCGAGAATACGAAGAAGAAGAAGGCGAAAAAGAAGATATCGTCGTCGGGGTGTGCCCCAAGCGCAATACCCGCGAATTAGCACAGGCGAACAACAACGTCTCGCCAAGTCAATAAAAAACAGATACTCTTTTATGACGGAGAAAACCGTCGATGTCGTACGAGGAAAAACAGTCACTTAAGCTTGCAAGTACGAAAAGAAGAAACTACCGTCCATCCTGTGCGTCACCTCTCAGCTATTTTCCTCCCGGACTAGAAAAGCGTGACGATACAAAAAAAACGCCCACACGTATAGACGCGAGGCATTTGACCCGATAATTGATTACACCTGTCAAGGAGAGCACGAAAACAATGAAATTTCGAATCGTGTCGAAAAGCAGAGGACGGCGCGAAAGGGTGCGAAAAATCGAGCCATGCCCGCTGATCTGACACCTGCGCGCGAATGAACCTGGTGGAAGGGATAAATAAATCAAGTATACTTTGCGAAAAATAAACCGGCTCACACTCACTACAATGGTTTCTCTACACGTATCCAAGACGGCGAGTATGTACGCGAGAGTCGATAACGCTCTACTTACGCATCGGGCACGAAGATCGTTTGCACGCGTTGCATCTTCGGTGAACTCGAAGGAGATTCGTGTACCGGCAGACGCGAGGCGGGTACGTCGAAGAAAAAGAAAACACTCGAAATAAAACTCGCGACAGTTAGTTCCCGTTCGTTCATCGAAAGAGCGTTGTTGTTGTCACGTTGGTTCGTACCGACTGAGCGCGCTGCGCGTGATCTGAAGGACGGAGGCGCGTCCGCGGCACTGACCAAAATGCGCTGGATTCCATTTGTCAAGATCAAGTGAAAGGCCGAATTGGCCGGTGCGCGCAAGGCCTCCCCCGGCGACCCAGCACTACGCGCCCGATACGCGAGATGCCCGAAAATAACGCGGAGGCGGTTACATTATCAGTCGAAGTAGCGCGCTCGCGGCCGGTGAGAAGAACAAACGGGAGGAAAGAAAAGCCCGGGGAGGGGTCGATGCAGATCGTGGGTTCGAAGCAAGAAAAATAAATGAAATTACTGTGTATGTTTGGGAGGATTTCGCCGGGAGCGTTTCGTCCGAACCGAGAGCGAGGCGGCCACCTGAGAAACTGCGCGCTCGCACAGTCTCTCGGGAGCTCACGGTCACCGGTCTCGCAGACCGCAGAGCGCGAGTGGCCTGGCTTCTTATCTCTTTCTTACGCCATCGTCGAGAGAAGTACGGTTAGCCGCGTGGACCCGATTTGGACTGGCCGATCAACAGGCCACGTGACGCCTTTCCTCGACGAAGCCCCATTCTCGATCGATCCGCTCGCGTTCTCTCTCCGCCTCGTTCGGCTGTCCGATCGGGAGGGTTGCACCAGTCATTGACCCAGGACACTCACTTGAACCGACAAAACATGCGATGAGTGAAGGCTCACGATTCTATACGGTCAATTTTCCCCGAGGGAAAGCCCGGATTTAATTGTGCTACATAATGGACATTTAATCACACGGTTTCCAGAGAACGCCGGAGCCGTTGATGTATCCAATTTTTTCGTCGTTAATTCACCTTCGAGATTACACAACCTTGTTAATCGGCGAGCTGCACGTTCTTACGTGGCGATACCCGGTCAGTCTTAATCTGAAGCCGTGTTTATATTTTCAACGAACTCCTCGAAAAATACGATTTTTTTTTCACGGAAAAAAAACCGTCGCTTCCGTGGCAAACGGGCCGATTGTTTGGTTCGATATGAAACGATAAGATTTTCGTCAATAAGCTGTTATCGAATCAGCGTGGTATGGTGTATATATACATATATACAATCTAGATAGAACCGCACAACGCGACCGAGACCTTGAAAACTTAGCTCAACTGAGCTATTGTGTTATAAAACATGTTTTCCATTCCACGGTAATGTGGAGTATCCGCGGAAGATAGCCTGTCGAATGAGCTGCCCGGAGCTCCGAGTTAATTCATGTTTACGCGTGGGCGTCCCGAAGATTTTCCAAGCGCGACGCGCGACTCCCAGAGACACGCGGGCATCGTCGTCAGACGTCGACGGAGCCGAATCGTAACGGTATCAATGGACAAGCGAGTTTGGCGAAAATCCGTTCGTAGTTACAGACCGAATGTGCAAAACTCCGAGACCCATTGTCAATCGCTGTGCAATTTTCAACTTGACGGCCCGAGGGACTTTCTCGATTGTTCGAACAATATTTAAATGGAAGCTTTGTCCGACGCTGAATGATGAGCGTCATTCGGTCTGAGTCACCGCGACGAATATGACTGCGATAGTCGAACGCTTTCATGATTCAACCTGAATTCCGCGAACACGATGTAAAAAATACCGGGCGTCGCCGTTTGTTTTTTACGCTACACGTTCGGACGTTGGTTTCACTAACGCGGTACACTGCAACAACATAATAGATGCAAATGAGGAACGACTGTTCAAATTTACTTCTGATCTATTTATATCCGTTATTTCATGCGCTGTTTCCGAAGGATTAAAAAAGAATTCGAGACCCGAGAGAAGGCAAGTACCGAGACAGTCGGGGACAACAGGCATAGACAATCGTATAATACGGTTTATAAGAATTATGGTCGAGAGACAAATATTGAGAGGGTAATTCAAACATCTGTAGTGTTAATCCGCTCACGCAGAGTATGTAACCAGTTACAAGTTTTTTTTTTCTAGTCACGGATCATTCTCGGAATGTTTCTATATTTGTGTTCTATCGTTTTGTTAGATACCGCTTGAGTAAAGCGCATGGTAACTGCATCGATGCAAAAGTTTACCCTGAAAACACAAAACACCCAACCCCACTCGCTGACATGTTATTTACAAAGCGATACACCCGACTGCTGCACTGTATGGCAACCGCAGGTTGCAATGCAACTACTGTTGCAGTCAACAATGAAAAATGCTTGAAATAAGTCTTAATCGGACTTTGGACCTTCTCTCGAAGAGTTTAAAAAGGCGACAAGTCAAAGAGTACTAGATTAGTGACCCTGAAAATATCTGCACAAGACTAAATTTTCATCAAGTTATAACAGCTGTGTTCTGCATCGCACAAACGTCACTCGGAGTTCACTTGGAGAATGATATCTTTTTCTTCCTGAAGCAGTCCATTGATAGAAACTTGCCAACAATGAAATTTGATGTCATGCAGATATCTTCAGGGTCATCCCGATTACAATTGAACGTGCGCTACCACTGTGATTCATGTGATATTCTATAAGAACCACACAGGGCATGAACGACACAAAAATAGTACATTACGATATTAGTGGGATAAAACTTTTTCCGACGAGTGTGAGTTTGCAGCACGAGCCAAGAAAAGCGGAAGCTGCAATCATACGTGTTAAGAAAAAGTTTTTCGCTCGAGTATCGTACAAAATTTTATCTCACGGGGTAAAAAAATTAAGTTACTTAATGCTCAAATACTCTTCACTTTATACTTTACGCATTATATCATGTTAAATCATATAGGCTGTATTATAGTTCTTTGTAAAAGGGTTTTTTCCCAGAGATAAATAACTAAATAAGTAATTTGAGAATATTGTTCGATTAGTTTTGTTAGTACTCATGCATTCATCCGAGCAGCTGTCCCATCGCGCAGAGCTCATCTCTCAGCGAAGCGTACGAACCAATGAGGCTAGGTTAAGAAAAACAACAATTTAACAAAAACCAACAGACAACGAGGTTACGTAGAATAAATAACAAATACATTTGTATCAATACCTGTTTCTTAGGCTTCCCCATACCTTGTTAACGCGGTGGGTAATTCGACCTTGACAGGTAGCCTTAACTTATGCATTTTTTGTTTTTTTTTTTTTACTCATATACGTACGCGCACTACTTCTGCCATGTACGTGTGTCTGTAGCTATTTTTGGTTTATAAAGTTTCACTAACGTACGTTTTGTCTCGCTACGAAATATTTCATGGATTAATGTATATACGCCAAAAAATATACTCGAGAGAAAAATATAATAAATAACGATACTGATATAAACGACGTGCTGCGAAAGCGTGCGTGTACTAGCGACGGGTGAGCGTTAAAACGTAGTACGACATTGTAATTTGCAATAGTATTATAATGATAGATAAATAACTATTGGCAACAACATGACCGATGCACCGAGTTCGTGCGTGCACATTCCTCACGAGACAACGACGACGTTCGGCGTGCTGTGTATAGCGACGGCGCTTTACCCCGATAGATAGAAGCACTTTTTTTTTTTTCTTTTTACGTTTGCGTTATCAAAACAGCACAGAGAAACTAACCAACTAGATGAGCTAAGGCATTATTTTACATGGACACTCGACGACGAGAAGTGAGTTATTATCTCTCTCGGCCTCTCCGGTGGCCACGGTGACTTCACACGCTTTCCGATCGCTGATTCTTCGTTACTACTACTATTCGATCTATGACGCAAACTCATAGCACACGGCTCACCACGACGACATTATTCATCGATATACAGCCACAGGAGGACAGTTCAACAGATCCTACGCGGCTGACCCCCGCACACTGGTACACACAGCCTCTGGCGCTCTTTACACGCTCCGGAATGTTATATCCATCTGTCTGTCGGGAGCTCACTAACACACTTTTCGGTTACAAACGAGGAAGGGGGATCGCGGAGGGGACGAAGAAACAACCTCGCACGATTACCGCGCCGAAGTCAGTCGGTTTCGACTGTGGAAGTGTTCGCGTTCGATCGCGGCATTGTTGCTAACCTCCGGGAACTCGACACCAAGGTCCCTAGATATCTAGGGACATCGCCAACACCACGGCAGCCATTGTTGTGAGAAGAACTCCCAGGGGACGGCGGGAAGTTTCGTTCGTATTTGTATAAGGGCATAATCGTTGTATCGCACCAGTGGAGTTACGCAGTTTTGTAGGAAGCTCGCGAGGACAAAAGGACATACCGGAAGGCGTACCAGACACTTCGATTCTGGGCGAATAATGAAAAAAGGATTGGCAAAGCTCCGCAAGCGTATGATTAAGCAATTGACCTAAATTCGAAATACAGCGGTGATGTTTTACGAGCAACGAAACTACCGATGTAATCCTCCACAGAGATATGAGAGTAACTTGAGTTTCATTTCATTTTCTTTTCTTTTATTGAAAAATATTACATGCTAATATTTACAAATAAACCATGAGATAAACAATAGTAATTAGGTACTAGAAAGCGAATGTATACTAGCTATTGACAACGGATTCACAGATTCGATGATAAACTACATATAAGATCGCTAAAACATATTGTTAACATTGTTGATATATATATTACATTAATTCTCACCTTAGCAATGCCTTCCTCCAGCAGTAATCCGTCTCGATAACGAGCAACTGTAATTTCATCATATACGTTGACGAGGCCGAGGGCGTAAAAAATAATTGCTTTACAGGTATGCCGATCTCTGGGCTGCTCGAATTAATCTCTCGCGTGCCGTTAAAACGTAGCACGCGCGATATATATTTTCCCTCTTCTACAGTATGATACACCTCGTCAGATATGCCGTCCGAGCGACCTAATGCCCCATTTAGCTATCGATTAATTGTAACTAAAAAAAAAAGAAAAAATGGATAAATTACATGCGTCGCGCAGTATCTTCTTCAAAGACTTCGTTGTCAATATATCTCGAGGATTTAAATTTTGTATGATATTATCTTACAAAATTTTCCGTGAAAACCCCTTCGAAAAGGGTCCATGCAGGATTAAGACCTTTGGGTGTATCTCGCGCACGTTAACGCTGAGAATCGACGGGATTTATAGCCCGCCCTCCCGATACGCTGGATATCACACACTCGTTCCAACAGCAGTTAAAATGTATTATTGAACTTTCGTTAATTTATTTATTATTAATTTTTTTTTCTTCTTTCAAATATTTTATATATCGTAAAGCTAATGTTCCTATTTACTTCCGAAATTCTATATGTGTATAATTGAATTTTTTCGTGAACACTACCGACTACTGTCACATATCGTTCTCGGGGACAGAGTAAGGGTCCGGGCAGTGAAAGAGCCGCTTCCGCGGAATCTCTACTGTGAAGGAGAGAAAAAAAAACAGTCAGGGACGTTTGTCGGGGGGTCAAGGGGTAGAGCGCAAGCGCTCCCTCATAGATCGGAGGAGCCTTTATACGAACGCGCATCACAATGAGTGGATCGTAACGCAGGTGACGTCATCGGAGCCGTTCATTCACCAATGTTCGGTACGCCCACGCGATACCGGGCTACCCAGGACTCCCTGGTGCGTACCGCATGCCAAACACACAGCTCGACCACTCGGTGATTATTGATGTTCCCATTATCGTAATCGTTCCCCCGTTTCCCACGATATCTAATGGCACCACCTATTGTGACAATTCGTTCCATGGATACTATGAGTATACATAGTTGCTATGCCCGTATAGTTACTGTAACTATAATTACTATAATTATATAACTATAATGACTACTACGATCACCAGTACTACCTACTATGCAATACAGCTACAGTATAGTACGGTATAGTTGCTGTATTACTAGTAACTATAACTGTAGTTAAAAATGGTTACTCCCAAGTAGCACAGACATCTGGTACGAAAAAGTGATGTAAATATTTTGAAAATATTTTAGAAATATTTTCAATCTTTCAACGTATCTGAAATATTTCTGAAACATAGCGGTCAAATATTTTGCAATATTTTTTATTTCATTTTTCATCGAAATATTTCTACTAATGTTCCGTGCTTATGCGGGTGTGTATATGCAATTTGGATTGGTGATGCAATCTTTCACATTTCGCTGAAATGTTCAAAGAAATATAACAGCGAAACATTTCTGAAACATTTCAATGTAAGATTTATGAACGGATTTCAAGGCTATATTCCACGTATTTTTTCCCGCTGATCACGAATATAACAATTATTTCACTACCAACCTAATGTTTTCAATTTAAATCCCAAAAATACGATTTTTCGTGCATAAAATCGAGTCGTTTCGAGCCTCGAAGTGGCTTGTTCCCAACGCGAGAAGCAACTCAGTTTGAATATCGCCGGTGAACTTCTATTGGTCGACTGTAACGCCCGTTAACTTCCCGTTCTCGCGTTAGTCGATGCATTTGCGAGAGGAGCAGCTGCAGGTGGCGATAGTGTATCGACGATACGATGCACTCGGTGCACCGACTATATTCCTCCACTTTTCGAGTCGTCGCAATCATTGACGAATGACCGCCTAGCAGCGAGGAACGCCGGCAATTCGATTCGAGCGTTGTCCTCGGAACAACATATGTATCGATGTTTATTTACAGATTCGTTGACGCGACGCTCTGAAGCACAAAAACTATCGTCCCGATCGTACGATGTAAACTTACGGAAAAAGAAGAAAAATTAAAATTGTCATGGAAAAACCGTTGTGTCAGTGTTTTTGCCTCGGTTTTTTTTTCTTCCGTCTATTATCATGAACCCTCCACGTATTTTCTCTTACGCTCTGGCACACGGATGTGGGAGTTGAAGACTTAAAAATAAACCGGGTGGGAGTCTCGAAGTCTAATTTTAGGCAGCCGCGTCTCTCCCGAAGCAAACGGTACGAGCACAGTGATTAAGTTGCGTCGGGAACAATGGTTGGAATCTGAGCCTATACGAAAGCGTCTAGCAAAATGCCGTCGCGAAAGGGGTAAGAGCAATTATATACCAAAGACTTCCGCTCACGATTATCAAAACGACAGTTGACTTTCGATGATTTCCTCTACCGTGATTTATCGTAAAAAAAAGTGAAATACCTTGAACGTCAGCGGAAAACATTTTTTTTACAGAGCAGCCCTGAGCGAATTTCATCGGTCCGTTCACCAAGCAACTACGACGAAATTGTTCGTCGAAAATTTTCAGAAGCTATGCAAAAACGCGGACAGGCACGGAATGATAAGATTGCTCGTAGACGTGGAGCAAGTTAAGAATCTAAGGATCGAGGAGTCGTATCACGCGAAGGACAACGCCGAAGCCGTTAAGATCTACAACGCGTCTCGCTCGATAAACGACGAGGCCGGTGAGCGCGGTGCACAACTGAAAATCAGTTTTCTGACGAGAGCTCTATTCGCCGCTGATGCTAAAGGTTCGCTTTTCGCGCAACTGCTCCTGGAGCGCGCTCGATGCTGGTACCGCATCGGAGCGTTGTCGAGATGCGTCAAGGACTGCGATAATCTTATCGACCTCGGAACCGGAAGTGCCAGACCCGCCGATGATGAAACCTCTCGAAGCGACGAGCGTAGATCCGAGTGCTTCGCGCTCAAGGCCAGATGCACGGAGGGCTCGAAGCGATCGAGCAAAACGTCGAACAGACAATCAAGAAGGAATAGCGTGGTTTCTTCGAAACTGCCGCAGGTCGATGGAAGGTCAAACTCGAAGCTGAGGAGCTGCAGCGACGCGGTGACGTTGTCCCACGATAAGACCAGAGGAAGACATCTCGTGGCGACGAGAAACATAAAGACCGGAAGTGTCCTCATCGTCGACGAGCCGTTCGCTTTCAGCACCGACGGTCACGCTCTCTCGACGAATTGCTTGCACTGCCACGTGTCCCTGGACCTCGAGGAAAACGTCCGGATACCCTGTAACAATTGTCAAAGCGTCGGTTACTGTTCGACGGCCTGCAGGGACGATTCGTGGAAAAAATATCACAAGTACGAGTGCACGATATTCGATTACTTCTACGAGACGAGCGTGCGGGACATCGATCTCGCGGAGGAGCACAGATCGCATCTGTTGCTCGCGTGGAGAACCACCTTGGCCGGAGCGATCGATGGATCGACGAATCGATTGAGCGAGGAATTTTTGCGTCACGAGGAAACCGAGATCGGAGATAAATGCGGCGATCGAGAGATCTGCGGGAGTGTAGATCCTTACGATCCACTCGATTATCGAACAGTTCTCGCTCTGGAAACTCATTGCTCCGATTCACCGCATTTCGTTACCTTGACGCGTTCTCTGCGCGCCGTGTTTCTCGCGAAATGCCTGGATTTGGTAATGTCGAAAATTCACGGACACGGGAACGCGAGAGCAACGGAGAATGACCTGATTCTCGTGGCCGTTGCTATGCTCCGTCACATGCAAGCTGTGGATTGCAACGCGTACGAGATCGTCGAGAATTCGAGGGACGAAGGGACGAAGATTTGGGAACCACGGAATGTCGGGGGTGCGATTTACACCACGGTCAGTCTGGTCAATCACGGATGCTACCCCAACGTAGTTCGGCATTCCTATCCCAGAGGTAACTTCGTTAATGTATTGTGCATACATGTGAACTTTTTTTCACGTCCGTCAATTGTCCAATTGTTTGAACGTAATTTTTTTATTTTTTTGTCAGGCAAAGTAGTGGTTAGAGCTCTACGTTTCATCGCGAAAGGCACCGAAGTTCTCGACTGTTACGGTCCTCACTTCGTGAGCGAGTCTTGCTCGTCGAGAAGACGATATTTATCGGACAAGTATCATTTTCCTTGCGCATGCGAGGCTTGCTCGAACGATTGGCAATTGCCGGACGATACTCAAACGGCTTACCGGTGCACTTCCTGCGGAACTTCCGTAGCGAGGTACGAGACTCGGTGTCCAAAATGCAGCAGAGCCATCGAAGCAAAGAAGCTGGAAGCTCATCTCGCAAAGTCGGTGAAGAAACGGGTCCACGCAATCACCCGGATGTTCGAGGGAAATTACACCGAAGCTCTGCCGATTCTTCTCGAGCACGCGGCTCTTGTCGACAAGGTTCTCGCTGTGCCCAGTCTAGAAGCCATCAAGACACAGCAATCCATCGTTCAATGCTACAACAGCTTGGCCTCCACTTGTCCGTCAGCTCGCACTGGGAATCTAATCTGAAATGGAAAAATATATGTTTAAAAAAAAGCATTAATTGCAAACCAGAAAAAAATGATCATGTGTTATTATACCGATTATTATTATAAATGATGAATTATTATACTAATTATGTATGATCATTTTTTTCCCAGGAAATACGCAGCTGGCATAAATTTTACCTTCGAGCTCCAATCTATAGTTTACGTCGATGATACAAACTGTTCCAGTTGAGATTGGGAATTGTCGCACGCCGAGCTCTGAATTGTTAACGAAAAAAGTTGCCTATCGCATCATCGACTGAGCCTCCGTTTTTTTTTTGTATCCTTCGGCCCAAGGGCCTCAGCAATCCTTTCTTCTTCCCAGCGTGAGTTTTATTGTCATTAAAGTATGCAAGTGAATATCCAATTATCACAACGAACCCTTAACAACTAAGCAGCAGCTAAATACTGCGCGTTTAGTATTTCCCTTTACAGCCTTTACAGCAAGGATTATCCGAGTTATTTCAATTTGTCTTAAGGGACTTTCATTCGTTCATCATACATGTTGCGTATTTGTCTCGCGCATAACGCAAGTTTTGATTTACACATGGTATTTACGCCTCGAGTTTTACAGTACACAATATCGATCGATTGCCACAAATTGATAATATATATACTTTTAACGGCTACACACACGATAGACACGAACAGTATTTTTTTTTTCTTCATTTGTTTTAATGAATATATTATGACTAGATATATAATATCTTCTGAATACTGTGTCACGACAAGCATGGGGATGACAAACACATTACATCTTTTTTTGTTTGTTTGTTATATCTCTCTCGTAAAATAATGTCTCACGCGTGATGATCGTACAACGTCGTCCGTTCGTCGACTGTACTTGAAATTTATACGTACGTACACACACAGTACTCGTGAAAAAATTGACACCCACATCGCGAATACGTAGCTTGTACATTTTTGGTTTTTTGCTTTTTTTATTGTTGTTTTTTTTTTATCAATGCAATACCGATATACCGAATATACTCTTTACTTGTTTTTGTTTTGTTCTTGTTTTTATCGTGAATACAAACCACGGCTTCGATCCTGAAAGCCGAGATGTATGTTATAGTATTTTTTGTTGTAATGTATATATAGTACAAGCCCTCGTGGTAATCAGCACCACTTTCCGATAAGGCATTATTTAGTTAATAACAATAGTATACTTTGTATACAACATATATAACTCTCTGTGTGGCATGCAAACGTCAATACAACACCCCCAAAAGGGTTCAACAAATCGAGATTCTATTAATTGTTCTCTTCTTCTAACTCTCTTTTCATCTTCCACCTTCTATTTTACTTTTTTAAATATCTTACTTCCTTTTCCCTACATGCTTTATCGAACTTGCCACGCGACCTTGATATTGTGGATACGAAGGGCGACACACGTAACGATAATAATGAGTTTTGTCGAACACTATATCGAGGTCCAACTTTGACCCGATCGAGAAAATTCGACTTTGTACAATTAGCAGCATCGAGATAAAAGCAACACCGTGTAGAAATTATTTTCAAGTTTCGCTTAAGTTAGTTGACCAGGCATAAACAGCGGGACTAAAATCAGAAGGATTTACTTTTAACGTATAAGCATATAAAATACGCCTTTCTAGTTTTTGTCACGCGTTCTGTCTGTCATCTCCATTTAATTTTTAATTTTTGTTTTTTAACATTGTGTAACTTCCTGAATCTTCGATATGAAAAGTGGGATCAATTTATTTTCCAAACAGGTAGATCGCTTTTTAATCTCGTTGCTGTTTTAGGGATATAGTCGCTTTCGCGGAGATGCGAATTGGGCGTTTCTCGTCACAACCACATCTTCGGTGAATTAATTCGAGTGCCTAATCGATGTAGCACACTTAGAATGAAGAATCACGTCACGGCTGATACCTCTTAGCTATTGATGACTAGTCAGACTTTTTCCGCAGCACTTTCGGCAGCGGTAACCGCAGCGGGGCTGCTACTCTCTGCGGCTTTGCTTGTATTCGCTGCATTTTGTTCTTGACTCTCGGCTCTCTCTTTCTCGCGTTCTTTCTCCCTCGCGGCTTTCCTCTCCCTCAGAAGTTCCATTCGGCGTGCACGGTGCAAACTTCCGGATGGAAATGTCGAATCCTCGACCGCCCTCGCCGCGGCGGCCGTAGCTCCACGCTCCACCGCACTCTGCCGGATCAATTCACGAGAAAGGAAAATATTACGATAGACGAAATATTCGCATATGTACTGTATGCTCTCTAAGGTCTGTTTGCGTCATTATCAGTAAGATACTTTTAAAATGAAGCTGGCTGTCGATGTTTTGGCGTTTGGACTCTGAGACGACCAACTGCTGCCCGGTGTGCTGAAGTAACCACCGAGCTTTGGTTTTATGTGCCTGTTGTGCATCTCCATATGAACGATCTTCATGAACTCTATCTGCGCAGCGAGCTTTTGAATTTCTTCCTGTGGCAGAGAGAAGGGAGCGAATCGTTAATGTAAATCCGATGCGAAAGTACGGAAATAGATTACCTTGAGCTCTTCGTTCTCTTGATAGAGATCCGTCGTTTCCTCGGCTACAAGACCACGGATACCGTTCAGGGAGAAACTCGCGGTGATACCGCGAGCTCGCGCTCGACTGTCCCACTGGTCACCATGACCCCGCAATACTCGAAGCACCTGAACGTAAAACATACATGAAGCTCGTGCTGCGGATTGTACGATGTTAATCCATAATAAAGATGTTACCTTGGGACCGAAAACAAGAAGTACGGTGACCGATGTCGATAGTTGAGTGCGCAGGAAACCGAGCGTATATTTCATGTCCGGTCCGGCATGTGGAAATATGAAAAGACTGTGGACAGAATTGATTTAACGTTATTGATCAGTCGTCTCTAATTAAGAAAAATTGTGAGGAACAATTTTGAGGACTTACTGAATAGCGATCATAGTAGTATTAGTAGCGGCAATGTTGTATATGGCGTAGCTTATCAGACGAGCCTCGTTGAAGAGACTCTCGGCGTTTCTTACGTTGTAGCACACTCTGATACCCCAGGCGAGGAAAAGAATCTCTCCTGAAAATTATATTATACGAGACGATGAAAGAATAGTTGTTTTGCTTCCTCATACGGGAAATTATGTTCTCCTTAAAAAAAAGTACCAGGATTTTCGTGTCAGCATAGTGGAAATTGTCCACGATCAAATATCGTGCTAAGACTAAAATGAGTTAGAGTTTTGTAATCAGCGGTGAAGAATAAATTGAAAATTGCCTCAAAACAGGTGCAAAGTAATTTTCACATGGTTTCCCCATTTATTACAATTTTACGCATAGCTTCCTCCAGGAGCAAACCAAAATCGATCAACGAATTTTCTCATAGAGAAAGCTATGTGCCACGTTGTAATAAATGAGCAAGCTACGCGCAGATGACATTGCACCTTTTTTATTTGCGAACATTCGAGAATAAAAGACTCATGAAGATTTTTACCGATCGCTAGACTGTGATCCCACCAATTGTACGAGCACTGATAAAATTCCAGACCATCACTATCGGCAATGACTTTGGCGTGTGGCGGTGCGCTGAGGGTCCAGGTGCCAAGATAAATCAGCATCACTAATAATATCGGTACCATCCACTGTAGCAACTGCTTGTCCGTTAATTTTACTTTGTGAGCACTCTTAACGCGATAGGTCAATGAAACTCTGTAAAAATTCAACATCTCTCATACTACGCTTTAATAAATGTATCATCTTTCTTCGGAGATGGCTATATTACCGCCAAGTTTTCATGAGAAGAGCTGTATAGGATATACAGAAGCCAAAGTGTCTTGTCCATTTGGTCGCCACGCAAGAGTATAAATCCAGAACCGGAAATATCGCTGCCATCTGTAAAATAAATTAATGTGTTTTCAGCTTCGCAATAGAATTATCATAGTTGATGAAATGAAGAGATTTCTTTACCTCCAGATACATTATGGCGCAGCCAAGTAGAGTAATGGAAAGAAATATGGGTGAGGCGACTTTGAAGACCTTAAGCTTTCGGTGCTGATATACGTAGGCTACCAGTAGAACGGTACCGCAAGCGCAGAATACGGACACAGAGAGTAGCGTAACCCTGTCGCATTAATTGTAAAAATTTACGTTGACCTTTTTTTGTAATTAAATATATCGTAGTCTCTTTGTACCTGAACGGCCAGTTGTACGTAGCTAGACAGAGTTCCGGTCCTTTGCATCGCACGCATCCTGGCGCGCACTTCAAGCATCGAAACATCTCGTCGTACCTCCTGCTCTTGTTGGTCTGCATTTCTTTCCACGCGGCTGTAAATAACAATGCGCCGATCGTAAAATGATATCTTTGAAAATTCGCCGCACGTTCTATCCGTCGTTGCCCAAAGTCGAGCGCGCATAATGTATGTCAAATTAATCATGCAATTGCGCTCGTGAAACGGATATCGTTCCCGTGACTCACCTTCGACGAGAATTCCATCAAAGGCTGGTGCTTCGTCACCGGAAGCCGAGTTTGCGCTGCTCAAACTGTAAAAGCCTTCGCGGCATCTGCAAACGTACGCGCCTTTTGTCCATCCCGGAGCTGCGCCAACGAGTGTATTCTCGTTTATTCTACGACTGTTCGGTCCTCTGTACTCGCACTGAAATATACAATCCCTTGAAGGCTTGGTGTCGAGATTTAAAATCCATATTTGTATGTTTTTTTCTTCTATCAATTAGCCATCGAACTTGATGATCGAAACATTATATTAGCTTCTATTAAAGTTAGCGTTTACTTGCGTGGTGTCGTCGTGGCACTTGTGTGAACCTCTGAACGACGGTATCTGATTATCCGCCAATTTTCCGATATCCTCGGTGCCAGAATCAATCGTCGCGCTCGGAAGTTCATCGCACTGGTTCACTTCCAATCCGCTGATGTCGATATCGACGCTGAGAAACTCTCGTATCCTGCGGCGATTAAAATAAAGTTGAACCGCCGGTTAAGTAATTGACCCGAATGCATTTATACAAACGACTCGACACGATCGTATTTTAATCGCGTCGACTGATTGCGAGGGGAAAAAAAACTTGCCCGTGACGAGTGTCCGACGGTCTTACGTAGACGCTGTACGAGATTAGCCACTCCAGATTTTTGCAGGACAGATAGGGAAGCGTCCACCAGCCCATGTACGACTCGATCGGTGCCGATTGAACGAACTTCGGTGACCTACTAATTAAATATGAATACGCTATCGTTAACTCGGCTCGTAACGGAGAGCCGAGCAATGGGCGACGGGGGAAACATTTCAGACGGAATTGCGAATCAAGTAAAACAGCGACGGACCTTAATTGATTGCTCGAGCTACCGGTGTTCTCGAACCATGGGAGGCCGGGATCGGGACGGGCGTCGGGTCGCAGTGCATCGCTGTCGATCTTCGTTGGTTCTCCCATACTTTCGGGTGTTCGTGTTAGCCAAGTGGCGGCGATCACTGTCTCGGTTGACGCATTGAAGACGACGACTCTCGTACCTACGGCGTTCCCGATCGAAGATAGAAGGGACTTTGCTACGGCATCTAGAAGAGCTGTAGAAAATCCAGTTTCATTAACTACGCACCAGCCAAAGACATTCATTCCATTAAAATATATTTCAATTAATATACAGTAGACGACGGCGCAAGTTTTACCGACCGGATAAGTTGGACAAAGCACGAGCGGGTAAGATGGATCGGCCTTTTCTGGGAGTCCGTCCACCTGCATGGCGGGAAGACGAATACCCCCTCCGTTTTACCTGACTATCAAATCGATCCTGCCCTAAGTTTTTTTACAGGAAGGCAGAGTGGGCACGTACTAAAGCAGGTAGTGGGGAATCCAACTTATTAGGTCGTGCATAATTGACTTGCTTCCCGAGCATGCAACTTACGCAGTCGTCTATTGTCTATATCGTCTACTGGTGCTTCTGGTGGCTCGCACGCTGTGCGCGCTCACATGAAGAGTCTCCAAAAGACTTAAACTAATCAAAGCCCGGGCAGGAGTCTAATGGGACTCGGAATAATCACGACCTAGGCAGGGGCCCTAAGGGGTCTTAGAACAATCAGCCTCCTTCACCCGCACCCCTATAAGAGGACTTGTAATATTTCACTCTTGGGGGGGGGGGGAGTTTCACCAAACGGGGAGCGTTTGCGTGTATCATGAAGTTGACCTTTTTTCCTTACGATTAGGAGGGGAAACTGCACCCCACTCCCCTCCAGATTCTTAATACGGCAGTGAGACTTTTCTATATTACAGAGAGAAGAGATACGGGAGAGAGCGGGACAAGACCGAACCGTCTTCTCTACTTCAGTTGCAACTTTTTATGTCCCACGAAAAATCTTTAAAAACGGTCTCTTTTGGTCCACTTTCCCCATATCTTTTCTGCAGTGAAATACATCTCATTTGGATCGACGAAAGAAAACGACGATACGATCGAAGAAATTTCGTAATGTGAGAACAGTGCGAAATCTTTTATGGACTAACGACACAAGATTTAACACTGTTGTCGGAGAGACGCAATTTTTCAGTTTAATTGAAGACATAAATCGATACTAACAAGTGTGCCTCGTAGCTCCGAGATTTTGCAACATCATAGCAGCCATGTCGGTCTTTTGACGAGCGACATCGTAGCGACGTGGATCGAGTGCCGCACCAGCAGGAAGTGATTTGTATCCTGCCATTGTCGCGCAGTCTTCGCCCATAGAATCCGTCGAAGCTGCCTCGATAATGTCGAGCGCTTCCTCCACGTCGATCTGCACAATAACGCAATATGTATTCCTTCCGTTAAGCATAGGAGAGAGCGGGGCGAAATGGCACCCCGGGGCAAAACGGACTATTTGTACCAATTTTTAGCGGGACATAGAAAAAAAAATACGAATGTCTCACTGGTCCGTTTTGCCCCGCTATTCTCTGCGTGTCGGATCGATGTAGACTCCAACTCCTTCGTGTCCGACAAAAAATGATCGGGGCTCGATTGCCAGCGATGCTTTTATTTACCCTCCGAACGTCGAATACATCCACCCCGCCTCGAGGCACACCGCTGTTCCCTGTTGATGCCGTGGGTGGCAGAGACGACGACTCTCTCGATGACGACGAAGAACTGGCAGCGCCGATTGTCGCGTGAACGTATGTCATCACCGCGATTGTTGTTATCGTCCTGGTCGTAAGATGCAATGCCGTGGCGTGCCAGCTTCGACCGCTCTCCATCCCTCGATCGAATTTCTGCAAAATCGACGGGAGCCGGCGAACACCCTAATGGAACTGAGGTGACCATCGGCAGACTTCAATAGACTAATGCACAATGTTCAATTTTGTAACTTCCTCTAGACTCGTTGATAAACTTTATTTTAGCGTCGTTTTTCTGTAACCCTTGCAACCATCGTTGTATAGTCTAATTTATTTGATTTTTAGTTGCATGGGGATGACTCGAGTCCATCAAAACAGAGTTGCATAAAGATTAAAAGTTTGAACAAAGCAATCAGTCTCATTTCAGTATACGCGGAGTCTCGTCATAGTCATTGCAACTCGCGGATGCATGTCCAGTCAACCCCAGTGCGACTGCGACTACGACTACGATGGAACTCCGAATCCGTGGTTCCACCAGTTCCACTAGGGCAGCCTTTTCTTTTAAAAATGAAAATTTGTCGTAAAAAAAATAAAATTTAACCACCCTTCACTTCGGATTTCCACGAAATGGGAACCAGTGTTTTCTTCACTACTCGAATTCTATTGGATCTTCAATCGTTCAAACTACTTCGGGCCAACAAATATTGTTATTTCGTTACAATAATTACGTGACCTTCGACAGTAGCATATTAATGTTGGTACCGCTATTTTTTCTCATTATTATTCTCCGTACGTACTCCGAATACAATATCGACACACTATTAATATTATTACTATTCAAACAGTCTTTTTCTGTTTCATTGATTTTCGTATTACACTGGATTTATTTATTAATTGTATTTATGAAAATTTGCCCCACCGTCGTACCAATACCGTACTTCGTATTTCTCATGATCCACTAAAACTATTATTAAGTACCAATTTTCTTTTTTATCTCCTGTACTTCCCATTAAATTTACGTGACTGCGAACCCTCTGTAAAGGTCTTGTCATATTGCCCAAGCATTTCATTCTGTGCGCTTGGCTCATAAAACTCGCAATTTGTTAAATTTCTGTTCTAAGACAAAAATAAAAAGCTCGTTTTACTCCTGTGCAAATAAGGTAAACAGTGGGGCGTTTAAAACCGGCAATTTCGAGGGAACGAGCGTAGAGACCCCGTCGCCGGAGAGCGGAATAATTATCATGAAAAGCAAGGAAGCGATATTAAATACCCTATTACAATTATTACTATTTGAACAATTCTTTTTTTCTTTCATTGATTTTCGCATTACACTGCATTTATTTATAAAAATTTGCCCCGAAGTCGTACCAATACCGTATATCTTTGTATTTCTCATGAGGCACTAAAACTATTATTAAGTACCAATTTTCTTTCTCATCTCTTTTACGTCCCATTAAAGTTACATGACCGCGCATCCTGTGCAAAGGTCTTGTCACATTACCCAAGCGTATTATATATTCCATCATGTACGCTTCGCTCGTAAAGCTCGTAATTTGTCAAATTTCTCTTTTGAGATAACAAAAAGAAAAAGCTCGTTTCACTCTACTGCGGGGAAGGTAAACAGTGGAAGCGTCTCGAAAACCGGAAATTCCGAGGGTGCGAGCGTAAAGACCCCGTCGCCGACGGGCTGGATAATAATCGTGAAAAGGAAGAAAGCGCTTCGCCTGCGGGTAGGCAGCTATCGGGTACACATATATATATACACGCAAAGACACACGCCTCATCCGCCAAGAAACAGGAGGGCGTATCCCGCGCGATTTAACGCGTATAAAGCGACGTGAGATTCGTCCCTTTGTTTCTCAACGGTCGAGATATAAATCGGAGGATAATCTCGTGGGTGCTCTCGCGTGTATGCCGAGGAAAATACATGCGCGCACACCACGAAGTACCTACGGCATTGTATAATAAAAAGGCTTTAAGAAGAACAATAAGGGAAGGGACGAACCTCCGAGGGGCTTCCGCGTGTAGGTGTTCAAATATTTGATCCCCGTCGCGGATAGAGCGTAGTAGGGCCACGGCGGCTGTTGCCGCTGTCGCACGCCCCAGGCGGTCTCGTCTTCATTGCCACCGCCGGATTGCCACTCCGACGATCTCTCCCTCGCTGTACAGCTTCGATTCTTTTTTTTACCGGCGATCTTCCTCCTCCACACCGCTGCCGTTCCGCCGTTTTCCCTTAATTATTTATAGATCTCCTTCCGTTCATTCTCCTTGATAGAGATCGGGAGATAAATGCTGAGAAAGGAAAGAAAATGGATTTAAAAAAAAAAAATGATAATAGAGCTCTCTGTCGGAGCGTCGAGGCAGCTCGGCAGAGAAGCAGGACATAACAAAAAAAAAAAGTACAAAGAATATAACATGAAAAACAAATATCGAAAGCGACATTGCCCCCGTTCGTCCTATCTCCGTCATCGGCTTTCTCGACGTAATGTGATTCGTCCGATAGCTCACAGATACTACTGATGAAGCCTTTATGGTCTCTCCGCGGCTTCGATGTAGCTTTAACTTTGCGTGACGGAGCATGCTTCGAAACATCGTTGGACACAGCTGTACGCCGCACGGTACGGACACAGGCGCCTGTTTGTTTGCGTCGTGTATACCTGTTAGAGGAGGTTATGTGTGGGTCTGCAGAGCGCCAGTGGATGGATAGTCGACGGTATGCTATTAGAGATACCGCGTATGTTTCTACCGCCATAGTTTGCGCCGTGTTTAACATCGTCCACGAGTCTGTGTTTATGTACGTGTGTGCGATGCGCGACGCTGGTTTTCAACTCTCTACCTGTGTCGAACGCACTCGAAGGGTTCGCTCGATTTCACGATTCGCTTGTCAAAGTGAACGAGCCGCGACACGAGTTAGAGCGACGGTATATAAAATAGACAGGCTTACAGGGTGCAGACGTTGCTCCCCGAAAAGTGGAGGGAGGCGAGCGAGGGGTTTATGGCTCAAGACATCTCGAGAGACTTCGAGCCGACTCAACGATATTACCCCACCCTCCTCCCGCCTCTTCCGTAACTAAATCAGCTGTCACGGTAACTAAGGGGAAACCACGTTGAACTCTCTAACGCTCCTCAATGACACTAGTTGGGAATTGTCATCTGCTGAAACTCTCGGGGGAGAGGGATTTTTTGTCTCGTTATCTCGACGACCGTTCATCGATTTGCTCATAACGAAATTGATAAACTGAATTGTTTCGAACCGTAAACAAGGGGGTGGTTTGGATAGGGGATCGCTTATCGCACGCTCGAGCTCCCGCTCTATATATCTATCAACGCACCAGACTTCCCGATGAGCACTCAACGCCGTAATTCAATATGCTCTTGAATTCTCAATCGCTAACTCCGCATTTGATACTCTGTTGTACAACAACCTGCTCTACACGCATACGTTTATATATGTACAGCGTTATATATGTACATCAATTGATACATGTATGTGTATCAATTGATGTTTGATTCACCGTGCAAACAAAGTATACATCCTTTCGTTATATTCACGTTTATCCGGTGTACATCGTAATGTCGAGCGAATGCTAATCGATACCCCGTGAGAAAAAAATCGTTCGAGTTGCGCTTCTTTATTTTACTAGGACAATTATTTCGTTCGATGCGCCAAATATTCTCACCATCGAACGATTATTTATTCTCGCGGTGATACGCAATAGGTTAGTTTCTAACGATTTGTGCGTTTATCTCGGATATCGTTACCGCTGGGAATAGCGTGTGTAGGACCTTTTTTTTTTAGAGAGAATCGTGCGAGCTAAAAGCGGTCTGTTTAAAAGATATCCTCGGGAGAACCGCGTGCGAGTAAAACGTGTCTAAACATCGATCTTGTTCGCAGACAAGTACAAGCTCTGGCGACAAAGTAAGCGCAAAATATATTCGAAAATCTATACGTATAATATGATGCAGCTGGGCTCCGTGGAACTTGTTTTTTTTTCGTGATCAACGCTTTCGCGCCGGGACTGTGTGTCGTATACAACGTCCAAATACCTCCCCGCTTCCCCCCTCCCCAGACCGCGCTGGCGGGAGCGTGTACAGGACAACTATATGATCCAGGCAAAATAGAAATGATGAGAGGAAAGGCTCTCGCTCGTTGAGAGTACGATCGATGCAGCAACGAGCAACCTGCGACCGAGGAGACTCGCTGCCTACGAAGCCTCTCTGCAACGGGTTACTACCTGCTACAGCTTGCTACGGATAGGCGACCCTATCCTACTGACCCATCGATAAACGCCCCACTCCTTCGCGCTCGTCGTCGTCGTTCCTACTCCACCAGAGGCCATCCCCGATATTACGTTTTCCTTCCCTTCATATATCCTCCCAACCGTTCGCGAGGGCTCAACTTGTCACAACCGTCTCTCGTATATTGCAATCCGAATGCAAACAGACCCGGGAACTGCGCGATATATATATATTTTTCTCATGTCTATACTGTTATTATTATTATTAATGATGTTATTATTAATATTATTCTTATTATTATTACGAACACGGGAGCACATCGTTCTATACGTGCAAAATACACATGGTTTATGTACTCCGACGCTGAATTTATGGCTCGAGGTTACTTTTTCCGTAGCATATTTTATCACCCAAACAATATCGTGTAAAACGGGGACAGGTAGGGGTTGGGGGGCAACGAGAGGATCTATAGTTAAAGCCGGACCGAGCCAGGAGCTGTTGCTGGTCCGTTGAAACGGCGAGTGATAGCGCGAAAGCCGCTGGCGCTGCCCGCTCGGACTCGTTTTCCCTTGTGAGAGAATTTACGCTACTGGTGTGCACTCGACCACTCGTGAAATTGAATGGGAGATAAAAATTCGATAACGGGAGAGGAACTCTTGTACGTTTACGGTTATGTTTTTTTTTATTACTACTATTATTAAATGGTTTGTAAAAACGTACGGGATTATTTTCGGCAAATAGCTCGAGCGAGCTTCCTCTCGATTCCATGAACGGAGAGCCCACTACCCCAAACGAAAGCTCGTTCGTGACTGCTCGCCGAGAGCAGCTGAGGTTCCAGAGCTCCCTCTCGTTTTCTCGTCTGGCCTGTGCGCGCCGATCCCGCGCGGCTATGGGGCGTGCGCCGGACGCACCATGAAACCCCCGTTCGCCTTGTCGGAGGATACATCCTGTGTATATGGACCTTTGCATATAACACTAATATATCCAACCCCGAGGCAGCCGCAGCTCCGTAACATTCCACCGCAGGGGTGGCTTTTTCGATATACCCGTAATGCACAGACTGATATGTATATGTATCGTTTCTTCGTGACCGAGAAAACTACAGAGTTACGACTGTCAAAGTGAGATAAGGCTATTGTGCAAGTATTATCATCTAGGGTCTTTGTTCTCGCTTCGACGATGGTTTATCTGCACGTAAAAGTTGTAAAGTAAGTTTTACGAGCATAAGCTACGACTTCGTTGAAAGCGCGTTGTAAAAAAACAAAGTTATAATAAAAAATCCTCGCGCTCTTACGTGAACTTCCGACGTATAATTGTTTTCGAGTCTCCCCGAGGTCGCGCAACGCTCTTGGTTTTGTTTCGTTATCTTCCATTTATTTCTTTCGTCGCGTTGAACGGCGGGTAGCTGCACGGGAGGTAGCGTAATAAGAAGCAAGGAAAATGTGTCAGGGTTTCGTCAGACAAGCTCGCACAGCGAAGTGCGTAACTCGCATATATCAAAATATTTCCGTCCGCAGAGTAAAAGTTTGGAATTGTGTCTCATTTTTCAATATATTAGATATTCGTTCATATACAATATACATATAATTTTTGTGCTATTTTCATCTTCTTTCTTTTTTTCTTTCGTTAATAGTAATATTCTTCACGCCGGTATAAATAATTAATAACTTACGCAATGTGTGTAACTTCAGGATAATTTTTTATCTCGTTCTCTATGGGTGTTTTTTTTTTCGTTTTTCTTTTAATATATAAATGTGTAGGATGTATAGGCTGTTACGAGTGGATGCCATCGCGCGGGCCTTCCTCCCGATAGTTGTGTGAGGGAAACAACGCGAGATTCCGGTTCTGAAAAAGCATCGCACACGTTCTCCCGTCGGTCGTGTTCTCCTCGGTCGGTCATCTGCCGAGAATTCTCCGATCGAACGAACGTAATTAGGGTAAAAAGGAACATTTAAGACTCGTGATATAACATACGTATATATATATGTGTGTGTGTATATATATATACTATATCGTATGCGATAATCGCGCGCGACGAATGCCCACCTCGTGCCTGTCGGGCAGAGAACTTCTTTACTGCCAGCAGAGTTTCGACCGTGTCTACGTTTTCGATTTTTCCGTGTATAGTAGTAATAAAAAATGGACATAGATCGTACCGCATTTTCTAGCCGTAAAACCTACTCTTTGTCATCTAGGCTTTGCCAGATTTCGACCGATTGGATTAAAAATCGGTCCTCTATCTCCCTCCCCCCCCCCCCCCCCCTCCCCTCCCCTCGCCCCTCTATTCCGCTCCGTCCGTGCAGGATATAAAAAAGTGCAACGTACGCTAGTCCCGAGGCACGGAGGTCCGTTAGCGTCGCGTATCATTATCATCGGCACGAGTGAGGCTTATCGCGATTGGAAAAAAATGAACGGCGACTCCCGTCCGACGACGATCGATACGCCGAGCGCACTTCATCACAATCAGTCTTTACATATCGATATACAACGCGTTTGACGCTCGGGGCTTTTAACGGGCTCACCCCTCTTCCTCACTCCGGCCGATAGCTAACGCTCGTGGAACCCACACTCGACGACCGCCACTCTTACTCTCCCTCTCGCTATTCTCGTACCGAGGAGAATTTTTCAGTCATCGACGTCGTTGAGCCGCCAAAACGTTCAATTTCGGTGAATCGTCAAAATTGTGGATTCGCCGTCGAATCGCTGTCTATCGCTACAATACTTGGTCGACGAAAGTCGTGAGGGGCCGATAAGGCAAAAAAAAATTGTACATTTCATTGAATCGTCTATCGACAGAATAATCTAAATGCGTATTTCGTAAGGAAAAAAAATGCGTCGAGGGCAATGTTGGCATTCGGCTCCGGCGACGACTGAAATATCAACCTCTGTCTCCCTGTATTCCTCCCGCGATCTCGCGTTTCTCATGGATTTGGTACTTGGAAGAAAAAAAAAAGTTCTAATAGTATATTATACGCTTTGGTATGCAATTGTCGATTATACGCTAGCCGAGAACGCCGAGATCGCGAGACAACCGATGCGCAAGTCTTGACTCCTCTTTGGCACTTGCGATTCATCTCGGCCTTAGTCGATTTTATCGATAGAGATATATATATCCGTCTGATCGTACACGCGTGGTGTCGTTCCTCGTGCGTTCTATCACGATTCGCTGCGCGATCACCGTGCTACCGGCGACTCGGACGCCCGGATGTCGAAACAGGTTGTATTCCGATTCGAAGGACACTCGGTTTTCTCGGTTATTCGAGGCTCTGTTTGCTCTCGGATTCCTCCTCCTCGGAATTTTCCGTGGGCGTCGCCGCGTCAACCGTCCTGTCGTGGTTCGTACAATTTTCCGTGACGCACGAAGTTTCCGCAATTTCCAACCATCGCTTCTTATTGTCCCGGACTCCTTCCACCAACGGCTCCAGCTTGTCCGACAGCAGGGCGAAAGCCTGTAATTTCGTACAAATTTAAGGGGGAGCTCCTACGAAACGACGATTTTATTATTACTTTTTACTCGATGTAATATTCACCTCGTAAATAGGCAAACAGATCGAGTCGATGAATCCTACTTGCATCATCGGGAGTTGATCCTCTTTCTCACGATTCATGATGTCCTGTGAGCGACACACGAAAAAAAATACACACAGTTTAACAAAACGATAGAACGATTGATCTTCTATTACCACATAGTACTGACTGGGCATACTAACGATCGGTGTGATATTCAAAGTTCGTCTCTCTATGTCGCCCTGCTCGAAGAATTCGCTGCTCACGAGTTCCGCGACGCGTTTCTCAATCTCCCAGGGTTTCGTTATGGCCGCTAGATCGCAGACCGTCATCAGCATTCCACGCAGGAGATCACGATGATCGCCGTAAGCCCAGTTGTAACTGCGCACACGCGCGATACTGAGGAACGCTCCGCGTTTACGAAAATACACCGCCAGATCGGTCGACAGTATCGCTTCCTCGAGAACTTTAACGACACGAGAATACTCCTCGGGCGAGAGATTCGAAAGGATCTGATTTCCCTGACTGCTCAGTATCATGAGGCACTGATCGAAGTGATGATGCTCCATCGTCGAGGTAGAATACAGTTGAGCCAGAGGAGACGAAGCTCTGTAAATAAAAAAACAAAAATAAGAAAATTCGTTCGATCAAGCGCGACATTCTTCGAGCTCGTTGAAGAGAATCGATAATTATTGTTGTGCTTACTTGATTTGAAAAGAATTGTTCGTTCCCCGATGATCGAGATCGTGACAAAGGCACGCTATGATGAGAGCGAGGCACTCGATTTCGCCGAAAATTTTCCACCACTGCGTCGCCTGAAAGTATCGGAAGTGTCGGTGACTCTCGGTCGACATTGAAATTTCAATTCTCCCCTCGAGTCGCGGCGTAGATCAATCCCATCGAGGGGGTCGGAGTGGATCGACTCACCGTAAGAATTGCAAACATCATTTGTGCTACGTTGAAAGCGTGACGCCAATTGTGATAGGTGACATTGCGATAGTTCTTCTTCACGCTGAGTAACCATCGGCACAGTACATCGTAGTCTATGTGAAATCTCTCGACAAAGTCCAGGTCGAGAAACATGCGCAGGCACGCGGTAAGAGTCTCGTCGTCCTCCATCCGTATGTCGTCGAACTTGAAGTCGTGGAGGTGAAAGTAGGCCGACGATGGTACCCTTAAGCCCTGCTGGGTCGCGCGGTAACCGAAATACGTCCATTAGCGAGCTTTGCACGTCGTCAATATCTAAACTGCGTATTTTATACGCAGCGGGAATCATTAACGCCGCGATGGAACGATATAAAACACGAGACGGAGAGTTAACGTATAATTACATGGAACGAAGAAACAAAGTGTTAATTACCAATGTTATACGTTGTGAGAAGAAACAATGGAAAATTAAAGAAATTATTCAAGGACAACCGGAGTTATCAACTAACCCTCAGTCTTTGCGCATCCTCCAGCGAAGCGGACGCGTGATAGCTCAACACTTCGAGGGTGACGCTCTGTTTGGCCATAGCTATCACAGCTCTCTCGTACCTGTCGACGATACCGGAAAGTAAAAATAAAGAATGCAATGAAAAACAGTCGACGTAAATTTTAGGATATTTCTACATCACATCAGTCATACGTATAATGTATGAAGAGAAAGTACTTTGTATTGTTCCGTTGTTTAACAAAGAAACGTCAGCGTTAAATTACTCACATGTGGGTGTTGTGAATGCCCATGCCGCAAAATATGGCGAAGGCCTCGACGAAGTTCTCGTCGTTCTTGGTGAACAATAGATCGTCGAATTTGTTGACGAGCTGTATGACACCGATTATCTGACCGGACGAATTTTTAATCGGCATGCAGAGTATGGTTCGGTGACGAAATCCCGTTCCGTCGTCCACCGAGGGATCGAATCTCGTGTCCTCGTAGGCATTCGGGATGTTGACCGTCTGCAAGCAGGAATAGACGATGTTCGTGGCGATGAGGGTAGCGGTGGTAACGCTGATGAGTTAGATTTTTGTTAGACTTTGTTAACTTTTTAATTTTTTTTTTGTTTGTTTTTTTCATTGAGTTTGTCGAAGCCATTCGCTCGATCCAGCGCTCGTCCGTCCTCGATCGACACGACATTGCGACATTGGCGCTCGAAGACGGGTCGCTTTTAACAGGTCGATGGGTAGATCAGGTGAGAGACTTACCTCGCCCGTTGTCGCGACATAGCCGGTGATGCCTACGTTTATGGGGAATCTGCTCTCGAAAGGGCTGCAACGGAAAGAGACCAAGCGGCAGCGATCGTTAGATCCGGAATAGGGTCTCGCTCTGTCGTCGAACGAGAAGAGATGAGCGGGTCAATGCCTTTTTGTCGCGTTGCTACTCTGGCTTTTCAATTTGTAATTTCGTGCCGTTCTTTTTTTCTTTTTTTTTCTATATAAAACACGTTTTTAAACGAAAGAAAGCTTGACAATCACCTGGTTCGCGAATCGGTGTCCTCGACGGCGAGATCGTTCGCCTCGAAGTCGAAGACTCGAGAGAAACTACCCTTAGACGCCTTGTGCACCAAAAGTACCTAGATTAATGAAATATTTTAAAAAATGTTAATGCATTCAGTACTTAAGGTAAAGAGACAAATTATCGCAGTCGAGAATTACCTGTACACGTTGACACTGTATAAGGGATTGCGTGTGAGTCAGAATCCTAAATACCATGTGCTCTATCGTGCTCTGCTCTTCGAAGATCATCCTGGCGAGATCCAGCAGGACCTGCGAAATTGTTAATGAGATATTAAAAACCTCGCTGCTATTATTGTTATTATTAGACGAATTATTTTGTTCGTTTAATTGTTATCATTATACGAGTAAAAAAAATCTTACCTGATTTCTCTTTACTTCCAATTGACTCTTCTCGTAAAGCTGTGCGTTCCTCAGTCCAATACCGCAGAACTGGAGATAACTGGCGAATATCTTTTCGTCCTGTGCGGTAAATTGAGCCTCACCGCCAAGTTTATTGATCACTTGTGCCACACCGACGACGTCGCCGCTGCAGTCCTTTATCGGCATGCACAAAAGTGCTCGCGTTCTGTAACCGGTCAGAGCGTCGATTTCACGATTGAATCTCGCGTCCTGAAATCAAAAAGATAAAATATTCAATTTTATTCTCCCGGATCCATTAGAGTCTTAGATTACAAGAGATATTCGAGGGAGTCGCTTACTTTGTAAGCGTCCGGTATGTTAACGGGTTCTCCGCTCTCAGCCACGTAGCCGACTATACCCGTTCCCCAAGGTATCTTGATCTCGTCTTTCTTCTCCATCTCGACGAGGGTCGATCTCGAGCATACGTCGAAGAGTTTCGAAACCAGACACCTCCTACCCGGGCCAGCTTGATGCATCTTGCCGCTGGTTGAATTATGACTCTGGTAAGACATCGGACGGGGATGTTCGGTACGAGAAACGACGCTTGTGTTGCTGCCGCTGCTGTTGTTGTTGTTGTTCTTGTTGTTGTTATTATTGTTGTTGCCAGCGCACATTCTCTCGCCTTGAACGAGGAACAAGGATCCGCGATCGGCATGAAGGAGAGTGCTAACGTTCTGCAGAATCTTGTGACACAAAGATCGCACCTCGAGCTCGTTGCAGATGTCCTTTACCTATTCGAGCAAAATAAAATAAAATTTTCGTTTTTTTTTTCTCCGTAATTTTTTTTATTCCGATTAATTCGATGCCATTATGAAAATCTTAATTACCAGTTCGAAAATTAGATCTTTCTCATCGAGATGCCTCAGCTCGTGTCTCGACCTCCTCTGGGGTCTCGTCGCACCGCCGGGGCCGACCTGCTGACCCCCTCCGGGTTGCCCGGAGTCCTCGGGCGAAACGCTCAGAAAAGTCGGCGTCCCGTCGATGGTGTTCACTATCGGCTTGAGAAGTCCACCTCTCTCGAACTCGTGCGCCGATATCTTTCGTACCGGCGTTGTCGCTCCGGATCCTCCGGTTCCGCCGGCGCTGCTTCCACTCGAATTGCTTCCGGTCGCTCCGGCTCCCCCGGCGCCGGTTCGACCGCCCGGCGACGACGACGCCGCTCCGTTTCCTCCGCCACCCGAGCCGTGACTTATACTCGACAGATCCATCATACAGCCGCCCGACGACGATGTCGGAGTCGCGTGAGTTACGAGCCACGCGTCCACCGTCTGTCTCGTTACTTTTCTGCGTTATATTCGTCGATGAGATTTTACTAACAGGCTCAAAACCACGCTGACGAAAGCAAACAATTTAAGGTAGCTCGAAAACTAATTGCACAAAAGTCGGAAGTGCATCGAAACCCGATGCTGATTAATTACTGTGACTAAAGGAGATAAATTTAAGATAGGGGGGGAAAAAAAAACTACTGGCGATACCAATGAGGCGAACCTAAGAAAGTAGTCGTCGACGAAGTCCGGATGCTCGTCGAGCCAAGCCTCCATCTGGGCGTACTCGGGATCGTACACCGTTGTCGTCGACAAGGCGGAGTTGGAAGCCGCCGAGGTCGAGGAGGACGCCGACGATGACGACGAGGATGATGAACTGCCACCGCGACTCGACGCACCGGCCGCACCGTGCGATTTAGCGTGCTGCTGGTGCTGGATCAGAGAATTCCCTTGGCCAACCATGACGCCGCTCTGGACGCTCTGTACGCCCTGAACGAACGGAGCTGCCGTTTCCGCCGTCATCCTCGGCTCCCCGATGCTCCGCAAGTACAGCCCTGCGGAAAATAGAGACACACATGTACATTCGGGCTCGACCTCGTCATAAAGTTACCAGGCGCCGGCTGCACCGTTCGTGCGCGCATTCCACGTGATATCTATGTATCCGCACGCGATAGCTTGCAAGCTGTACAGGACGGCCCAGAATCGAGGGAGCTAGATTTTTCCTACTGCTCCGTTATTTAACGACGATTAGGGGATTTGAACAAAATATATATATATATACCATTTTTTTTTTCTTTTTTTTCACATAGGGAATTATAACGTGGCTTTAACTACTGAATTGGACAGCGAAGAGACGGGAGATCGGTGGAGAAGATCTAGAAATTTTGTTTCTGAACATGTGAGTGTGGTCGACCTTGCAAGGCAACGGGTGACTAAAGTTTCCAACGACTTTTTAAAATAGCCAATTTTTGTTTCTTTTCTTTTTTTTCATTTCAGCTAGAATGCAGGCATTTTTTTTTTTTTTTTTTTTTGTACTGGTTGAATGGCTCGGAGATCGAGGATCGACGGAGGAAAAATATCAGCTTTTTTTCGTTGCCTATCCTGTAATTCCAACACCGTCGCCCTTGCAAGGCAGTGGGTCACTAACGACCTTTAAAGATAGTGAATTGTTTATTTTATTTTTTTTCATTTCGCCGAGAATTGAGGATCTTTTTTTTATTTCTGGATGAATGGCTCGGAGATTGAGGATCGGCGGATGAAGAAAATCAGCATTTTTTTTGGCTATCCTGTAGTTCCCGCATCGTCGACCTTGCAAGGCAGCGGGTCACCGAAGTTGGCAACGACTTTTAATAATAGGTACAGTTTCTTTTTTCTTATTTCGCGAATTTTTTTACTATCGAATAAATGGCTCGAAGATCGAGGATCGGCGGCTGAAGAATATCAGAATTTTTTTAGTCCCATCCTGTAATCCCAACATCGTCGACCTTGCGAGGCAGCGGATAACTAATGTTACCAACGGCTTCTTTTTTACCTGTCCGAAAGGTGTACATATTCGCCGGAGAAAAAAAAATATTATCTCACCGACGATTAAGAAATTTGAGATTCTTGGATTATGAAACACTCTGTACGTGATATAATGTCGGCCGGAGTCGATATACCTGGCCAGCATAATCTCGGAGCGAGGGAAACGAGTGTGGGAGATTGAGGGAGGGAGGAAGGAGTGTACAGGACGGTATAGGGGAGAGTCCGTTTGCTCAGCGAGATTCTATATCCAATTTCGATCGGCAAATATATTATGTAACTTCCATTCGGAGCATGCTCCGTTACAAGCGGGGTCGTGTTCGTAAATTTACACGAAACTCGACTTCGAGAGTCGGTACACTCCATTTCCCTTTTTTTTTTTTTTTCATTCCTTTTCCTGCCGCACAATTCGGCGAAAAGGTCGTTTCGTCCCTCGGATAAGAGTTTGCCGGTGAGAGAGTAACCAGCGCGAGCTCGCGGCTACTTAGCTGTCTCGCGCGTACGTGTTCACATCCCGGATGCTGGAGACCGACACTGTTTCGACAGCGGTGCAAGGGACCATCCGGGCGGTCTGTTTTCGAGACGCCGTTGGAAAAAAAAAAAAAACGGAAGCAATACGAGCGTCTAAGTGAAGAAAAAAAAATGTACATTGAGCCACGCCGTATTAGTTGTGCGGAGCAATTAATACCCGTAACGTTACGTTCGCGTAGTGTGGCGAATAATACGCGAGAGAATAGATAAGCGAGGCGTTTGGAAAATTTATATAACGTTAACTTGTTCTCCCTGGGCGAATTATAATTCGTCCGACGTATACGTCAATGTTAGGTAAATTTTGCTCTATTTCTGGCGATCCATGGCATACATCGTAGGCAAACCGCTATAATTACACTCGGACGCGGAGTAGAGAACATTTTTCATTCTCGTTGCGTCACGGAGCGTTACATTTTGCGAGAGAACATGTTCGCATATGCATATGCAATATGTGAGAACGGGAACAATTATTGAAAATGCGAAGCATTTACCCTCCAGCGCGTTTGCTGCTCGCTGAACAGCTATTTATTTTTGTATTTTGTATATGTTATTTAAAAAAAAAAAAATGGACGAACCATAATTTCAGAGACTTCTAGAGACAGTTTTTTTTCGATCGGAATTTCATAAAAAAAACTTTTGTTTCTCAGGGTGCAAAAAGTAACAAAATGAACAAAATAACTTTTCAATTTCAATTTTTCAAGTGTATCGAGCGCTTTAGAGAAAAAGGGCTGAACTAAAGTTCACCGGATAGTTGTAAGCTTTTGTTGTTGTTAAAAGTATTTGAAAAATGATTGCCAAAGAAAGGATTGCCACTGAAAGGTAAGCCGGTCGGAAATCGGAGATTTTCGCATCGATCGTCTCGCGTGTCGGATAACGATGATGTAAAACGACGCCGCCCTCGTCGAGTACGCGGAGCCGACGACGAATGGAGTCTCCCGAGTGGTCGACGCGAACTTGAACATTCGCGTGGTACGTCTTTGGTAGAGCGGGAATTTCTATTATTCTTGTATCTCGTTTTTCTTACGTGTGTATGTAGGAAGAGGATGCGCCGCGTGCGTCGTATCGCCGTTTCTCGCACGGCATGCCGTAGGTACGCGCGTCATTGCCACAACGAAGGCGTACCAAATCGGGAACGACTGTGCCGCTCGCGCTCGTGCCTCGATCTCTCGCGCCGTTTACAATAAATTATCGTCGTTTCGTGCAAAAGTGTCCGATACAATTGCACCGGCGCGTCACTGGTTTGATAGGGCAACGAAGGAAGTTGCGACGAGGCCAGCGAAAAGGAAGTATCGCGTGAGCCGAACGATACCGAAGAAGACGTTACTCTACACTGAGGCGAGCCGTACGAAGCGACGAGAGCACGATGACGACAACTCGGTAACGCAACTCGGTCAATTCCCGTGTGGGCTCTTCTTCCGGCGCACTCGAGACGAATTAGGAAGTCTGTACTTTTGATAAATAATACTTTGTGCCTCTCCTATACTATATATCTACGTAATAATAAAGTCCATGTCGATTGGACACTCGCACGGTGGCTCACAGATACTCACAGATACTCACAGATACTCACAGATACTCACAGATACTCACAGATACTCACAGATACTCACAGATACTCACAGATACTCACAGATACTCACAGATACCCACAGATACTCACACGCATACTCACGGATACTCACAGTTACTCACACAGATACTCACCGATGCTCACAGTTATTCACACAGATACTCACCGATGCTCACAGTTACGCACACAGATACTCTCCGATACTCGCAGTTACTCACGCAAATACTCACCGATACTCGCAGTTACTCACCGATACTCAGAGCAGTCACAGATACTCACACGGTGACTTACAGGGATTCTCACGGATACTCAAAGATACTCATAAATACTCGCGAATCCTCGCAGATAATCGCGGGTACTCGCGAATCCTCGCAGATAATCGCGGGTACTCGCGGATACTCACGCATACTCACAGATTCTCACACGGATACTCACGAATACTCGCAGATTCTCACCCAGTTATTGCGAGCGCGCGAGCCAATATAACTGCTAATATACATATATCCGTCAAATCTGCAGCGAGATGAATTTCATTAGCGTAAAGAATAACTACAGAACAATTATTATATATCTTTGCGATCAAGAGCATTCGGTTGTTTGGAAAATTTTCTTTTGGGTGTGCGCGTTATTAAGTAATGATACGTTACGTAAGCTATCGCATCAACGCCGCTGCGATCAGACATGCATAAAATTATAGTCCCTCTACACGCACCGATACTTAATACCTTGTAATCAACGTTACAGCATGTCTAATTATCGTTCGCGATGCATACTTTGGACAGCCCAACCGCTGTACAAAGTGAGAGTGAGCCATTGGCTCACTCTCGTAAGTATAACTCACGTGAGAGTCCATCAAATTATAATCAACGATTAGAGAGATTGGTTTTATTTTTATTTTTTGTCATTTTTTTTTTTTGTCGCGTCGCAATTTTTTTACATGGATATATACTGTTTTGTTTTCTACGACGCTGCCACGTTACCGGTCGGCGATTTTCCTCGGATACTTCCTCTCCGAGTTGTGTGATCCCCGCCGGTTGGACTATATAATTGCCAGCCGACTACGTAAGCCATCGTGTACCATGCATATATACAGTAATTGATGCTCGGACGGTATATCGTTGTCGAAGCTCGAGATTTTTTTTTTTTTTTTTTTTTACTGACGAAGCCAACACACGGTGTATCAGTGATTACCATGAGTACTGATAGCCACGGAGGTGAGCGTGAGGGCCAGTACTCGGAGTGTGCGTCGCGCGCTTCGTCGTTATACACGCGATATAATGCGAGGCTCTCCCTCGCTAGAGAGCGCGACCACGTTGGAAATAAAATACCGCGACGGCTGGTTATATCGCTGCGGGAACGGAGAATGCGCGAACGAATGAGCGTGGAAGAGGCGCGGACGGACGTAGGTAGCCGCACACGTCAACGACGTCAGCGATTCTTTCGCGAGCGTTTTTTGTTTTTTTTGTTTTTGTGTGTCTCTTCAGCGCGTGCGGTTCTCTCGCGTAGCACGCGAATCTGCGTTGCCAAACTTGCGCGCCGGCGTGCGCGCGCACCGAAAAATCTCTTCTATTCGACGGGCGAGAGAATCGTCGTTAGAACCGAAGAGCGAACAATGAGCTGTCTTCCTGGCTTCGACCGAACGAGGAAGCGTCGGCGCAGAAGTCAAGTATTTATATTTTTTTTTTTTTTTTTTTTTTTTTTTTTTTAAATTATTCCTTTATTTTTTTTCTCTCAACACGCCGGCGATTCCGTGGCTAACCTCGGACTTCCGTTTCTCGATATCTTGTGCAGCCGGAGTCTCGAACGCAGCAGACTATTAGATAACGAGCGAAGCGTCTCCCCTCGACTTTGGGAGATTATGTCGCGCGGCTCGAATCGTACTTCCGGTTCACCGTAGACGAGGCTTTTTTGTTTGCGTAGAGAAAAATGTTTACTCGCGGCAACGTCTGCCAGTGATAGCATTCCGCGAGGACAAATGTCGGTTGCCCTTTCCGAGACTCTTGTTTTGCTTCATATTTTTTTGTTCGGTCCTGGGACGCAAATATTTTTAAGGCTCGGTCGGATAAGTTATTAAGTTTTTTACTTCCTCGTCGTACAAAGAGTAAGGGAGGAGAGAGTATTATAATTCCAGACACATGTTTTATGTAGCAAAGAATACAACAAAGCGATTCCCCATTTCCGTCTGTCGGTCCGTCCGTCTGTCTGTCTGTCCCGTCCGAAGACACTGTGATGTTTCGCAGTGACTTCGGATCGTAGTGAAATTTCCTGTGCGCCTTCTACATACAATTAGTATGTGTGTGCTACAAGGGAGAAGTGTGCGATTTTCGCCGAGTGTGAAGTTTGCTGCCCGAGCGAAGCGAAGTCAGAAATAACACGAGGTGAAAATGCGCTCTCTCCCTTCTAGCATACGATACTTTTTTTTTCTGACTTCGTTAAAATAACCACATTTCTTGCTTCAGAAAATGGTCATGTTCACCAATGACCGATACTCTCCCGAGAGTAATATAGCTTCCAGAAGGAGCAACGAGCCCTATTATTACCCAGGGAATAATAAAATAGTACTGCGCATGCGCACGGGTTAATAATGATCATCGGTCAATAGCAGGCGATTTTCCGCCCGTGCTGCACGCAAGGAGTGTGTTTATTTTAGCGAAGTCGGGGAAAATAGTACATTACGATACTAGTGCGATAAAAATTTTGTCTCACGTGTGCTCCAATCACACGAGTACAGAAAAAGTGTTTTGCGCGAGTATCGTACAAAATTTTGCTTCACAAGGTGTGAAAATGGGGTCGTTGCGCACGAGAAGCGTGCGTAAAACTGCAATTTTCGCACCGAGTGTAATATATATAGTTCCTACTTTTCCTACCTTTATAGTTCGTTCGTACCTTTCTGGCACTGTAGTTTGAATGTGATGAAAATATCACGAATAATTGTAAAAAAAAAAAGACAAAAACATGTAAAAATTGTGGCAGTACAGCGGTGCCTTTGTCTTATTTAGTTCCTCTTGATGAAAAAAGTGGATCGAGTGATATGGATTTATTAAAAAAAACCTCTTTCACTGGGAGAAAGCCCGGTAATCCTACGACTTCCGCTCTCGTTCTATGACCGAATTAATTAAATTGGAACGATCGAGTTAGCGATTCCGGGATTTCAATGTAACGAGGACGTCGGCTGCCGGGATCACGAAACTCCCTGGGGTCAGGCGGGAGGTCGGGAGTGAGATCGCCGGAGGCTCTTCGTCAAATTACACTGTACGATGAACGAAGCAAGTCTGCCGCGCACGAAAGTCAAAAGGGTCAATCGCATTAGCTTCGCCCTAATAACGTTTGCCGGTGGCTTTATCCACTTTTTTCTTATATCCCTATCGCGTTCACCCTCGTGAACTCTCGTGAGACTGACGGCAAATATTGGCCCTATGTATCATATATATGATATATATAATGCTCAATTTTCCACAAGTAATATATATACACGCTCTCCGGTTATCATTCAATCGTCGATGAGTCATACGCACACGGTCGCACCTCGCCGAAGAGCAAACTCAATTATCTTGTCAATTCAACTGAACGATATATGTGTGTGTCGATCTTGGGGAGGCCAGAGAGCCGGGAAGGGAGAAAGAAAAATAAAGTCGAAGGAACGAGTTGCATCGAGAGGTCAATAACGCAAGGTCAACATACGGGAGGGGGGGGGGGGGGGGGGGGGAGGTGCTATTAACTCGACGGGCATAGGAAGGGAAAGCGAGATCGAATTAAAGAGCGACCGCGCGAATAAGTAGATTCTTCGACCGATGCCGAGGGCCAATTGTGGCCAGGACTTAGTGCCGTAGTCTACCCATAGCGAGAAACGAGGCGCTTACTTTGTGGTAGACGGCAAACAAGGTTCGTACATTTAATCGACACGCGCGGACGTCCGCAATGTTTTTCCTTGTTCTTTTTTTTTTATTTCTTGTAAATTTAACATTTTTTTTTCTTTTTCGTGTTCATTCAGTATTTTTCCAGTGAAAAACATTGTTAGCGACAAGTAAAATTGTTAACTCACAGAGGGTTATTCGAATGTCAAAACTTTTTTTTTTTTTTTTAACTGTGCAGTGCTACGACGAGTACATGTGGTAAGTTAATGGCAACGAAAAGAATGAGACGGCAAAAGAGAGGCGGTCGTGATACGTTTTAATGGGATGTCGCACAGCACGTGTGTCGATTGGCTCGCCGGCGGCGTGTTGTAGTTACTTTCTCGCTGTGGCAGAATATCGAGTCCCGGCGTTCTCGTACACTAAACGTGCAACACCCGGTATGGTGGTCGATAATTCGTGACAAACGCTTATCGGGAAGGAGGCAAATGGAATGTAATAGAAATGGGACTTGTTCTGACCGCTCACTAACGAAGAAACCGAGGAAGAAGCTATCGATAAAAATATGTCGTCTTTGCGAGGACATTCAATTGAACCGAAAATGAAAAAAAAAAAAAAAAAAAATGTCGCGGCAATATTGCCGCAACTTTGGTATTGAATTTGGTCGCGAGCTATCTAAGTGGTCAAATTTTGTGAAATGTCGAGTTTATTGAAAAATTACAAGAAATACTGTACTTCGAGTAAACATGGGGGCATTGAGCTCAAATTTGGAAGATGAATGGATTGACACTGCACAATGTTTGGTATTAATTTTGAGAAAAAAATAAATGATTACTTTAAATTCTACGAAATTTTGAAATTCTTGAATTTTTCGAAATAAATAAATCTCGAAAAATAAAAAAAATTAAAAATGTACCGATCGCTTCCCGATAGACTGCCAGTCGCGTATGTCCCGGTATAAAAAACTACGACGCCGGGTTATCGCAGACCCCGCTAAATCAAGAGAAAAAAAATGCCATTATAATGGCGCAATAATCGTACGCGTGTTCCACTCGATCTCTGTCCGATAAAAGAAACAGGTTAATTGTCCGCTCGTATTTACGAATCGCCCACGGCGTGACAGAGATTCCCCCTTGAGCCGAGTCGCCCGGCAGAATTTAGTCGAGTTAGCGTGCGTCGGGCACGCGCTCGTTCGTCCCAGACTCTCTCTCCTCTCGTAATATACCTCGGTGGCAGTGGCAAGCCCGGAGATAACGCGCATCGGGCTGTCGGAAACGGAAACGTCGGCGAGGCCAGCAGCATCGAGTTACGTCAATTACAGTGCCAATTACATTCTTGCTTATCTCCCTCGAGATCTTTCTCTCCGACCCGCTCGAGAGACCGACGAGATCGGTTGCGTACATCTCCCACAAATACGCAACGAACAGTTCGCGTACTTCGCGATACGAGCCAAGATCAATACACGTCGGACAATATCTGCAAGTTAATATTTCGAGTACAAACTGTAAGTACGTAGTGATAACTAAAGTTGGGAGCAACTTACCGGGCTTCCTGCGAGAGCTCCAGAGCACAGGAGGATGCGCGGGGGCGGCAGCGGCGGCGGCAGCAGCGGCGAGGACGGGGTTACCGGCAGAGGCAGCCAGCTTGATTGATTTCCGCGAACCTGCCACGATCGAATATAAAAAAAAAAAAAATGTAAATAATGTAAAACGACGCGAGAATTAATTTGTATGATCGTTATCGTTTAGCCGATGCGCCATCGTTCGTTAAAGATTATCGTAGCCAGTATGGTGTATCGAACGAGCATGTAAGCGGAGAGGTCAAGTAGAGTTGCGCTCGTGGAATCAGCAATTCGATTCTGAACGAGAATGCAAAGTATCACGTCAATGGGACAATACACTGTGGGCTAAAAGAAATAAAAAAACAAAGCTTCCTCGACGAGGAAGCAATAAAGAAACGTATAAACATTTTTGTTTCAATCTCCTTTACTGCGAAATGTTTTTTACGCCACAATCGTAAAAATAAAATATATTAAGTAAAAAAGAATTCTAATAATTTCATTTCTTTTTTTCTTCTCAACTAAATCAAATATTGTATTCGTCGTATGAATTATGTTACTTATATTAAGTATATCAATCAACGTTGACTTTGTCATGTTACACTGCTTCAGTGCAACAATTTTTTTCAAACTATATATTGCGCAAAACTTCGTGTCCCGTCAATAAATAATAGTTACTTGTATGGCAAGGGCCTGATTTTACGAGCATGTGTTGGGAAAATAAATTTGCAAAACGATACTTTTTTTTTTGGGAATTTCCTTTTCCGAGTGACTCGTGAACCCGGAAGATCACATCGTGCAACGCCGAGTCTCGTTGGATTGATTACCGTTGTCGCCGGTACAGCGCCTCGCGTTCTTACCGTCGATTATTATAATAATATGTAAATCGCTGTGGTCCTGGTGCGCGGCGAGGGTGAGCGGGAGGCGAGAGGCGCGTGGACGTAATTCCGGCGGTCGGGCTGGAGAGTCGCGTATATGTATCGGTGCGACCGCCGTTCGGCTTGGTGCGACACGTCGACGAGAATCCCCTCGGCGTCTCCGCCAGAAGGAGAGGAGCACCGACGGCACGCGACAAGCCCGGCCAGCATCCGTGCACCAAACACGCGTATTACTGGATGCACCGCGGGACGACGGCACGGCACAGCCCGCAAGTCGCAGCCAGTGTCGAGCTTATGCGTGAAACTCCCCGACAGATGTTTCACATCTCTCGTCGGCGAAATCGCTCGTCTAATGTACTATAAATTCTTGGCGTTCGAGACTGGCTTCAGAAAAAAAAAAAAAAAAAATTATCTCCGCATTTCCTATAAAAATCGCGACGATGAGAAACGAACTTTCGTTTCGGCTCGAGAATTACACTGAGGAGATAAAACAATCTACAATCCATTGTATTATCCGACTCTGTAACAGTTATCCACTTAGAGCGCAATATCGTGTAAACCGATAAAATTTTCATCGCAATATCCTCGATAGTATCTTTGATTACGAACTGGCTGAGCACATACATGTACATGTATGTGTATAATCGTAAGAATATGTTCATAGATGGATAGGCAGATAGCGACGAGATTGCGTTCGATGGCGAATCGTTGTCGGGAGTCGAGCTCGCAAATGGCTCGTGTCAGGCGAGATGCAAAAGAAGACGAAAAAAAAAATTAATACAGAAGAGGGAACGACGAACAAAGAGACACAACGAAGAGAGTCGCAGATAGCCAAGATAACGATCACTCCGGCGCTCTAAGTGCGCGGACAAGTGATAAGCCAGCTCTCTCACCGAGCTACTTCACCGCTGCTGAGGCTGACCACCACGCACTCACGTACACACCATTACTCATGCTATATATATATATATATATATATATATATATATATATATATATATATATATATATATATATATATATATATATATATATACATGTCTTTTTTTTCGCGCCATTTACTATATGGCATTGTGTACTGTGCGATCAGCGGGCGACATATGGTGCGGCAGTGCTTACGTAAGAGAAATTAGATTCGGCGCACTCCTGACGGAGAATGTGCGGAAGCCCGGCTAGAGCGTGTGTATATATATATATATACCGATATAGTTTAGATATATATACATCGACTGCTAAGAAATAGAAGTGCGTATCCCGCGCCATTTGATATGTAAAATGACGTCGGTTACGCTCTTCTGTTTCTTAGCGGTCGATGTATGTATATTTATGTATACACATTAATATAGTTTAGATATATACATATATATCGAGTGCTAAGAAACAGAAGTGCGTATGCCGCGCCATTTGATATGTAAAATGACGTCGGTTACGCTCTTCTGTTTCTTAGCGGTCGATGTATGTATATTTATGTATACACATTAATATAGTTTAGATATATACATATATATCGAGTGCTAAGAAACAGAAGTGCGTATGCCGCGCCATTTGGTACGTAAAATGAGGTCGGTTACGCCCTTCTGTTTCTCAGCGGTCGATATACGTATATTTATTTATATTTATATATGAGTGTCGTACTAAATGTATCCGACGTTTACTGCTCGAGGGTCTCCGAGACGTATGCGTTTAATATCCACCGCAACGCGAACAGAAGCATCCGCAGCCGCCTTATACACTTCGGCCATGTATTACCTATTCCCCCGAGCGTAACGGGAACCAAAGCCGGTCCTCGAAAAGGCAGCCACTGCGAAATTATTTCCGATCGTCCATCACCAAGACGACGCCAGAGCAGGAAATTAAACGCTCCTCCGCGGCTCCTCCGTCGCCTTGCGAATGCGCGATGACTGTGTGTGTTTACACGCTCGATATAGCAAATACCCAGCAGTGGCTGTCGTATCTTGGGCGTTTTCTTTTGTTTTTTCCTTTATTTTTTTTTTTCCGGTTCATTGCACTGTTAAAAAAGTGCTCTGCGAAATATTTATATGCGGTTTGGATCAAGTTGTTGCACGGAGAAAAAGTAAATTATTGGGACGGCAAGAATTTTGTTACCGCGACTCATTTACCCACTCAATATAAGGACAACAAAATACTTTGCTGTGGCAGCACATTTTTTTATTCTGTAGCCGTCGCGAACAAAAAATTGTTAACGATCTACATGTTAGAGTAACGAAACTATTTTTCTTCGTGTATCTATGAAATAATAGATTAAACATTGTGAGGTGAAATTGATTTTCGGTTCATTGAATGTACCGATAAATTAATTTCCATTTTCGTACACTAAATTTAGTAGGACCGGTGTGCGAATTGAAAAAATTTACCATTTTGTATGTTAATTTTGTTCACATTTTTAACAGTGTATATTATCGTGAGGTATGCAAAACACCCGTATTTAAAAAAATAGTAATAATTTATATATCATACGATGATTATAGAGCGCACGCAACTTAGACGAAAGCTACGAGTAGCTTCCGGGGACCGTACGGCCCCGGGTTTACTACGATAACTCGGTAGCCCCGAACTCGCTACGCTTCAATCGCGTCCATTTACATTCGTAGTCTATCGCGAGTCTCTCTATCCGTACACGACAGCCCATAGTCTATCCCTCGCTTCCATAGCAAATATTACACGTAACACGTACGTGCCGCCCGAACGTCATCACCGAAAAAAAAAATCCCGTACCTTAGGTGAAACCCGTCCCACCGTATCGTCGTTTTGAAGCGAAGAGTCTAACCTCCTATCGTGCGTAATGAATCGATATTGTATTCTTATTATCCCCCGGCAGCTGGCACGCGTATGCGAAGAACATAATTGCGACACTCTCGAATCTACGCAAATACTGGAAACATTGATATATATATATATATATATACACACACACATACTTTTTTTGTGTTCATCCCCGCTTGTTGCGAAACATTGCCGGCCAATACTATCTTCTAATCTCGGTACACAGCGAACGAGGAAAGTGTGCTTAGACATAGTCGTATTTTATTATTTTAACGAGCTGCCTATCGCCGACATCGAAATATGCGGCCACGAGTCCATTTATTTTTCCTACCGTTGGAAAAAGCTTGTATCACATCTTCCACGAAGACTATTCCGCGCGCCTGGCTCGAAGCGTCTATCCTCACTTCGCCTCTCACACGGCCGTTCGAAGTCTTCGATTTATTAGAAACTTTGTAACGAGGCGGAAGCGATGAAAACCAGATCCTCCTGCGATATGAAAATTCACGATTCTATTATGCGTGCAAAGGAAATGATATATAATTCAATAATTGCTGGATCAGCTTTTGATTATTTGTTCTTTTTTTTTTTTTTTTTGCACGAATAACGGACTCGAAAATCACGCTACGGTATTTCGTACCGTCTCGCCCCAGTCCTAGTGTCGCGTCACTCCACGCATCGCACACACGCGCTGACGCACCACGCGCCCAGCGCGACGAATTCTTTGATAGAAGTCGAGAATACGCCCGAAACACGGGCGACGGCGTTACCTCTTGAGTGACCGCACGCAAGGCGCTCGTAGCGGGGGTTCTTCTCGTTCTTCGTCTTTTTTAAATACTTTTTTTTATCGCTCTCAAGAGTTCAGGTTAAAAAGAACAGAAGTAAAGTCGTGCATCGGGAAAAGCTAAGTGAGAGATCGAGAGCGTGAGCGTCGAGAGGCACGAAGAGAGAAAAGAGATTCGGGACACACGAGTGCACGAAAAATCCTATGCCACAGGCCGAACGAGCGCGGTATGACCGGTCTCGAAAACATCACCCTAAGAGCGCAAGCGCGCAGGGTAGATAAACGCTCGGCGTGGCCCGTTAAAACACGCCGAGAGACGTTGATCCGCGCCACGGTCCAATGTATCAATCTTCGAGGCTTCTTTAAAGCTTAGTAACGTTTCGCATCCGTTGTATCGGCGTTTGACGATCGCTCGTAACAGGGATTTTGCGCGGTTTTATCGTAGAATTTCGCGTGAATGGGAGCGACCGGGAGCGTACACGGGCGAACAACTATTTTCAACCTCGGTAGTATGGGTGGCGGCATTGTTGTCAGGCAGAAGCGACGCTACCGCCTGCGGGGCATTTAAAGCAGCCGGTAGTGAACCATTGACGACTTTTTTTCACGCTATGCAATTCTTTCGTGTTTCATTTTTTTTTTTTTTTTTTTTTTTCTTCATTCAACAAACATTCGACGGTACTCTCTATTAACGATATTCTACGCTCGAGAGACGATCACTTATCTCATCCCGGCCATTGAATACAGAACGCGAGCGTATCGGCTGTACGAGGTGCAAATATTCTGAATGAAACGATGAACTGCGTTGTACCAAAAACATTGCACGAGGTTTGTAATATCAACAAATAAACTATTGCGTTTCACTGAATCTACCGTAGCGTCCAGGGCAGTGCCATTCGAAACCATTCGTTAAACCTTCGATCGATACTTTTTTTTTTACAAGTACGAAGTTTCAAATACATCGGTTGGTTATTAATGTTTTTTTCTGAATTCAAAAGGCCAATGTACAAAGTACATCGGTCACTGAGTGAATAAATTATTCCAAGTTGCATCGATCGACGCGATTAATGAGAAAAAAAAATCTCATTGACACCATTAAAGTCATTGGTAAATCACGATCGCAATGAGACACGCTCGTGCATAGCTTCGTTCTCGCTCTAGCCCGACCGCCGTACGCGACACTTTACCGTTGCAAAAGTTTACGTCGATCAGAAACGTTAAATACATGTTCGGCGATCAATACGTGTATATATATACACATCTCCTGACACATTGCAATATATCATCGACGAAGCGCAAAAGGATAAGATCGGCATAGCTGACAGGTAGCAGAACGTTAATTGCCGGATAATTGTCGTCGATAATGATGATGACCGTCGTCATCGTCATCTTAAATGTACATGACGCCGTCGACGATAATCGATGGGAAATCGTTAACAATCAACAAAAAAAAAACAGAAAAGAAAGAGAGAAAAAAAAAGGCAAAACAACTCACTTGTCGCGGCAGAGACTCGAAGCACTGCAGCCGCGGCTGCTTCCCGCAATTCCGACGCACCGTCGATCGCATCCGATTGCCTCGCTTTACGGCGACGCGTGGACGATCGATGTCCCCGCGGTTGAGAAAATGCAGAGACCAATCGTGTCTTAATATTCTCCTTTGGCACTGTTGGTATCTATGGTATTCGCTAACTGCGACCAATTGCTGCCGGTATAGTTGTTTGTCCTCGAATGTTTTTTTTTTTAATTTTTCTCTTCTATCGCTTCTCTGCGTGCAGTCACAATCTCCTGTGCGAGCACGGAAAGCACCGGCTACGCCGGTTTACTCTCCCACTTGTGTAAACACCGGCGATAGCCGTAACTCCGCTGCTGTCGTTGGTCCCGTTGTCAATTGGGCGATAGAGCGATAAAGGCGACGCTTGTGTCACGCAAAATTTCGGCGACGCGACGAACGAAGAAAAACAAAAAAAAATAACAAAAAAGTTTGTGAGTTACAGAGAAACACAATCGGTCGAGTTTTCACCTCCGGGGACTATCATCGCTAGCACAAGAACGAGGCCCGAGTTCCAGGCTCTTCGGACTTTGCATACCTCTTCGAGGAAATAAAAAAGACAAAGAAAAACAACACCGCGCCGACTCACGTACATACGCGAAGTGAAACTAACGCGACAAGAGTCATGCTGTGCGTTTAACCCGACTATTTAACCGTCGTTGAGTGCAACGCCGACCGGCTTAGACCCGCAACGTAACGATTTATCGGAACGACTGGCGTCGAGAAACGCGTCAAGCGTCAGACGTTTTTCGTGGCGCACTGATGGAACCGAGAATCGAGTAACGAGGAGCGTGTAGCGACGCGGGGCGGACTTGCGAGGAAGAGGCGGAGGGGAGGGGGTAGGCGAAGAAGTAGCGAGTGAAAGAGTGAGAGATGGACAGTCGCCGAAGAGAGGGGAAATTGGGGAGGGGGGACGATCCGGAAGCACGTAATTCCAGGATGTTCGGGCGAAGCAGCAGCAGCAGCAACAGCAGCGAAGCGCGCGTTGGCTGACCGCAAGAGCGGACAGCAAGGCTGAGGCGGCTGAGCGAGCAGCAACGGCACACAGCACGACCACGAGCGCGCGCAGGGCACACGGTGACAACGTAAAATCGTATACAAGAGCGAGCGAGATAGTTTGAAGAAAGAGAGTAGAAAGAGAGCGAGAGGCTCGCGGCAGTCAGCGACGATAAGGTACGCTTGTGTGCGACTGCGGCCGAGTGAGTATTAGTGAACGGTGCGAAGAGAACGAACGAGTCGCAGAGCCCGCTGCACCAACACGAACTCAGAGGAGTTCGAGTGGCTTGGGAACGTGACTGCTGATGCTGCCAGAGGGAAAAAAGAACGATCCGCGAGAGGAAGACGACGACGAGGAGACTGCTGGTTGCTTGCACATTTACACACGAATATAAAACTCATATACACACTCAATCGGAGAGGTTGAAGGCGAGCGAGCGCAGGCACCGGCGCCGGCAGCTTGCTAGTGCCTCTCGTACACCGCGCACCGACTAAAGACGGCGTGTAGGTAAACACACTGCTGCTACTGCTCCCTCTCTCTTGCTCGCTCTCTCTCTCTCTCTCTCTCTCTGTCTCGATGAATCTCAGTCGCGGAGACCGCGGTTCTTCCACTGGCATGGGATGAATCTCCAAAGTATAAAAATTCGTGACTCGTTGTTATTGGTACGAGTTCGAGTCTTATTGACAAAATAGTCTCACAGAGCTTCCCGGATAATAGTGGTTGACGCGTAAGTAAAATATTTCACACACTTTTTTTTATTCACAACTCGCGGCAGTTACTTACGCCCTGTCCGTATCTAGTCCCGTGATTTTTTTCACGCCAGCTACATCGTTCTCCGTCTGTTGCACTGTCCTCTACTCACGCGCGGGGAACCCAGCGTATTTCACACTTTGGAACTCGAACGACAAACTTCTCGTCGTGCTACCTCGATGTTGCCTTTTTTTTTTATGTACGCTTGGGAATCGTAGATTTGCAAGCCCGGTTATTGTTTATGCAGAGTCCGTCGGGCTCTCGCTCGACCGGCCCGTCGCGATTGTATCTTACCGGCTGCGCTTTTGCACCAGCGACAGAGCCGCATCGTCGAGTCTTCTAATGCGCGCACGCTGCTGCTGCACGCAACGAGCTCGGCGGCTTAAACTGCGAGCTGCTGCCTTCGCCCGGAGCAACCGAACGCAGGATGCAAGGTACCAGTCCGACGTGCGACGGCGGAGCCTCTGTATACTACTGAGCTGTGTCGAACTGCTGTCTCTCTAGTGCCAACGCCGTCGCCGTCGAGCGATAACTATAGACCACCTAGATACCCCGAGCCTCTTTCTCTATATATCTCTCGCCGTTGCTCGCTCTACGAGCGTCAGCGCGGATATAGATACGAGGGGAAAAATTATTCACCGATCAGACTGTACCGTCCTCCTCTCGGGCTGTACGGCAAGTTCCCCCACCATCGCGACACCGGCCCCTGTGGCGCCAGAGCTCCGCTCGCTATCTTTGTGTCACTTTTATATAGTTTCGATCATTACAATTCACTTGTAATCATATGCGCGGCGAATAAGTGTTGTTTTTTTTTTTTACTTTTTCTCTTTCCAAATGAACCGTATCACGCAAGGCACGCGGTTTTCGCGATCGCAGCCTCACGCGAGACTAACCTTTATCGGACGAGGTCTCTGCGGATTATGCAGATTCAAATAATTCCTTATAATCGTTGCAATATCTTTGTTGTTTTTAGTCGCGCGAGATCTCGCCGACTTTTTCGGTATTTCGTTCGCTGTGGCTAGTCGTTCTGGTGAATAACATATGAATAAGGATGTTATTCGTCCGCATAGTACCCGAATTTCGGTAATTTTTTTTTTGTTTTCAATCGCTAATGAGACTGAAATTCTCTCCGACGCGTGCGTTCTAAATAACGCAAAAGAGAACGATATCTGCCTCGACCGTCTAAGGAACGTCGAAACACTCTTTAGGATGAATGAACTAACAGATGATAACGAAATCCAATAATTTTTTTTATTAAGCCAGCTCAACTTGAATGATCGATCAACACTCAATTAAGATAATTGTAAACATTGTATATCTATAGCATCCCCTTTGTACCTATTCAATTGTCTAAGTAAATGTAGCTTGGATTCTTTGCAGTGAGTAGTGTGCAATTCGTAAAGTGTACTCATGTTCAGTAGCACAGACTCCTGAAGACTCTTTATAGGATTCCTAGCGACCGCTTTCTCCAATAATTGCACGGCAGTTTTGAGCTCTCCCGTGTACAGCAGGCACACCGCCATATTGTTTATGAGCATAACATTAGACGGATCGAGAGCGGACGCGGTTTTGAAGCAACTGAAAGCTTCCTGAAAAGCGTTCTGGGCGACAGCCATGAGTCCTCTGTCGACGAGCTCCCGCATGCTGAGAGCCGACTTAGCGTCCTCCTTGTTACCGACGAATTTCTTCTCGGCGGCGGAAACATCGCCCAAAAAAAGATGCACCCGCCCGATCGCCGACCGCAGTATCTCCGATTGTTCCTTGCTCCAGTCCGACAATTTGTATAAATCCTCGAGAACGTCGATCGCCAGCGCGAAGTTCTTCATTATGAGAGAACAATTTACAATTGAGATGAGAACTCTTGATCTCCTGCCGGTCCAAAGCCTGCTGGAGTCCTCCCGCTCGGCGGCGCCGAATTTAATCTCCCCCCCGTCCTCGCCCGATCCTACCGACAAGTTATCGATGATCCGATTTACCGTCGACAAGATTTTGTGAAGATTGTCCATGGCTTCTTTGGCCTTTCCGCAGTACGCCGGAATTTCGGCGAGAAGAAGTCTGAACGCGAATGAAGCCATGGAACCGGGTCTTGTGCCGTACAGCTCAGGATAGAATGTAAAGTACATATCCGGCTTGTCCAGATTGCCGAACGGCTTAGATTCCGCTTTCAGCACGTCGGTCTGCTTCAGTTTAGCGAGAAGAGCCAGTCTCGTGTACCACAGTTGAAGCGAGTGAGGGGTGTGCTTGCTGGGATGATTTATCTTTCCGTAGCCCTGACCGTACACCGCGATCAGCCTGCCGGACAAATTAACCGCGGCTTTGTAGCAACCGGCTTGTATGAGATTTCTCAGACCTCTCTCATCCTGCGTGACGTCCGAAGCGGTCAGGACGTTTCTGTGAATATTCTCATCTTCACCAAGCAAGCGAATTGCGGTCTCCTTGGTGGCGTCGACCATGTCACCCTGAATGGTCAAGCCCGGCATAGTGAGATTGTCCCGTTCGGGGAAGCTGGATCCGGGGGTCGAGGTGGCAATGGATCGCAGGACTTTGCGAGTGTGCTCGGAAGCGATCCAGGCGTCCCTGTGCATGTCGTTCGCCGCGGGATCGGACGTGCGCTCGGCGTTGAAGATATCGGTGTCCTTGAAGAAATCGGCCGAGGCGACGTCGGACATCGCGCTGAGTTCGGAAATCGAGCCGACACCGACCGATGTAGTGTCGAACGGATCGGACGGATTCGGCGCGACGATCTCGTCAAAGACCGTACGGATTGCCGGATCGAAGTAACGACCCAGACCGGTGCTCGGCGATTCCGTCTCGGCGATCGAATTCGTACTTTTGTCGCTCAACGGCGACACGGCACTGTCTTCCGCCATTTTTTCTAGGCTACTCGCTCTGTTTATTTCGCTCGTTAACGTTTCGCTACTCAGTTCGACGAATTGCTTCTCGCCTCTTCGTCCCTTCGGGCTTCAGATGATTTCACTGTTTTCCTCATACTTGGTCGATCGTTCGATACTGGAGGAGTGTCATCCTTGGGGTTTGGTTATCTCTCGACGACAACTAGGTTAGGACTGTGAACTACCGACACAGAGATGGGGGAGTTTGTTTGATTTCGAACACCGGAAGTTGGGCGCGAATACCGCTCAGCGTTTGCATTCGATCATTTATTTAAATTACCTTGTGAATTTATTGGTTTATGAGTTTTAGTTAGTTTTAATTTTTGTATTCTCGCTCGGGAAAATATTCTAACGTTATCAGCTTGATTATTGGCAAGTTCTATTCTGTTTTATGAGACAAGAAGTTCGTACGGTAAACGAATTCTGTATTACCGACACATTACAAGGCTCGGAGATGGCTTTGCGCGCTTTCCATGCTTACAGTGTATAACCTGCACGGGTAGGATTCCACGTTCAAAACAACACGATTAAACATTTTTTTACGGCTGTCGACGACGTTTCGAAGATAGCAGTTTCTTTTTTTTTTTTACTAAATTTTCGTACTAAAAGTGACGGTCCTCTCATTCCTCATTTGTCAATAAGTTAAAAAAAAAAACAAAGGAATGGATCAAGATCAGTTGCAGGATCAGGGTGGTCTGCGTGTAGATGGAAGGCGGCCGCTCGAACTCCGACAAATTCGTGTGAGATTGGGTGTTTTTCGACAGGCCGATGGAAGTGCCTATTTGGAGCAAGGACAAACGAAAATTCTCGCAACCGTATATGGACCTCATCAGGTTGTTATTTTTTCATTATTATTTTTAAATCTACTTGCAAATTACTTCTGACTCTCTATTTTCGTTTTGTCTTCAGCCGAGAGGTGCGGCAGCCAGGAGCACAGCCAACAAATCAGCCAAGGGAATAATAAATTGTCAGTACAGTATGGCAGTGTTCAGCTTCACTGCAGGCGAAAGAAAGAAAAGACCGAGGGGCGATCGCAAATCACAGGACAGATGCGTTCAGCTCAGGCACGCCATGGAGGCTGTCCTCAATCTTGATCAGTTTCCAAGATCCCAGATAGACATATTTATCGAAGTACTGCAGGTTGATGGAAGTGATTACTGTGCTTCGGTGAATGCTGCGACGCTTGCCCTGATAGACGCCGGAATACCCATCAAGGTGATTTATAGATGATTTCACAGCAACAAAATCCAACAGCACTCGAGTCCTCGTGAATAAGTACTTACGGAAGCATAAAGCTGAAAACATGTCCAATGAATAATCAAAGGTTGATCGATATTTTATGAGCTTCACGGTAAATAGCTCATTAATGGATTTAAGATCAATGCCTGGATTCCTATCAAAGCATTTCATAGATGATTTCGCAGCAAGGAAATCCGCGGGCACTTGAGTCCTTGTAAATAAGTACTTATGGAAACGTAAAAGTGGAAACATGTTCAATGAATAATCAAAGGTCACTCGAGATTTTAGGACCTTAATGGTAAATAGCTTATTGATGGATTGAAGCCGAATTTTCAGACCATTTTTTGTATAGCCGAGTGTGTAATCATGACTACTAAATACTTTGGGATTTTTTGAACATATTATTAAAATCAAATTTTGTATTCGGCAGGATTACGCGATAGGATGTACGATCACACTGCCGGATTCGTCGACGTCCTATGACGAGCAGGACGCCAGAGGGATAGGAGTACTGGACGCTAATTTCATGGAGGAATGCGGCCCCGGTGTGACCCTGTCCATAGTAGCCCTTCCAGAAACAAATAACGACGCCTCGAAGGAGTCGGGCCTGATCGTCGTTGCCCAGGGTTCCGGTCAACGTCTGCACTTGTCGCGCCTCGAAGCAATGAAGGTCCGAGCCTTGTGCGGTTGTCGCGATATAAAAGTTATCCTCGACAGAGCGGTGAGGCAACACCTCACCGCTAACTCGTTGCCATCTCTGTTCAATGTACACTCACTGGTCGACTAACGAAATATAAAATTTTTTGTTTTTATTAATAAATTGGCTTTTCGTCTGCCATCGATACAATTCAACAATTATACTTTTTTAATCTCCGGTTCGCAACCACTTTTTTTTTACAAAATGTTCGTACCTCTACAGTAACAAATAGATCTCATACAAAATATAAATTATTTGATCCCTGCGCGCTACCGCAGTCATCGTTGCGAACGACCGACATCTAATCTTCTTCCTTCTTTTGTTCAAGCGGATTATTAACGTGTTGGGCGTTACACGATGGTGATGTATACAAAAATATAAAATCTATCGAATTTAAAGTTTCGCGTCGGGATGCCTCTCCATTATCATACCCACACCCTGAAAGAAAACAAAACATTAAATTTTATTGATCACTGAAGGAAAATGTTTAACACCCTTCGATTAAAAATTTTAGAATCATTTACCTGGCCTCCGGCAGCACATGCAGCGATCAAACCGAACTGTTGATCCTCTCGGATCATACGGTTTGCAGTGTGCGTTGCCAATCGAACTCCAGTCGCAGCGAATGGATGTCCGAGCGACAGCGAGCCTCCCCACGCATTCCATTTACTCAGATCGGGAGTTCCGACCTTCGTGCTTCTCTTCAAATATTGTTTCGCGAACCATTCGGAATCCAATGCCTTCAGGTTCGCCAATATCTGAGCAGCGAAAGCTTCGTGCACTTCCCAAACACCGACGTCCTTCAGAGCGAGATTCGCTTTATCGAGAATCTGCAAGAAAATTGATAAATCTTACGGTTTAGTACGGGCAATCGTTTATCAGTGCTAATGGATTAACTGATTTTATTTCAAGTCAATTCGACAAATGAGATTGCGCCATTTTTGAACCTTCAATACCTCAGGGTCACAGTTCGAATCCGAGCCAACTCGGATAACGTGATAATTAGAGGCTCAATAAATATATTAGTTAAAATTCGAATAATTCCCGAGGATAAATTCCAACTCTTTGTTCTAGAATGAATTTCATCAATGAATTTCGTCACCTTAGGAATGGCGTAAGCGGGGCCCAGAAGCAACTGATCGACGGGATCCTGAGATACATAAGTGAATTGTCTCAAGTATGCTTTCGGCTTGAGACCAAGCTGCTTCGCTTTTTCCTCAGTCATTATCAACGCCGCGGAAGCGCCGTCTGTCAGGAAAGATGCATTCGCAGCCGTCACCGTACCGTAAGGCTTCACGAAAGCTGGTTTTAGTTTCGCGAGTTGTTCTGTCGTCGAAACTCTCACACCGTTGTCCTTGTCCACCACATCGTTCACTCCGGGCACTGCGACATAAGAAAAAATAATTATTTTTACGTTATTTACATATTTTTGGGACATTCTTTTACAGTTATCTGTCAGGCATTGAAACAACAAAAAATCTGTATAAAGCATCTTGCACGAACCGATTACCTTTGTATGGTACAATGTCGGATAGGTAACCCTGTTGCTGAGCGCGAGCAGCCAACGTGTGAGATCTGAGAGCGTAGTCGTCTTGCTCCGACCGTGATACTCCAAAAGCAGCAGCTAAACGATCACCGCTGTGTCCCATCGTTTCTCCGGTCGAGAACTCTGCGACTGCCGGCAACTGAAATATGCCCACAATTCATTGATCTCTGCACTCGCGAATTAATCTATTGAGCCTCGAGTGAGGAACAACAACCGATCGGGCCTTCGCTTACATCGGGGATAAAGTGGGACGGTCTTATGGAAGCCAACAAGGCCATTTTCTGTTGGAATGATTTTGCCTTGTTTGCTCTGAGCATAACGGAACGCATGTTTCTGCTGTGTCTTATGGGGATGTCGGACATGAACTCCACACCCCCGGCTACGATGACGTCGTAGACCCCGGACGCTATGAGACCCATTCCCGTGGTCATTGCCACGTTGCTGCTGATGCAGGCCATCGTGACGGTGTGAGCTGGCGTACGATCGCTGTACCCAGCAGCCAGGGCAGCCTCTCTCGCGATGTTTGAAGTTTTCACCTCTTGCAGCACAGTTCCGTAAATAATGTAGTCGACGATTTCCTTTGGTATATTAGTTTTCTTTCTCAAATTCCTGAAAAAAATTCGTTTTACGATCAGTCTCATTTACTCGTTGCAGAACATAATTTGAAAATAATTAGGGAGTGTTAATTCGATGAATTGTTCTCAAAATCAATGGATTTTTCAATTATGATTAACACTGACCTTGAACACAGGATGAGAATAATTAATTGTTCAGTTCATCGACATCTATTTAAAAAATTCGAAAATAACTGTGAATATGCTCCTACCTGGTATTGAAGGTCAATGTTAATAAAAATTGAAAAAAATTAATAGCTTATTTTTAGGATAATTGGTCGAAATTGATTTTTCCACTGAGGACTCAATATTTGAAAACAAAAAAATCTGAGACATGTAAGTCCAGTAAAATATCTTTGCAACACAGAAAAATAGACCTTTATTTAAAAGAATCTTTAACTACATAACAAAGTAGATTTAAAAGAAAAGAATTGAAAAATCATCCAAGTAGCAAAGTTGGGGAACAAACAATTTTTTTTCTATAAAATTTTTTTAATTGTCCTCTCTGCATAGTGTAGCAATAGGAAATAAAAATATTTACAGGAGTGCATGTTGGGTGAGATCGTGAGCCATCAGCTTGCTGTACTGAGTGCCGGACAGCAGGAAGGGTGTGCGAACTCCATCCACATAGACGATGTTCTTGGTTGCTGGATTACTGCTCGTAGCATAATTATTGGTGGATGTTGCCAGAACCGCTACAGAATGGTTTGTTCCTAGACGGAAGCATTTCAGTACAGAATATGAGTTACACGTAATTGAATTGAATGGGAAAAAAAAGAAGCCAAACTAGAAATTATTTGAAATTCGATTAGTTTTATATTTAGAACGTATAGTTTGTGTTTTGTTTCTAAACTCTGCTGTTTCACTAAAAGTACTTTTAACATTACTCCGTTTACAGGAACAAATCTTATCTATAAATTCGTGATTTGCTGATACTAACTTTTGACTTTTCATACGGTCGGAAACAAATATATATCGATCCATAAATTATCGTTTAAAGAGTTGTATAATATTTCTACGTTTCGCACTTTGCACCGACCGGCTGTATCGTACGTCACGGGCCTTACATAGAGAGACTTTCATATCGTGTCTAGAACGATTTACATTTCGCCTGTTATCGAATGTCGCGAGATATATTTTCTCAATAAACTCACCACGATGGAGAAAACCCTGGTTAATGCGCGGAAAATTTCTTGCAACGAACATCGACATTTTTTGCTAATTTAATACGAACAGATATCACAAGCAAAGTAGTGTTACTTCCAATAATTCGCGATCCTCGACTGCCGAATGCCCGCAACATAGAGTGCTCGCTTCGTTACAGATAGTTTTTCCCTTCTTCTTATTTCGCCCGTCCATTATTACATACGCGGCGCATAATTCGCTGCGATAAAAAAAAATGCCCTTCCGGTCTATCGAAATTTGGACAAAGTTTGGAAAACTCAAGCCGGAATATTCATTTCTCGTGTCTATGTAATCGATGTTTTTCTGTATGAAGAGTTCGTACAGCCATAATAAAAATTTACCGAAATTTCAATGAACGCTGCCTCGTCGTTCGACGAATAGCGTGGCATCGTTCGCAAATTCAACCAGTCGCTGTACACCCAACCTAAGTCGATTGGCTCCGCGTTACGACTGTACTTTAGTAGCGAGGCATGGTAGAGAAGTATATGTACATTCAGGAATTGGTAGATGGTTGGACGTCGTTGGACGAGCGACGTTTTCATTCTGCTTCAGAATACACATTGATGCGGATCAGCAGCGAGAGTCGCGATTCAGTTAGAAGAAGAAGAGCGAGAGTCGCGAGAAAATGGCAAATATCTGTATCCCGGAGGATATACTCTCGCGTATAGAATATGCGTTTCCGATTATCGAAGGGACGGTCGGTGTCACATAATGTTTTCAACCACCGTACGACAAGCGACGAAATATTTAACATTTTTTAATGTACAAATAAATTTATAATAAATCTATATAAAATTTAAAACAGGTTCAGACGAAATGCACGGACGATCAATTTCGGGAAATCGTCAAGGAGATAAACGGTCTTGGTTTGGCCAAGAGAGTACAAAATTTAACAGTTCACTACATAGAAGACTACATAAATCAAAATGTAGCGCCGAACTTCTGGTCGAAATTTACGAACGTCGCAGACGCGCAACGCGGCTTCGAGCTGTTCAGAAGCGCCGTAGACGACTTGTACTCCAATTCCATCGAATTTCTACCCCTGCTGAAGAGGCTGGAACAACTTTTGCAGGGGAACGACCGCAAAGGCTCGTTCTACGGTCAACCAAATATTTTGGGACAGTTCAAACTCATCGTCAGATCAACTTTGTTGAGTCAATTGCCGCTCTGCCACGAGGTCATCATAGAACAGTTTTACAAAATAGCTTTCAACGTGTTCTGCAACACGGATGTGGCCTCGGCTGGTAAGACACAGATGTTTCTATACTCAATTTATTTATTTTATTTTATTTACTAACAATAATGTTTTGATTATATAAAACATAATAACGGAACGTGTAAATTGTACTCGGAGCTATTAACAGAGCTATTGGTTCTTGACATCCTTGGGGCACTAAATGTCCATCTAATGTTTCAATAATTTTTACACAAAAGCAAAAACATTGTGCAATCATTTTTAGAAAAAAAAAGAAACATAGGCAGGCTCGAAATGGATGAAAACATTGATATTTTCTACAGCCCTAAACTCAGCCATATTTCGTTTTGGGTATGGCCTTTGAATAGACAATAAATCATGATAATAATAAAATATATAATTACATGCAATATATTTTGTATATAATAGTAATGATAAATAACAAGAAAACACACTTGTTGATTGTTCAAGATACTGGAGCTGACATCACAGAATGCGGAGGATGCAACAAAGAGCTAGATAGCTGCCAGTGCCAGCTAATAGTCTACATGTTCCATGAGACTAATAGAAAGCTGAACGAGCTAGAGCTGCTCGAAAGGCTGGTCGGGAATGTCTTGACTTCGTTGATACACATTCGTATCAAAGACCATGTCAGTCAGTCGTGCGAGAGGCCGTTCGATATATCCCAACTCGCCCCACTGGAACATGTGAGAACTTAAAAAGTATAAGGCATTGGCGTAGCAAAGTATACAAAAATGTAATTTTATGTTAAAAAATGTTGTATCCATTACAGTGGCTCGAAACCGTAGTTCTCAGCTGGTTGACAAGAATTTTTTCCGGCGGTTCCTCAAAATCCGTCACGGTAACGGAGAGTACCAGCACACTGTACACATTCAAAAGAAAGTTATCCCATTATCTTTATGAAACGTACACGAGGATCAGGATCGATCAACTCTTCAATATCATCATTGGTAACATGATATTTTGGGCCTAAACTCGAGCGTTCAAATTAGGGCTTCGATCCAGCTGCTTACGGTTTCTTTTTTTGTATTTCCTTGTTTTAATACTTTTTTTTTTCATTTGCGAATCAGAATACCCCGACTCACAACCAGCGATAGACGATTTGCGAGTTTGCTTGGAACGTACGGATTTACGGAAAGTTTTGGTTCAGACTTTACAAGAGGCATTGAAAACTCGTCTCTTACATCCCGGTGTAAATACGCCGGATATTCTTACCGCGTATATTGCGGCTATCAAAGCCCTGAGGCAATTGGATTCGACGGGTGTGCTGCTAGAAACAGTCACCGAACCAATCAAGTATGGTTGTTAATTTTGGATGACGATGCAAGTTTAAAAAAATTCTAACCAGGTCTTTTTTTTAGGGTGTACTTGAGAAGCAGAGAAGATACCGTAAGGTGCGTTGTCAGCGGTCTGCTGGACGATTCGCCCAGTGATTTAGCGGACGAATTAGTCAAGGGTGAATCGTTGCAGCTGGACGATGGATCTGTGGATGAGGAAAATGAAGACTGGGAAAACTGGATGCCAGATCCAGTTGATGCAGATCCTGGTACGATATACTTTATACGCCGTACACTACAATGGATGCTGTTGATATTTTATTATTCTCGTATTTATTCCCGTTGCAGCCAAATCGACTCAGCGACGAATGTCGGACATAATCTCTATGCTCGTAAATGTTTACGGTAGCCAAGATTTGTTCGTGAACGAGTATAGAACTTTATTGGCCGACAGATTGCTGGCGCAACAGAATTATCATACTGAGCGTGAAATTCGCAATCTCGAATTATTGAAACGACGATTCGGGGAAAATCAGTTGCACTATTGCGAAGTTATGTTGAAGGACGTCTGCGATTCTAAGAGAATCGACGGAAACATACAATCCGACGCCAGTTACAGTTTGGATATTGCGCCCTTCTCCACTTCGGCGCTGATCCTATCCGCCCAATTCTGGCCACCGTTCAAGGAAGAATGGAAACTCGAATTGCCCGCACTTGTCCAGGAACAGTTGAAGAAATACGTTAAGGCCTTCGAGGCCTTGAAAGGCAACAGAACTCTCTGCTGGAAACCTCATTTGGGAAATGTTAACTTGGAAATTGAATTGAAGGATAGAAAGTTGGAGATAAATGTGACGCCGATCCATGCGACGATAATACTGCACTTTCAGGAAAAGAGTAAGCCCAATTTATTCCTTCGGTTTGGACGCCATATACAAAATTTTTTGTTCTCGCATAAGTTTTTTGATAAATATAGTAACTTGATGGTAAAATCAATGATAATTTCTTTTTGGTAAAAATTATTTTAATAATAATCTATTAGCCAAATTACTCACAGGCCTTTTGCAGAAATTGACTCCAAATCTCGACTTTTAAATGTTCTCTTCAAGAACTCTATCCTTATAAATGTTTTAAGGCCAAATTATTTTATTTTATTTGCATGTAATTAATTTCGTTATTATATTTCCGGCTGACCTGGCAATTTATAACTCGCTTTTACGTTTCGAAAATGCAGATAAATGGACGTTGGAAGAACTGGCGGAAGTGATGCACGCACCGGCAACCGTGCTTCGCCGTAAAATAACATTCTGGGTATCTCAGGGAGTGTTGAAGGAAACGTCGAACGACGTTTTTCTCTTGCAAGAGGAGAGTTCCTCAAAAAATCGTCCGATGGCCGAGGTTGTCGACGAGGAGGAAATAGAGAGCGCTATGGCATCGGCAAGCGACCAGCGGGAAGAGGAATTACAAGTATTCTGGTCTTATATCGTTGGAATGTTAACGAATCTCGACTCTATGCCTCTGGAGAGAATACATCAGATGCTGAAGATGTTCGCGTCTCAAGGTCCCGGCGCGGTCGAGTGCGGTCTACCAGAATTGAGACAATTTTTGGACCGAAAAGTTCGCGAACATCAGTTACTCTTCTCGGGTGGATTGTACAGACTGCCAAAAGCCTAACATTTACAGTAAATCATGTGGTGAAAGAGACTGAACTTAACATTTTTTTTTATTTGTTATTCGCGTATACAGAAAACCGATATTCCTTCAATACTATCGCGGTTTTTTTCCATAATTTTTTACGAATTAAGCTGATTGAGTAAGTGTAAAAATGTACATAACTATGAAAAATAGAAATTAAAGAAAATTCGTCGCTATAAACAGATCATCGATCGACGATTTTTTTTTGCACGGATTTAGATTGCATAATCCAGCAATTCACTGGCCAGGTCCGGATAGGGATTTGTCCATGAACTTCTTTTTGGCAAAGCACAGCCACCACTTGCTCGGCTTTCCGTCCTCGCCGTAAACTTTCTCCACTAGTCTCACTGCTGTTTCCTGTCTTATTTGTTGCAAGTACTGTCTCATCTGGTCTGAAACATTATTTTCAAAAATTAACACATTGCTTCCTTACAGTTTCCCTGTTTTTTATTGACAAAGTCAATTCCAAGTACTTTTGGCTTTCCATCAATTTTGATTCTAATAAATCTTAGCGAGGAAGCAAAGCGCCATTATCAATAAAGAACAAAATCCAATTACCAGCTTCCGTCGGACTGCTGGGCTTGGCATAAACAGAGTTCAAAGGAAATCCAGGATCGCCCGGAATATCAAATTTTGAAAAAGCTAGAGAGTGCATCTCGGTGCTCGCTTGATGAGGTGTAGCGCATTTTTGCAATTTCTTCAAACACTCGGTGATATATAATGTGATATAGATAAGCACCCTGTCGGCTTCGCTCTAAAATCAGAATTAAAGTATGAAAAAATAGTAAAATAAAAAAATGTATTGCTTGGACCTCGAAAATATTCGTAAAAGCGAGTGTAATTACCTTGATCTCGTAAGTTCTAAAGAATACATTGGCTCTGAAAAAATACAGTGTCTCGTCTATTATGTCCATATCTGTGCCAGCGAAGTTCGGCGCGGGACCCCTGTAATTGGTTTTTAGTGGCAGAAGCGCCATGTTTCCAACGGCTGACTTATTATCGGCAAAGCTAGAATGGTATGCCTGAAACATCGATACAAAACCATAATAATAATAATTTATCATCAACAAACTTTGGTTATTTGGTTACGCCCTTCTGACAGATACACGATAGCGTTGAAAAACGTCTCTGCATTAAAATGTTTCCGCTCGAAATCAATCGACGACTCACCGGCATCTTGGCGTTTTGTTTTTCGTGCTTCTATCTTGTCGACAATTGGAGTTATCGAACGTTTAAGTACAGCACATAATGCTTGAACAATCACGATAACATTGTAAATTGATTATATCTCGGAATAACGTCATGTATGAATCAAGTAGGAAGCCGAAAATCATCGGTCAAAAGTTACCATCGCGGCAGACTCGGGTCGCGAAAACGAAACCGGAAGTCGACGTCGGGGCAGATGTCGCTGCGGCGCGTCCCTCTCGAGACAAACAGGAAGTGGCCGATCTCGAATTTTATCGTAGCCCTGGGTCTTCGTCAGCATGTCCCTTCTTTCCTTTCGTACACTGATCGTGCAGGGTGAGTGGGTCGTTTATTAAAATCCACCTGAATCACGAACATCCGACATATTACGAGAATCGGCGTTTAACAAAGTGCTAAATTGTGTTACGACGCGACAAGTGATCGCATACTTTTTTCATTTACGTCGTTGCGTAACTAAATTAATCGGCGATTATTTAATCCTAACCTTTGGTAGACGCCGTCGTGTTTCCGCCATACTCTATGTGTCCATCGTGACACTTTATTTACGTTTCCTCACGTGCACGCCGAATTAAATGTTTCGTCGCGTTGCTTTCCTTTTTTATTTTCGCAAATATTAACTGACGACATAATCGCAATGCCGTCGATCCGAGCAACGGAAGCGCGGAGTTGTTCGCCGAGTTTACGCGATGTCGGACTTTACGGATTTTTGTAATTTTTGGGTTTGTACGCTCGTAATTAATAAGTCGTTGTTGATTGCAGGTACTCACGATGGGTGCGTACAAGTACATGCAAGAGTTGTACAGGAAGAAGCAGAGCGATGTCCTGCGTTTTCTGCTCCGCGTCAGATGCTGGCAGTATCGTCAGCTCACCAAGATGCACCGTGCACCCAGGCCTTCCCGTCCTGACAAGGCTCGTCGTTTAGGATACAAGGCCAAGCAAGGTAACTTGAATGCTTGCAATCGCTAAATTAATATGTAACAATTACAAAATGCATTCTTGTAACACTGATGCGCAGGAATGGCAAACCGAGGCTTCGTTTATTTTATTTAACAATCATATTTTATTTAGATTGTTTACTATAATATTTATATTCCATACAAAAATTGAAAACTGATTCTTAAATGATGATTTGTACCATGCACCACTCTTACGCCTATATGGGGATACATGTGTCTTTCTGATAAGTCAGTTACCAGAGCTTTTGGTAAAACAACAGAGCAAAAATTGTTCTAAAAGTATTTTCATGACTGCCTAGTTCAGTGTCTTCCATTCAATTTTCGTAAGAATTTTTTTCTTTCTTTTTTCAACCTTGAATCATACATTTTTGCAGTAGCTATCAATCGTTTTCGAAATGAGCTTGCCTCTACAAAATTAATTTTTTCATTTTTCTACTTTACATAAACTTTTACAGTAGCAGCTCATAAGTTTTCTCAGTACAGCTTTGACTCCTTTGAAGATACTTTGGCGTTTAGTGCTTACGAGTGAATAGACCATTTAGCTGCGTTTTGTAACATATCTAATTTAAACTGTTTGTCAGTGAAAGTATTTGAAATAAGCATTACAAAAATGCGTGTCGATTCGTCAAGCAGATGCAGTATTCGGCTTTGTGAACATTGGCAAATGAAATGTCCACTTGTTGGCATTTACTTACCTCTGCAACCAGTTTTTGTAAAATATATTGCATCTAACCTGAAGCACGATAGCAATGCAATTGAAAAAAGTTTTGCAAACAGTAGAAAGGTGGTCAATCAATGTTTATACAAAAAAAAAAACAATGATTGGACTTACATGATGAATTGTACATGCACCACTCTTACTTATACATGGAGATATGTACCGTCTGATATGTGCCAGTTGTTAGACACTTTTATAGCATTAGACTCTTTTTACTCCAACTTATTCGGCAATTGTACTTCCGTTCCCATTTATCACAAATTCAATGTCCTATCTTGTCAAAGTATTCAAACAACTCAAGGGAACATTACCAAATTTGTACGCCATTCACAATGAGTTTCATACATTTTTGTGAGCATTTGTTTGAAAATTTTTATTTTATTTTCACGTGGTTTCCATATTTTTTATATTGAAGGCGCAATTTATGTGTGGAGCATCAAATTAAATTTTAAATCGTTAAATCATTGCTTTTTCCATCAGGTTATATTTTTGTAACGAAAAACTTTTTGCCGCATCAAGTGCATTTTTTTAAAAACATGTACACCGAACTGTTTTGAAGAACCATAACGATACCACAAGTCAATTCACGAGCATAATCATTGATACGTTTTTGAAATGTGAAAAACCATTGAAAAAAAAAAATGGAATGACCAGCTGTTGGCGCAATTCCGAATTCAAATGGTATGCAGACCCATGCACAGACGATAGCAATTTGCTCCTAATCTGTTTGTACGATACAAAGACCGATGAAATTATGCTTGATAGAAAAATAGAATTGACTTTAAAATGATGAACTGTACATGCACCACTCTTACGAAACCGTGGAGAGACAATGTACCATCTGAGTGAACAGAGTTTCGATTTAAATTCACGCATTTTTCGACAAACATCGTTTTAATACATCCTTACCCGTGTGAATTTCAGGCTTCGTCATCTTCAGAATCCGCGTACGACGTGGAGGACGCAAACGTCCTGTACCCAAAGGTGCCACCTACGGTAAACCCAAGAGCCACGGAGTAAACCAACTCAAGCCTACCAGAAAACTGCAATCCGTTGCCGAGGTAAACCTGATTGACTAATCTTAATTTACCAACCGATCCCGTAGAATAGGAAGAATGATGATAACCAGGAATTCATAAGACACTTGATGAATGTATCTATATAACTTCCTTGGATGTCTGATCGCAATTTACCCTATATCGACATGTCCGACGGGTTTTACGATTAGCAATTTTCTTTAACTCAAATTGAATATTTGTTGGTAACAGGAACGCGTTGGCCGTCGCTGCGGTGGTCTCCGAGTGTTGAACAGCTACTGGGTAGCTCAGGATTCTTCCTACAAATACTACGAAATCATTCTCGTTGACCCTGCACACAAGGTGAGATATCGTTTTTTTAATACAGTTTACTCGACAGATTTATATATTTTTACGTGATAAGAATAGCAATATTTTATGTTCTATATGATGATATTTGTAGAAGATTGATTCGAATGATATTTATTCTTCCTTGGATGTCTGAAAAAGATGTTTTCCAATGAAAATTTGCAGAATATATTAGTTTCGTAACGCTAACGGTGGTTCTTGATATTTCCAGGCTATCCGCAACGACGCCAAGGTAAACTGGCTTTGCAAGTCGGTACACAAACACCGCGAACTCCGTGGAAAAACTTCGTCCGGCAGAAGTTCCCGAGGCTTGGGCAAGGGTCACCGATACTCACAGACTGTCGGTGGATCCCGAAGGGCGGCGTGGCTCAGGAGAAATTCCCTCTCCCTCCGCAGAAAACGATAGGTTACTTGTGATTTCGCGCAAGTCTATATCCATCATTTTATTGTCGTATGGTATAGCGTATCAATAATTTGACGGACGGAGTGAAGAATAAACAGCATCTTCATAAAAAAAAATGAGATACAAGCGACTGCGTATATCGGTAACTCCCGCTCGAGATTCCAAATGTCGATTCCCGTAAGTACACCTCATTATTCCTAAACGTGAATGTTTTTTCGGAAATTAAATGGTAAATGTTTCGAAGTTCCAATATTTTCGAGGAAACACTCTCTATGCCGATCCCTTCCGTGAACCTTCGTCCAGCGGGATGAATGCGAAAGACCTTACTTGTAGAACGCAACATTTTCTACAGGGAAGGTCATTTGTATTTCTCGCAACGAGTCTGGCCGATAAAAAAAAAGCTTTTTCAAAGATTCTTTCCACCTTTCACGCATGATTTGTGAATCCTGGCCGCACGTTCCATCTTTTAAAAAATCATTCTAATTATCACAGTTGTCGGGAGGATCGATGAGAATTAACGAAACGTCGATCAGTTGGTTCAAGATTTATTATCCTTACGTATTACTATATTTATTAATACAATAACGTAGTTCAACTGGCAATCGTATTTTTATACATATTATCGAACGACAATACTCGCATAATATGACTAATATATACTCTCGTTTATCTCGCTGCAGGCTCCTTCGTGAGCAATGAAAAAAAAAAATAGTTCACGAGATCTTTTCTTTTTTTTTTTATCGTAACCACGAGGACGCTTTCCTCTCTCATACACTTAGAAAATACATTACGACATGTCTTATATGTTACATTAAGCAGTACAAACTTACACCGGATCACACAGTAGGTTGCTTGTAAAGTACGGACTTGTTTTCTTCTCCGAGTTTCTCTCCTTAGTCACGGAAACACATTCGGGCCGCGACCAGCAGCATATCGGCAGAGATTCAATAAATGCTTTCTTGATGATTGTGATTTAGTATCCTAACTTTGGTTATATAGTCTTCGCCCATACGGCGAGGACGAAAGTCTCGATTTCACATTCGTTCGTTCCTCTCTGAATCTTGAACAAACCGTTTTCACCCCAGTCCGAACCCCACGAGTTTGCAACAAGCTGAAAAGAAAAAAACATAAATTCACGTTATTATTTTTTGTTTACCCGAATTAACAATATTGCAAGTCATCCATTTAAGCTTTCATTATGAATTCAGCTGACGAAAAATTGTCTAGACTACATTTTTCAAAAGTAGTATTTTTGACATATATTTTTGATTACTGAAAAAGTGTAGCAATCGAGATAAAAATATTAAATATTATTTTTTCAACGGAAATAGGGATTGGCTTTTAATGGACTAACCAAAAGCTTTCTTTTCGTTGTTTACCCGGAGAATTCAATACCGTTGAAAATAGTTAATGATGAAAAGTAATTTGGAAATTATTGCGATATTTTTAATAAACTGTATAAACTATCAAAAACAGTTGAATGAACAAAGCAATGGTGTTGGTTGAAAAAAAAGTTTTTTTTTGTCCTTACCCAGTATTTTTCGGGAAGACTGTTCGAGACGTAGTCCTCCCCCCAGCCAATGATTCTCACCGAGTGATAGCCCGTACGATACTGTTCGGTGATCCTCGAGTGTTTGTAGATTCCAGATTCGTAGACGAAGAAGTCCTGGTGAACTCTCATGGTAGCTGAAAACGAGTTATTATCTCGGTCAGACCATAATCGATTGACTCGCCTCCGATCGGTTAGTCCCGCGGCGATAATTAGCAATTACCTTGCACCGGACCGGATGTGATAATTTCTTGCATGATATCGGTTTCGTTGCCGAGACGATAAGCCGGTCCTACTTTGTACAGTTCCGTTCTCAGTGGATTCGGTGGGTTTCTACAGTTAGCCGTTCTCAACGTGTTCCTCTTTCGCAACTTGCACTTGTCGGTTCTTCCGGTCCATGGATAGCAGTCCTCGTCCACCAAACTGTGTAATTATCAAAGAAAAATAATTACACCGTGAGATTCTATCCCGCGTATCGTAGAGCATTTAAGGTAGTCCTAGCGGACAGCCTGAGCCCACATGAGTTCAGAGAGAATTGAGAGAGAATTGCGAACACTTCTCGATGGGATAAAAATTCGAAAAAAATCAAGCATATGGAAGGTGCTGAAAAGATTGATTTTACATAATAATAACTCCAAAATATTATTAACAAATGCAGTAAAAAAAAATTGTTCAACAAATTCCCCGGCAACTTAACTTTTTGTTCATATAAAAACAATTTGTTAATCTTTTTGAATACGTATGAATTTTTTCAGAATTTTATCTAATTTTTGAAAATCACGTTTTTTTATTAACTAAAAACGCAATTTTCAAAAATTAGACAAAATTCTGAAAAAATTCATACATATTCAAAAAGATTAACTTATTGTTTTTATATGAACAAAAAGTTAAGTTGCCGGAAGATTTGTTGAACAATTTTTTTTTCATTCATTTGTTAATAACATTTTGAAATTATTATTATGCAAAATCAATCTTTTCAGTACCTTCCATATGGTTGATTTTTTTCAGATTTTTATCTCATCGCGAAGTATTCGCAATTCCACTCTCAATTCGCTCTGAACTCACGTGGGCTCAGGCTGTCCGCAAGGACTACCTTAACGGAACGAGTCATCGTTCCGTTCTACAGCGTTTCTACAAACAGTCGTGTTTACAGCGGTTTTATCATTGATCATTACCCGAATTTTCTTAGGAACAACCACGCCCTATCCAGGTAGCCACCCTTGCATCCTTGCTGGCCTCTGTTATTACAGGACAGCAAGTGCTGGGCACTCAGCTCAACCGCCTCGGCCCCCATACTCATTACGGCAAATCTATCTGTAGCGACGTCCACTGTAGAGAGCGCCCAGGATGCTCCGCACCATCCCTGATCGCGTATACCGGAAATGTCGCGCGGCCACTTCGTTCTCGAGTCGAATTCCCTCGGCAAGGCGTCCGGGTTGTAGATTCTTCGCACTGGATTCATTCTATAGACCTGATGAAAATAATTGAAAAAAAAAAAAAAAAAAAATTCGCCATTAGAATTTGTTTCTGTGGGTTAAAATGGATTTAGTCAAAATTTTCACTCACCGATTTCGAGGGATTCAGAGTTCCCAGTCTCAATTGAACACCCTCCTCGAGGGTTCTGCCCCAGAACTTTGACTGATTAGTCGCTCGCCATCCCAAGTAGTATTTCTGAAGATCGAGCTCCTCCAGCAAGTCGGGCTCGACCATGCATCGATTCTCTTCGCACAGTACTTCGGCGCGTATTCCCATGTTCGTGCATTTGCTGATAATTTTTTTTTTTTTTTATTGCAATTATTAATGTCACAGTTGTTAAATCGACTGTAATCGTGTCGGACTCTCCGGTATGCTCACCACGTGTTGCAGTTTAGCTTGAAGGTCTCTTGCTGAGCGTAGTACTTCCCTCGGAAGAAGCATTCTGCGACGAAAAAAAAAAGAACAGCTCGAGTTACACAAATATCTAAATGAATTATTGTGTAAATGTATCTCTTCTAGAACATGAGTAGGACACTTGCGTCTCGTTTCTGCAATCTCGGGTAACTTAATTCCCCTGCAGTGCGACCAGTAGTCCGGGCAGCAATCCTCCTCGCGTGTCCGATTGCAGAATTCGTCGCAGTAACAGGTGGTCGTCAGAATGGGTGCACTGCAGTCGTCCTGTCGACCGTTGCAACACCTTCCCTGCGTATATCTTCCCGCACAGTAGGGTCCCGGTGGTAGTCCATAATAGTTTGGGATAGCTTCGATTAACGTCGCCGCGTCGAAAATTCCGAGCAACGTTATCACTAAACAATGCCTGGCCCACATCCTGTACGATGAAAAAAAAATATCAATGTAACTATAAACTCTCACATCCCCTTCATCAATTAAATGTGTCCTATTAATTTGAAAAAAAAAAACACTGCTGGATACTGTGATGTTTATTCGTAAAAGCTACTTTTTTTTATTTATCTGTTCCTTTCTGTTCAAACTCGCACGTTACAGGAAGAACTAAGGGTCAAAGATTATTAAAATTGTTTATCAAAGATTTCTCGAAGATGAGTAATTTTTCCTCAAGCTCTAAACTACGGCGTCCCAAAGACGACTTGAGGACATTGTAGTCTACAATTTTTCGTAGAAACAACACGAATTTGATGATATCAAGAAATTATTTAGAAATCAGTCGGCGATCTCTATTTTATGGCGGGTTAAAATGAGTTGATTTAATTGACTTTCTGAGTTAATAAAAAATGATAGTGAGACACCGCTGCCAATATTTATATTTCTCGTTCAAATGTTCTTAATTTTGTTTTAATCCCATACTATATTTTAGAATGGTTGGGGACACCTTGGAAAGTCGGTATACGTCTCCCAAATGTGATGTTATTCGGAGGTTCCAGCCTATATTGTATTCAAAATGTGGTCGGATGTTATTCCGAACATAATATTAGATTCTTCCGATCGCATGGATCGCCGACTATTTCGTACAAGGCTCGTACTGCACTAATATACATTCCGGAGGCGAGTTAATTTTAGGCTGACGAAGGTAGAGCCAGCAGCAGATGCGCTCGATGCATTACAATATTGATAGTATGTACCAGACTGGAACATCGATTATGTCTTCCTCGAGACCTCGAACGATTTTTCACGGGACATTAGCCGTCTACGCAAACAGTCGTTTTTTACCGAATTCCCGATTGCAATGACTATAGATATGCGACTACTCACTTGTGGTCCAAGACGAACTTCTACAGTATCACCGAATGAAATGTATCCAAGTTGCTGGTTGAATCCTTAGGCTTCAACTGGAAACAAAAAAGAGAACAAAAAAGTTGTAAATTCTGACGACGTAATTGTAAATATTGAAGTACAATACGACCAACATTATTAAGGTCGAGAAACTTTTTTTTAGGAAAATCAACAACCTGTATTACTGCAAGTGTCAACAAAACTGTGAGCTGGCAAATTTCCATTCCTGCATCATTTTTACTTGTGTGTAGTAAAATTTTTCATTAATAATTTTTTCCCAAACCGACGGATAATTTTTCAATAACAAAAACAAAAAGGGTCAATTTTGCAATATGAATTTAGAGTCATATTAAATTTGTTATTTTCAAATGAATTCCCCAATTCAATGATCTATCTCGACAATGGAATTTGTAGACCGTTCGACTGCACCGTTATTTCAATAAAATTTGACAAACCCCGATTTATCATTCTGCAACGGGTGTCTACGCCGAGTCTGCGTCGTAATGAGTTTGTCATATTTTCTGGCACTTTGACACGGTCGCAGTAGTAAACAAAAATTGTAACGTGAACGAGGCGGCATCCCCGTCGCGCAATCGGAGCGTGAAATAATTTTGGCTCGTTACCAAATTTCTCGAGAACTCACCGGGTGGCTTCCACATGCGAATGGTGACTCGGCCGCATGAGAGACCCGTGCGATTACCAAAGGCAGAGAATCGCGTTTGCGAAAACACGAGGGAAATTAAGCGGCTGTCTATCAAAACCGCGGCCGGACGATTAGACCGCGTAATAAAACCGTTCTTGACCCATTTACTTTCATGAACACTAAGTGGGCGGCGGTTATGCGTGAAACGCAATGCGATTTTGCGTTCACCCACGGAATGTCTCGCCGCGTTTGTAACAGCGGCATTAACGGCACGCGCTTGTTGATTAAAATAAGCAATTTGCAACGAGCCTTTCGCGAGCTCTCCGCAGCTCTCGGAGCCGCTGCTCCTCCGGTCTCTCTTAACGCCTTTCGTCTCGCATGAATTATGCGGAACTGTTTTTGCATGTTTCTTTCGATGACACGAATCCCATTTGCATCTCTAATGCAATATCCCACTTATCAAAATTCACACCGAGTGATCGAAGGGTAACACGACGATCGGCGTTGACTCGGATGGGAAAGGTCGCTTAAACTCGGCGCGGATTATTTTTATCAATATTACCGCAATTGAAAATGAAACAGAGTTACTTGGGCTCGAATTTTAAGACATTAGTCTGAACTTGAGATCGAACTTAATATTAAAGATTGGCGCGAGCTTCATTGTGTACTTAAGATCTATTTTAAGTTCGAACCTGATGTTGTGCGTCAGTTTGATCATGAATTTGAACTTAAGTATAAGCTTGAATTTAATCTTAAGTTTAAACTTGAGTTTGATCTTAAGTTTGAACTTGAGTTTGATCTTAATTTTGAATTTGAGTTTGATCTTAAGTTTAAACTTGAGTTTGATGTTCAGTTTGAATTTGAGTTTGATGTTCAGTTTGAATTTGAGTTTGATCTTAAGTTTGAACTTGAGTTCGATCTTATGTTTGAAATTGAGATTGGTCAAAAGTTTGAACTTGAGTGTGATCTTAAATTTGAACTTGAGATCGAACTTAAGATCAAATCATTACCGACCGCGATATTTCATTTCCCCTTAAGTTCAGACTTAAGTTCGAACTTAAGATAGGTATTAAGCACGCAATGAAGTTCAGGCCAAACTTCGACGTTAAGTTCAATCTGAAGAGCGACCTTAAGTTCAAACTTACGTCTTAAAATTCGACCCTTGGTACATGAGCGAAGAAAGATATCCAGGAGGAAATGGTCGTATGTGATTTTTGATCTATTTATAATTCATATATGATTCATATACGAATTATATATCATTTTTTCCTGGGTATCCGAGGACAGTGTGACTAAAAACAATGCCTGTTGAGCTTGTAAAATTGTCGTAGAAAAGTATCGTGATTCGTTCCCTATTCGTTTATCACGTTGATCTCAAACGTGATGTAGTCGCCGAAGCAATTACTCAATTAACTGGCAACGCGAGTGTGGCTCGCTCGTTGCGAGCTACAGTCGTAGTTTGTACTACAGTGACACCTCGCAATAGTCAGCTTCCCGCTAGTCACGAAAACATTAATGTAGTCCTTTCAGTTCCGTGTTTATTTATCCCTCTATGGTCTCGTCTCTCCTGTTTTAGCTTATCTCGCTAACCACATAGAAAAATGTATATTCGCAAGATGTATACGAGACATAGACTTTCTTGCTACGTATATGCCCTACTTCTTTGTTAATAAACAACATTTAAGGTCGTTTCAACATTGAAGTCGTAGCGACCAGTTAGAGTAAAACATAATGAAAAAAGAAGAATATAGAACACAATAGAAAGGTCAGTTGGTTCAATATCATATATATTTATATATACGAGATAATAGAACTTCTGGCCGCTATGTAGGGAAGAGCGGGGCATGATGGGACAGTGGGGCAAAACGCAATTTTCCAATATTTCTTGGATACCCTTCTTGCTTTATTCTTGCCCCATCGATACACCCGGCCTTTTGCCCCACCGTCATATTTTCCCACTGTCCCGTTTTGCCCCGCTCTTTCCTGTGTGGATACATATTTTATAAAGCTTACGTGTACTTAATTTCTACGGTGGTGTGGCAACGCGCTAAACGATTCAATTTTCCACTATTACGGAAAAATAGGAAATATCGAAGAAACGATCAGCTACCGATAATTGATTCTACTGCTGTTAATGATATCCTTCCGCGAGTGATTCATCCACAATTACATGCCAATTACTCAGGTTACGCTCGCACGACTATGTTTATTTAAGAATATTATTACGTGTGATACATCCAATTTAGCGAGTGCAGACTCAATCGTGACGATCGTCAGCGTGTTGCACGATCATTGAAACGGAATTGCAGAGTAGTTGATCCTGTGGTTCTGACGTCAGTCGTACCCGGAATTTTCGTTTGAATGAAATACTTTATCGTCGCGTTTATGCGCGATGTTTGCACTGAACTGACTGTGCGTCTCGTTCTCGGATATATTATTTTTGCCATTAAACGTCCACTCGCATATGAACGAACTTCGCGAGGCGGCTTTGATGTTCGCGCGCCTTTCGCATTAGACACGTAACCGGGCAAAGACGAGCGAAGCGTTCATCCGGACCATCGTGCCCGCCCAAGAAACGGACGAGCACAGCTCAACACTCGAATAGAGAAGCCCACAGTCGTCGGAGAGAGCGCAATCGCGCGCATTCAGCCTCTCCCGATGGAGCACTGTGTGTGCCAACTGTAATTTATGGCTTGACACCCGCGCGAGGAAACCAAAGCGATAAATATTGCACGCGTGCCACTTTAGTATGTCATTTCGATAATCGATCGTAAAGCATATTACATTAATCACACGCCCGGAAGAATTGTATTGACACCTAAAACTTGAATCGTCTCAAGGACATTGATCGTTTCAATTAAAATATATGCGCCGACGTTATGGGCTTGACGAGAAATCTTCGAGTTATTCTTTTTAAGGCATAGAGATTCAATGTTTTGATTTTACTTATGGCGTTTATTTTTTTAATTCATCAAACTTTACGACACAATTTTAGTTTTCAGTAAAGTAAAAAAATCTTTATAAAAGCACTTGTAACATTCACGGTTATGTGCTTTAGATTTCATGATGTTAACGCTTAAAAAAAAGGTGTATCTTCTTTTATCTCTAAGTCCAGAACTGAACGAAAAAGGGAGCTTTCCGGTCTTGAATAATTATTTGCCATACGACAAATTCAGCGTCTCGTAAAATTAACTTATACACGAATTACAATGACAATTACTTCGCATCTAAAGCCGTCGACGTTAACGAGCTTTCATCGTCAATATTTTGGAGCCCTTAATTTATTGCCACGGTTAAATATAGCTTCGCTTCAGCGTCACTCGTGCGCGTCTCTTTTAATTTGATCTCTCAAGGTGATTCGCGCGCGGGGGTGATTGGCGCGTGTCCGGAATGCCTAAAAATATTTTCTAAAAAAAAAACAAAGTAAAAACGCGTAAAAAAGATCACAAAGTTTCAAAATCGTCAATAACATGTGTTGTCGCGAGTTTTCGTACGAACCGCTCCTCTTGCATGCTCGTCTCTCCGACGACTGGTAAGTGACTGGAATGTTGACAGAATCAGTCGTCGCGAACTTTTAATATGGCGAGAGACGACGGAGACACCGAACGTGATTTCCGTAACTTTTAACTCCGTCGCGAGCACAAAACAATATAAAATTAACAGCCACTAAACCAAAGTTACGGCCATTTCACTGATAACTGAGTATAGTAGAGCAACAAGACTTACTGAACGACGAATCGGTTCGCGAACGTGGATCGTTCCGGCGCCGAGAGTGGATTAAGGATCCAGTTACGATTCCAATACAAACAAATCCCGGTTGTGTCTGTTGTTACTTCATTGGAGTACCGTTCGACAATGCCTCGGTTCTCGTTCGATCGCAAAGATTATAATGGCTCGGTGAAGCACCTCACAGAGGTAAATATAGCGATGACAGTTCGGTGAATGCATCGGTTTTGGCTCGGCGGTGCGCGCGGTGCAGACGCGGTTTACCGCACGCGAACCCGCACCGAAGCAATCAATGCCAAGCGACGAGCGTTTTTCCGGTCTAATGCTCGTTCGTGTCACGCTCGCGAATTTCGTCGATGCTATAATTTTGTACAATGTGGGAATAGATACACAGGTGATCCTCGACGGTTCCGAGGCGCGTTCCGTCTCCAAGTATTTCCCGAGAATCTATACGATATATTTTGAAACGACCAAGCCGAGCTCTTAGCAAAGATAATAATTCGTTTGAAGTTTTGGCCAGTCTTGAATTTGAAGGAATGTTTTTCTTTTTTTTGCAATTTTCGTGAAAACCTTTTTTTTTCTACATTTTTATTTTTCTTTTGACTACACTGTTTTTCTTAGCTGAGAGGTTTAGTCTGGACGAAACGTGACCTTTAATTTGTTTACACAGACACGTTTATCTTGCGATAGGAGATCGACGGATCAATATTGATCGAGGATTATATTATATATGTTGCGGGCTCGTTGTGTGGATTTTTTTTTAGCATCTAGACGATTTCGATTAACGCTTCGATGATGCAGATGGATATATAGATGATTTTTTCCCCTTTTTTTTTTGTTATACAGAGCAAGCGCGACTAGGCACACTCCGCTCTATCATTGACACGGATCTCAAACTCCGTATCGCTTTATTTTTCTACGGCGGATTACAGTTAATTAAGGAGGACTGTGAGTTCTCTGTGTGTACACTGCGCGCGAAAGAAATTCCTTCTCCGTGCTCGATGCACTTGTTACATTTTATCGATAATAATCTTGGAACGAAGTTAAGATCGCGATGCCCTGGAATATTGGACAGCGAATTGCAATTAAACCTCGTGGATATTCCAGACATTTTGCAAGAACCAGAAAATGCCAAGTTAGGTTGCACATTAGCTTTCCGTTATTAACAGATGGGTGCATGAAAACCTAATTCAAGTTCTTTTCCTGATGCATTTTCAGTCACGGAGAAAATATGGAAGGCAATAATAATAATAATAATAATAATAATAATAATAATAATAATAATAATAATAATAATAATAATAATAATAATAATAATAATAATAATAATAATAATAATAATAATAATAATAATAATAATAATAATAATAATAATAATAATAATAATAATAATAATAATAATAATTCATTGTACCCGGGTGCAGCATGCGCCAGTCAAATTATGTCGACTCAGGGCATCACATTCGGTTATCTCTGCAAGAGTCCCTTCATATCAGCACATTGTGAATGGGCAGCATCACAGGTACGGTGGGCACGCGGTATATACCGCTATACAAAGAAATCTAATACCGTTTTGGTATGCGCATATAGTGCTCATTCGAAACGTGACTCGATTCATTTCACGACGTATTCACGGGTATTCATGAAGTGCAAGTTGAATGAAACCATTGTCGGACCGCGACTATGAGCTCCTTTTGTTCTTCCCGAGGTGGATGGTAGCTAAGCTCGTCTTCAGCTACCGGGCCTTGAGCAATGTGTTTCTATCTCCGACAAGTGGGGTTCCGAACGCTTCCTGAATCCACGGTGGAATACAGGGTAAAGAAGTAAATTTTCACGGAAAAATATATTATCGCGGCGCAGAGAGAGGGCGATCTCTTCCGAGAGAAATACAAGTGCCGTTGGCTGACGCATTTTGCTTTTTGCCCACTTCGGTGTATCGTACTGTATCTGCACAGTGTACAGTCGGACCTCGGGCTTGACGATGATAACTGCGATTTACGTCACCGCGTGAAATTCGAAGATGACTCGCACCGCTCACCGTGGCTCCCGGGAATAATCTCTCGGGCGTCACGATCTTCGAGTGGATATGGAAGAAAGAAATTGTAAAATGGAAATTGAAAAAGGAAAATCGTATAACGGAAATTGACAGAGGAAAATCGTAAAATGAAAATTGAAAAATGGAAAGTGGAAAATGGTCATTGAAAAATGGAAAGTGGAAAATGGTAATTGAAAAATGGAAATTGGAAAATGGTAATTGAAAAATGGAAAGTGGAAAATGGTAATTGAAAAATGGAAATTGGAAAATGGTAATTGAAAAATGGAAATTGGAAAATGGTAATTGAAAAATGGAAATTGGAAAATGGTAATTGAAAAATTGATCAATACTATTCGTCATGAAAGTTGTAACGTATAACGCAATGATCACGTGCAAATTTTATTTACAGTATTTTCATTCATTTCGTTGAGAAGCTAAAATGATTCCCAACTTGATATTGCACCTGAATTCTTTGACCCGAATTCGTCAATTTGCTTATCGCATTCCTCAAATTCTCCGAGAGCAGAAATATAAGAAAATCATAATTTCCAATCTAGCATTCCGCAAATGCTATCGGCTTGTCGCTCTGCAATAAAAAGCAACGTTTTGTAGTAAGCCCGAAAAAAAATCCCGAAATGCCAACATCAAAAAACGAGACAAAGCGATAAAAAGTCACGGACATCCATTATTGTAGATCGATGAAACGGCGGCGCCCAAGCGAACGTGAAAAAAAAAACACTTACAGATATAATCGAAATCGGAGTATCTTGAGTAATCGGAGACATACTATCATCGAAGGAATTTTGCTGTGAATCATCTTTATTAAGTACGTCGAACCTTTGACTCAGCAACATTCTTTCTCTGATATGCGCCAGCGGTTTCATGCGATATCTTTAAAAAATGTGTAATTTCTTCGTCCTTTTTTTTTTTAACGCTCACGTTAATTTCACCAATACGCCGTATCTATTTCGACATTTCAGCGATTATCGCGAGATTCGGTCACCAGCCAATTGGAATCGAATACAGCGGCCGGATTGATATAGTATCGGGAATTGGATTAAATATAGTTTGGGTATGTCGTAGCGGTATGCGAAGTGCGAATGAACTTTTAACTCCCGGCCTCGTGCCTCGACGATTCGTGAAAGGGGTTTATTCATCGTTGCATACAATTATCCAAGTCGCTTATTCCCGATGAGATTCGAAGCCATTATCGATTCTTCGACTTTTAAATTTCTCGCGAAGATACATCCCCGTCGCATCTTCCAGACGAGAATCGGGAGACGTTTACTAAAGAATTCTAAGAGAATATGCGATCTCGGGGGCAGCGGACGGCGTTCTCGTTCCATGCCATTTCACATTTATGGCCATAAAAGTTTTACTGTTGCCCATTGATGCTGCGATTATTGTGCGATTACATAGTATACCTAGAATCGCGGTCTTTCGCGACGCGACCGACAAAAGACGAGCCGTATAGCATTTCTGTTCGCTCACCGTTAAAATTTCACTATTTCTTTCGGCTGTCAATATCAAATTTGCACATTAAAAAAAGAGCAAATTTGAATACATGAAACAGCAAAAATAAAGCTTGAAAAACTTGACGATCGGCCTTCGGACACCTCTCCAACTGTTTCTCCGCTAGCATAGGCGATATAATTCTCGGAACTTTTTTCTACCTCACTGTTGATCGGTTAAAGATCTATAAATCTCGAAACGATTATGCGTTTGATATAATATATTCGACGATTGAGGGCGGTTCATTTAAATGCCGCAGGTAAACAAGTTCCGGAGAGCACGGCTCGCGGCTAGTTGAAGAAAACTGTGACACAGTTTAATTGGCACAGGGATTGAGTCTTAAATATTTTGCCTTCTTTTCGCGTATCTATCGCATGGTGAATCGAAATAATTTTTTTTTTTACGACAAATTAACTTGTCAAAATTTTTTTTTATTCGTGCATTTTCAGTAACATTAGTGGAATGAGAAACATTTGGGTTACCCATGCAATTGTAAATCCTACGTCAAAAGTTGACTCTTTCCCAGGCGAAAAATACAGTTTTGAAAAATTAATAATACGATTTTCTTAAAATAATAATAAAACATTTTCATGTTAAAACGATGAAAAACCGTGGCTGAAGGACTTCGGTCGATGGCCAATTGGCAGCATATGTGCAATATAAGTCTGTTATGTGTTATGAAAAAATGAAAACTGTTCCATGTTATGTACTGCTAATAAATTACTTCTACTACTACTACTACTAATACGATTTTCATACTTTGGTATCATGAACATTTAATAATTTCGGCCGCATAGATTGTCCAACGTCGGGAAGGCATACGCTCTGCGATTATACACTGTTTATCCCGTTTTGATTTTATGCAAATAAAACCTATAAGTTGATTGAAATTTTTAATAACAAGTCGCGCAGTACATTTCTCACCTCCGGTGTATAAGGATAACTGGCAAGTATTAATCATTAACATAATTCCACATATTGTCCACTCAATAGGGTAGATAGTGTCTGTATTTCATTATGTAATTGTGTAATATCGTCGTAAGGCCGACAACTTTGTTTCAAACGTTAAGCACATATTAAGCGATGAAAGAATGCCCGTTATGAGTAGGTTGCCAATAACTGGACCGTTTTCCCCCTCCAGTTGTTGATCACTGGTCGATCGATGGAAAATCGTTTCCGCGCGAAATTGTTATCGAGACGAGCCTGAGAGGTGAAGGTCGTATCCTAAAATCGCCGGTGTCGTCAATAATTATCATTATAGAAAATTATTCAAATTTTAAAGTTTCCAGTCAGAGTTAAATTTTTGTTGGATTCCTTCGAGGCGATAGAGTTCCATCTCATCTTCGCTGAGCATTCAGGAAGAGATACGATAATGAAGGCGATCAATTATGGCTAACAAGCAGGCGTTTACTCCGAATTCTCGCATCGATAAATAGCTAGTGACGTATGTTTACTTCATACGTGACCAATTTTTTTTTAATATTTTTTTTGGGTTGGTGACTTCATTTTTGCATAATCACCCCCGACGGATGAAACTTCCGAAAAGACCTCATACATACTTTTGCAATATTAATATAATTTCGATGAAAAACTATCGGGTGCTTAAACAAAGGCACTCGATAGTTTTTAATCGAAATGATGTTACTATTGCAATAGTATGTATCAAGTCTTTTCGGAAGGTTCACCCGTCTGGGATGATTATGCAGAATGAAGTCATCAACCGATTGGGAGTAACCGGTGTGCGGGCGAGATTTCGCTGAGATAATACGCACCGGGCAGGTCGATTTTTTGACGAATTTGGAATGCGGGCCACACAGAGTTATCGCATACATATGTCATACGCGTTATTCCGATAAAACTCCTTCACCCAACGCTATTTTTACGTTGCTCAGAATTTAGCGAAGCGTGTTATGCGAAAGTGGAGCGGTACGCGAGAAGAATATCGTCCGATGACGGAGCGCGACAATTATAGATGAAATTCTTGCCGATGATTCTCGATACTTTTTTTGTTTTTTATTTTTTGCTTTTTTTCGCCATAAAACAGGTTTTTGAAAGTCAGTTCTTTGCCCACCTGGGATATTTTTTTCCGCGGATAAAAAACGCACCTTGCCGGCGAAGATAAGATTTAACGCAGACGCACTTTGCGCATGACGCGATAAGAATATTTAGCGATGAGATTTTAAGGTAGACAGGCACACACAATGACGAAGACATTAACTAAGATGACTAAAGTGAGTATTTTTATTTTTTTTCGCTTTTTTCATTTCAATTAATTTTGTTCTTCGCTAATGGCCAAAACTGTTTTAATCGTTTTGCCCAACGAGTAGAAATTAATCATTATAAAAAAAACGTTTGCATTCTCAAACCATTTATGGGCTGAACGAAAAAGTCACGTCAGTTTTGTTAAACGTATTTATGTTTTAAACATTATTTTTTTGTATAAAAATATTGATGGGAGAAAGTCAAAAGACCATAGATATATTCCGGCTGGCGGTGTACGTGCCGTCGAGAATGCGCGGGAATGATTCGATATTGGCTTGCAAGTAATTACAATTTTAACGATGAGCTACCATACATTTTCACACTAACTTGAGCTTTCCAGATTGAATGTAAAAATCCCTGTTTGTTCTGTGTGCGTGAGAGGACATTATTTAAAAAAAATTAAGAACTCTATAAACACAAACAATTTTATTCCGACTGACCGTTCCTATCACTATGCACGTGTCAAGCGCGACTCTATGACACTCTCCACTATAGTACATATTTGAGAAAAATAAAATGATAAAACATTTGATTAAAAATTCATTAAAGACGATTCCTCTTGCAATTTTACCAAATAATAATTAAATGTTGAGTCGCGTGAAAGAATTTTTTTTTAATTAAATAATCGCACATAAAAATTAACAATACCATTTGTTTTAAATTATTTAAAAAAAAAGTTTGTCTGTCCCATATGCATTATAATGATAGAAAGGGTCTATGTTCCACTGCTCGTCATGCTCTTGTCATTATTTATATATATATAAAAAAAACACCTTCTCAAAGTACTCACGTCCAATTTCGGTGTATTTCCACGTGAAGCCGGGAGCCGGTTTCGGGGATGCCGGAAGTTGGTAATTAATTAAACAACAACGTAAAACACCTCATCCGTTACACGTTACGTATGCAAGAGCAAGGTATGAGGCAGAGTCGCGCGCTGTGTTCGCAGTACTAAGTCGATCGAAAGATTAAGAAGATCTCGGTGCTAGCCGCTCGAAAGCGCGAGTCGCACTGACCCACGCTCGCGGAGGTAAACGCTCAAGCTAAACTAAGTCTCGGTATCACAATTCGGTTTGAACCACTCTCGACGCTCGTTCTCGACTCTGTCGTCCGTATTCCCGTATGCGAGCGCGACTTCTCCACCCGCGCACCGTACATGTATGTGTGTGCTGCTTTTTTTTTATTGACCCCCCCACCATAATGCGACGTGACTCCAAATTTTTTATCAAAATTCCCGTCGCGATCCTCGAGTTAACTGTTACATCAAGTTTGTTTGCTATATAGATTTACCAGCTTGTAGGATACCCGCGCGAAAAAAAACTGCGAATTCCTCGGCAGCTCGATCATTCGCGCACGCATCGATTCGACGATCCGCGTAATATCGCGCTTCGATCGCGCGTATAACTGCCGTGTGTCTCATCGATAGAGCGCCGTCTTGTTTTCATTTCTTTCAGTAATCCCATCATCACCATTCAATTATACCATGAATGAAGTGTTCGTCAGATCGGTTTTCTTTTTATGCGCGCTTGTTCTAAGAATTTCCCTGCTGAATAATTTTTTTTTAAGTTGGTTGAAAATTTATTCGGACTTTTTTTTTCAAATTGATCAACTTTGATCTATTGTTACCTTGGGGAGGAACGTCCATCGAATGATGTAGAAAAGGGGATGTACAAAGGGGTATCTAAAAATATGAAGCCTCTGGCACAACCGACTAAATAACCACTCCAATTCCTTAAATCGAACGTTCGAACGCATGTAAATAAATTTTTCGATCTTAAATGCCGAATATACAAAATATTTACTTTTTCATAAAAACCTGTGACGAGCAATAATATTTTGCATGTTCGAAGTTAATGTATTCGCGAGCATCGTACTTAAAAAAATCGAGAAATAAATATAACATAAATGAACGGAAAGGCAGACCATCGCATAGATAAAATCCACGCGCGAGCGAAGCTTATTTTTATTGCCGATACTTATCACCGCAGCCACTAATTAACCAGAGCTAATTTTGTTTATGAATGCTGGAACGATGTGTCGACGTTACGAAATTTCACGCGGTATCGTAAAAGTGTCATGCTCGATTAACATAAGAGTGAAAATAACAAAAATTTTATATATAATTTCTTTTTTAAATCCGTGCCATCCGCGACGAGTATGACGGTTGACCTTGCTCAAGGCTTTGCCAATTTAATGAGTTGCATCATTAGTTCGTATGCACGGTGGATAAGGGGGGCAATTAAATGAGTTCAGTGTTCGATAACGCGAACTCTTTGGTCGATGACCGAATTCCTAGGTAGACTTTCAGTTCGCCCAAGATAACTGTTCGGATGTGGCAGGTGCCGCACTTTTTCGGCTGTTTCCAAACATACGTGGCAACGAGAATAGCGCACGCATCACGCTCCCTTACACAATACATTCGTACATGTAAGATCATCAAGTCTTGCAAATTGGTATAGATATTTTTTATCAATTTCCCTACACTGTGAGGTGAGAAGAGAAAAAAAATTGGGCTCGTCCGGGATTTGAACCCGGGACCTCTCGCACCCTAAGCGAGAATCATACCCCTAGACCAACGAGCCGTTCTTGAAAACCGTGATTTTTTAATCGGTCAGACCGATTAAAAGACCCAAGACATGTACAGTTACCATAATTTCATACACTTGTCGTCATTTTTGTAATTGCATGTAGGTAGGGACAACGGGGACCAGTGGGTGATACGGGTCACGATTATTAGAAAGTATCTGGCAATGACCCTACTCCGTCAGCATGAGCATGAGCATGAGCATGAGCATGAGCATGAGCATGAGCATGAGCATGAGCATGAGCATGAGCATGAGCATGAGCATGAGCATGAGCATGAGCATGAGCATGAGCATGAGCATGAGCATGAGCATGAGCATGAGCATGAGCATGAGCATGAGCATGAGCATGAGCATGAGCATGAGCATGAGCATGAGCATGAGCATGAGCATGAGCATGAGCATGAGCATGAGCATGAGCATGAGCATGAGCATGAGCATGCAAATGTGAATAGAAATGGGAATGAGTATGAGCATAATCGTAAGCATGGACCAATAATTTGTTCAACTATCGGTCGCTTTACCCTACATAATCAACATTAACAAGCAAGTGTAAAAATAAAAATATAAATGCATATAGTTTCCGAATCCTTGCCGTTCTATCGCAAGTCTCATGCATCCTCGTGTCCCTCACCAACACCGACAAAGCACTCTAATATCATTCACGAAGTATACAAATTAATCTATGACGATAGATTCAATAAATCCCGGTCGTATGGTGACCATGGGTAATTGATGTAATTGCCACCGGTGCGTAGTTGAGCCGTGACGAAAGCACGCACGACGCAAGTGGTAGGGAGACAAGCGCGGAGCAACAAAAAGTAAGGTCAAACTCCTTTCTCAGTATATTATAGCATATCATGTAGTCGCTCCAGGGCTCTCGATACTCTATCAGTTTTATACGAGCTAAATCCGCTTCCCAGCCACCACTGGCATTCATCTCTCAGTGCGTACGCCCGAGCAGATTGTACTTTCGCGATTATTCATTCTTGCTAATACGAATCTCGTAGCTGAAGATTGTAATTATACGATACGGTATGTATGACGACTCGGAGTTAACAGTCGTGACTCGACTTTTAACGTTGCTATTTACTATACAGTGTAGTGTGACGTTACGAGAGACATTTGCACACTCGGTGCGCACACTATCCGGAACTTGCGTGGGGCATCGAGAATCCAAGGCATTCCTCGGTAGTGCGGTCACTAAACTATAAACCGTTGAAGAATGCTGATGCGCCGGTCGCTAACGTCGCAATCCCGGTGACAGTCCGTTCGATCATTGCCAAGTTACGTCTTGTTACCCGACGATCCAATAAAAACCCTCTCTGTCAGTGATCTCTTGTTTTTCGAGAAAAAAAAAAAATTAATTCATGTGACGCAAAAATAATTTGACTTTTCTGAAATTTTTTGGCTTATCTTTTTCAGTAAAAATTCATCGGCGCCGTGGCTTAGTTGGTTAAAGCGCCTGTCTAGTAAACAGGAGATCGAGGGTTCGAATCCCTCCGGGGCCTCGTTCGCGATTCGATTCGAGAATGACAATATTTTTATTATGTCACTGCAAAGCTTCGTTCCGCTGTCGTATAAATTAATAATACGACCGATAGCTCGGAGGGAGCCGTCGCTTATCGGTGACTCGTCAACTTTTTAATTGAAGTACCTGCTGGAAAGGCCACTCTAAGAATTTTGAGAAACGATAAGTCTTTTTTGTCAACCCAATCGGTCGCCGATGAGAATTTCATGAGAAATCTCATTTCCTTTCTTATCCGATTTCGATTAAAGGACCGCACGCAACGGCATTCTCGTATATTTAACTTTCTGCCCGGAGAGCTTTTTCGCGCGTGTATACGTGTAACGATGAAAATACCGCAGGCGCCACCGTGATCGAGTAGTATAGTATTTATAACTCTCGAACTTAAAGGAAATAAGGCTACACGCTTGACTCGCGTGTCACGGATTAACTCGTCGATTCGTTTGTGAACTGAACGAATCAAAATGTGAATCATTCCGGCCACACGCAACTATACGAGCTTTTGCCACTCTTAAAATACGTATATTTTTGAAGGGTGTCTAAAAATAATCGACGGAAATATCGAACGATTATTTTTGTCGAGTGACGGCCGAAGACATTTAATCGCAAAGTACGCGATGTAGAGAAGGTCGGGACCGTCAATTTGTTTACCCTGCCGGCTTGTGTAAAGAAACAGCCAATAAATCCTACCGCAAAGAAATTCATTCCAGCGCCTTCAGGAGATATGTTTATGGATTTTACGAACGGCAGCAGCTAATTACTATCCGCTCTTTCGATGTGTATTTCCTCTCCACCTTCGAAACGTCAGAACAGATAAATGAAACTTAAATATTTCACACATGTTTCCCGGCACATTGTTACAATCATTTTAATTATAAAGAATTGTCATCGCTAAAATTAAATTTTCTTTGTGCAAGAGATCCAACATTTTCGATGATTTTTGGAGCGTTTTTTTTCCTCTACGACGAAGTCGCAGGAAAAAAAAATAACTTTTTTTAGAACCGAAATTCCGCGTAATTGCGGGCTTAATCAGTTTCGAGGATTCGGGTCGCATCTGCCTCAGTGAACGGGTAAAGGGTTCAACAAGCGCGGCAACAGAAAAATTCGGCGCTTCGGTCTGTTTACATCGCGGAGTGTCGCCGATTCATCAAATAACTGTTAACTCCCGTGACATTAATGAAATAATTACAAGCATGCCCCTGGTCCATCCAACACGACGTCCGCTTACCCAGCCGCTGTGGTCACTTGTCTCGCATTCCGCCCAATTAAATCCATCAACTATTACGCGATGCAGACGCACGCGTAACCGGCCTGGACAGAGATCGGTGCACGATTCGTTCCAGTTAAATACAAAATGTAACAAAAAAAAAAAACAGGTATAACGCATGCAAACAGAGCTTCAAGTATATTTATCATTGCGTCGGAACAGTCTCGTAAGGCGAAGGCCTTGACAAATTTGGGTTCAATTGGACAGAAGCTTGGGACCGACCGAGGATCAAGAATCAACGAGTGACAACTTCTGACACGGAGTTTCGTCAACTTCCTTTTCATGCTGTTGCTACATTTACCGTCAGTTGACTCAAGGTTTATATATATATTTTTTTTTTTAACTTTCTCATTTATACGGAGATCAGCTTCTTTCGGGATCTCCGGACCCGTCAGTCATAATCATTGTTCGCAGAATCCTAAGAGGTGCTCGGTTCTTCGAGTGGCATCTTTCTCTCGAGAATCGCAGAGCCCGACGACAAACAGAGAGTACAGTTACTCCTCGGGTTAAAACGAGGGCATAATGTACGGAATATTATGCGGATAAATGACAAGCACGTGCAGCATCAGCGATGCACGACACATCGCACTGCCACTGGATGAGTCGGTCCCTCGACGACGTCGATGACGCTGATCTCCGAGACGAGTCCGCGTCTGTCGCCGCATGCATAACTCGGTCGCGCGTATCGCACGATCAATGAATTTATCGGTCAGTCATCGATTAACAGACCACTTCGGACCACTGAGCTAATTTCAAGTGGTCTCGATCTGCTTTTAAACATACTCAGTGTACGTGCATAGGGGAGACCGGGGCAAAATGGCACAGCGGGGCAAAATGGGTCAATAACGGCAAAACTCAATTTTCCAATAATTTTTGGATGCCTCATTTTGTCCCAACGATACATCGGGATTTACAAACCCGTCTTGCCCCACGTACCACCATCGCCACCATCCAAAAGTTATTGGAAAATTGCCTTTTGTCTCAGTATCCCGTTTTGCCCCGCTGTGCCATTTTGCCCCGCTCTACCCTATACGTACACCGATTCGACATGGGTATTATGCACTGGGATGATTTTTTAGAAAAAGGTGGCAAGTAATTTGGGCACAGCTTCCTTATTTTTTAATGGCCCGGGCGTGGGTTCTTCTATGAGAAAGTTCGTCGATCGATTTTTCACTTTCTCATGGAGGAAGCTATGATTGCAATATAAAATTTTGATGGTGGAAATTTATCACAAAATTTATTGTAAAAATTGACCATTTAAATTTTCGTCGCTATCGTTTCGAAGACGTTCTGACCTATAATCATTTTTTGCCCGGTGGGGAGAAGAAAGTAAAAAAAAAAAATCTGATCCATAATTAGTGCTACAGTGAGAAAGTTCGTCGCTCAATTTTGGCGTCCGCATATCGCGATATATAATTTTAATGCTCGAAATTTGTCGCGAAATTCGTCGTAAAAAATGGCTAATAAAATTTTCGCCGTTCTCCTTTCGAGGCCGTTCTGATGTACACTCGTTTTTTGCCCGGTGGGCAGACGAAAATAAAAAGACAAAAACCTAATCCATGATAGTGTTACAGTCTCGTTTGTGTAACGGAGTTCTTATAGTCTCTAAGGAGAAACAGTACGAGGCGAGAGTGTGCAGCATAAACCATTGAATCTTAACGACCTCTGCGTCGCCGTCGTTAACGAGCTTGACGCCAAAACAGTGGCGCAATTTTCTTGCCTCTTCTTCTTCTTCTTCTCGGTCCCATTTTTCGCTATCCTTCGGTCCTTTTCACGTGCACCACTTCAGGACTCGATGTATTTCTTTTCGTCGAATATTTTTTACCACTTTTTGCTAGATTAGATCCTTCAAGCAGCTCCGAAAAATAAACTTGGCCGCACATTCTTCTTCCTGGTCTTGAGCTGCGGTAGATAGTGGAATCCGCACATTTTTATCAACTCGGTGGTCAACCGAATCTTGCGGATTTGTATCCAGGACGTATCGGTTAATTTTTCTTTTTTTCTTTGCGCTTTCGCTAAACGGATATCCTTTCCTCGGTATCCGCATCCCGCAGTTAAATAAATTCCATCCTCTCGACAAACATTATAGTACTACGATTGACTCACGTACTCGTGATACGGACGCAAAAAACGGGTGGCACCGAGTCTGACTAAGAGATCTTATAATCATGCGATCATTATAATTTTATTCCGATGTAACGGCCTCTGCGGTGTGTCTAGCTCAGATCGAACTGCTGCGTCATTTACTATGTTTATAGGATTCGTAGAGTGGTTGTATAATCGATAGTAATTTCGTTCCATGGGAACCGGAGGATTTAACAGAGGATAGAGACGGTGCAATGATTCTCCAGGACAGTCGTAGTCACGGACTTCTCGGTAGGATAAGTGTCGAATCGGTGACGATAGCTTAGATATCGATTGACTCACGTACTGGTGATGCGAACGGAAAAACGGGCGGCACCGAGTGTGACTAAGAGACCTTTCGATCATCCTATCGTTATAATTTGATTTCGAGCCGATATCCAACTGCTGCGTCATTTAACGTGCTTATAGGATTCGTAGAGAGTTTGTATAGTCGATCGTAATGTTGTTCCATGGGAACGGAAAGATTTAATACAGGACATCGCCGCGCAATGATTCTCTCGGACAGTCGGATAGTTACCGACTTCTCGGTTGCATAAGTGTCGAATCGATGACGATATCAAGCGATGGGAAACACCGAGAGCAATGTGACGAGCGCTGTGAAGAAGCAGACCGACACTTCGTCGATCTTGCTGTACAAATTGGTCGATCTGAAAGGCAAGTGAAATTGTGACAAACAAAACAAAAGATAATTTTTATTTATCTTTTGTTGTGAAGTATCGCTACTAAAATTTTGGGAACATCGGAGGTGATTTTAGTTCGAACTGTTTCGCCTCCAACTTTCAACGCCAATTTCGCCCTCCAATAAATATTTGTTCGTAAGCGAAAAGCAAGTAGAATCGACAACCAAAATAGCTACGGTCCGATGTGTGTTTCGGTTTATTTTCGCCACCTGCCGATACGCCCAATGATCTAGTTCCGACTTGGCTCTCCGACATTCCGTAGTAGCCTGAAAAATCATAGTCAATCCTAGATGTACCGATTATGACGGGGAGAGAGCGAGAAAATTAGGTGAACCGTGTAAATTCTTAATAGAGCGAAAGTAGAAAAATTACGTTTCATGCACGTCCGGCGAATGCATTCGGTGAGCTTCGAATCAACGTGTGCAGGCTGCATCCGCGGTCTGTTACCAGGGCTTTAACGTTATCCGTTATTTCCGATGAGTCAGTGGACCAGTTTGGAAAGTGAAGTGCTATAACGCCGCACGGTGGTTACCACAACGTGTTCACAAGTGCCCAACAACTCGATGATCCAAATACTTGCGACTACGACGCCTAAATACTTAAAGCTGTGACGCAACGGGGATATTCGGTGGGCTCTCGATAGCGGTCGATCGTCTCAAAGCAAATTTGTTAAATTTTTTTGCAGGGGGTGGACTACTCGTTGACATGATGAAAAGAGCAACGCAAACGAAACAATACGCGGAGTTGGATCACGCTATGAGAACGAAGGTCGAGCCCTTTCTCTACAACAAGGGAAAGGGCAAGTGGCTCCCGATCGACAAATTGGTTTTGCTCAGAAACAAGGAACGCTCACGACACAAAATGGTAGTTTGTCGTTATTACACGTGTAGTTTCATCATCTCCGATTTACCGCTCGATAAATCAATTTTCATCTATCATTAAGTTACCGGTTTTGAAAGCAATGGAGAAACCGGAGGAATATGACATCATGAAGGACATCGGTGACGAAGATCCGGACGAAACGAAAATTGGTAAAAAAAAAAAATGGCAAATAATTTTTTCGATATTATTATTCAGAAGATTATAATAATATTAATAAATTATTGTAACATTTGAATAATGTTTGTACAAAATGGACGTAATATTGCAATTACCGTAATGAAAAATTGATAATCAGTCACTGAAAAGTGTAATATCTCCATTATTAACTTTTTAATAGTCCAAAAAATTTTAAACACAATCTTTAAAAAAAAAGGAAGAAAACGTTGTTTATCGGGAACTACATCTAGGAATCGTTGGAACGTGAATTTCGTGTATGACGCAATTAACAAAAATTCTCATTCCCAGACAAGAGCAAGTACCGGGAAGTCTGTTGGCTGATGAGCGAGCGCGGTGCCGTGGGAGAAACGATTCTGCATCTGTGCATGCTGAACGCCACAGCGTTACACGCCGATTTGGCCAAGCGTCTGTTGCGTTTTTATCCCAAGCTGATTAACGACATTTACATCAGCGACGAATATTACGGTAAGCTTGGTATACGTTGTAGTGTGCACGAAATAAAATTCCACTGGGATGCCAAGACGTTTGCGTAACTCGGTCAAATGTGAAAAATAAATTAACGAAAAGTGATAGATGCGTCGGGGTTTCGGTCCCAAGGCGGAGCAATCTACGCGTCGATTGTAATTACTCCATTGGTTGTGAACAGGCGAGAACGTGTTGCACATAGCGATAGTGAACGAGGATCCGGCGATGGTTAAGTACTTGCTCGACAGTGGAGCGGACGTTCACGAAAGATGTTTCGGCAACTTCATGTGTCCGGAGGACCAAAAAGCCTCGAGACTCGACAGTCAAGAGCACGAGTGGGTTACCGTGTGTCCGGAAACTAATTACGATGGGTACGTCGCACCTCCCTTTTAGAATAGCACGCTCGCAGAACTTTTAGAGCGTCAAATCGGGGCCTGACCAGGTTCCGAAAAGGTATCGCCGCAGCCTTATCAGGGCCTGATGTAACGATCTAAAATTTCCGCTGCAATTAATTATTTGCACAATATTGCAGTAGTACCTCAGCAGAAATTTTAGAGTTTCAAATCGGGGCCTGATTAGGTTCCGAAAAATGCCTCGTTACAACCTTATAACAGGGCCTGATGTAACGCTCTAAAACGTCCATCAGGGACACATTGCGCAAGTGATTCTTGGTACAATAAGATGATAAAAGTAGGTCTGTCCCAGTGCTGTAATTGTGTACGTGTAACAGTTTCACTCGCTTCGAGCTCGGTCGTTCTTCTGGAATAATGATGCAGCTCGCCCTCGAAGTCTTTGACTTTTCACCCACGTAGCTCTTACACAAACTACGCTTTTGTCGTGTTGCACCGACGTTGGGTTACGCGCAGCCTTCTCGCTCTCCTGGCAACTAGCTACATAAATTTAGCTTTTAACTTCGCTCGCTAATTATTTGCCATCATTCGCGGGTAAAACGGATGCGAATAGAGCATGGCGTCCGACAAAGTGTATTCCACAGACTTTCGTAGATCGACAGCGTCACTTCGGCTTGATTTTATTTCGCAAATCAATGCCGAAGGATAATTAATCGATTATCTTAACGATTGCCAGTTACGTTTATTGGGGGGAATACCCTCTGAGCTTCGCGGCGTGTCTCGGACAGGAGGAATGTTATCGTTTGATGCTGGCAAGAGGTGCCGATCCCGACAAGCAGGACACCAATGGCAACACGGTTCTGCACATGCTCGTCATTTACCAAAAGCTTGTGAGTGCAATTTAATCGCTCTGCAATAGTAAATGCCTCACGTCAGGAAGCAGAAAAAAAAAACAGGGGCACAAAGAATTTTGTTGGCCCAACTAATGTGTTTCTTTGATATAGGGACTCTAAACTATAATGTTGTGTAGTAAATGCCTCACGTCAAGAAGAAGAAGAAAAAAAAAAAACAGGGGCACAAAGAATTTTGTTGGCCCAACTAATGTGTTTCTCTGATACAGGGACTCTAAACTATAATGTTGTGGCAGCAAGTAGTTTTTTCAATTGGGAGAAAGTTTATTTGCTGCCGCCACAGGAAATTGTTAACAATCCACATTTATTCGGAGCAAAAAAATCATTTTGCTCCGTGGTTGTAGAAGTTCAAGTTTAATCGTTTGCAGACTACTTTCGACATGGCGTACGAAGTTGGAGCTTCCCTGTCGATCAGAAACGTCCAACACTTGACTCCTCTGACGCTGGCGGCAAAGTTAGCGAGGATCGAAATGTTCTTTCACATTCTCAATATAGAGAGAGAAATATACTGGCAAATCGGTAGTATAACTTGCGCTGCCTATCCTCTGTCTCTGGTAGACACGATCGACGTCAACACCGGAAAAATAAGCAACAACTCGGCACTGAATTTAGTTGTTTTTGGGGTGAGTCTGTTTTTTTTTTTTGCAACATTCCATCACAAGTTTAAAGAAGCATATCACATGTATTCTCCATCAATCAGGAAAAAGACGAACACTTAGAGCTCATGGATGGTGTCTTGGTGGATCTTTTAAATGCCAAATGGAATACCTTCGTTAAATCTAGGTAAAATCAGTTTCTTCATTATTCGGTGCCAAAATTCCACCACTGTACTGTAACGACTCAGTCAGTATGAACTATTGCACTGAAAGATTTACCAAGTTTTGTACGTGGCGACCCTTGTAGGAACTTCAGAGCATTGAAATGCAGCCTGGTGAGGTCTTGAAAAGCCCTTGTTGCAGCTAATTAGGGGCTCACCTAATGTTCTAAAATTTCTACCAGGGAACTTCGACGGGTCTGTCGAAATTCCCATGAAATTGACACGATTGTTTTTTTTTTTTTTTTTTTTTTTTTGCAGGTTCTACCGACAATTCTTCCTCTTCTGCTTCTACTTCGTCTTGTCGCTGATAAGCTTCACCCTCCGGCCTGGTCCAGCGGATTTGCCCGAGGATTCATCAACGACCGCTAACGACACGTCGACGAGACCAACAGCTTCTCTCTTCAATTCCACTTCGTTCACGTCACTAGCCCCGACCACGGGGAAAGCATTGGAACTCGCCAATTTGTCCTCCGTGATAAATCAGCTAGTCGCGAGCCTCGCTGCGAATCTAGTCGCGTCGCTGAACGTCACGTCCTCCCCGTCGCTTGAAAATTTCAAGTCTCTAATTGCTTCGAATTTCACAACAACGATGAGAGACGTAATTAACTCGAGCGAGGAGTTTCAAGGTCTGGTCTCGTTGGTCGCGGCGAATTCCACGGATGTTCTCGGTGACGTTTCCGCGATATCCTTCGGCAAAAACATCAGCTCGGTGTCGCTTGGGGGTAAAGACGGTGGCGTTGGAATCGACGGCCTGAGGAATCTTCGTTCGACTGTAGCCACGCTGATCAGCGATTCGACCGTGCGTGGACGGAAAATCAACGGAGACAAGGAAGACTGGTACGGTAAACAATAATTATCGCGAATTAATCGCGTGTGGGTTTATTCCTTCCGCATGTGCAATTCGACGATAGATATTAATAGTCTTCATAATTTTGTATCATAAGAAAAAATTATTCATTTTTTATTAAAAAAAAAAAGTTATTAATAGTTACAAAAAATTGTCTTCACTTCCGGCTCATCCGTAAGGTGGGAGGATTTGACGGAGGAATGCAGACTCATGCATCTTAAGGATCCGGTGGCGAAGATACGTCTCACTGCTGAAATATGCATGGAGGTCGGAGCGTTATTTTACATAGCGGCCGCTCTGCGGGAGGCGAGGTTCCTGGGACTCAACATGTTTATCGAGAATCTGGTAATCTACCGTGAGGCGGAAGTTCCAATTATTTATGAATTAACCGAAATATTAATCGAAGTAATTATCCGTAACTCACAGATGACCGCGCCTTCCCGTGTAATGTTTCTCTTCTCCTGCTGCATCTTGATGTCATTCCCATTTTTGAGACTCTTGTGCGCCGACAAAGTCGAGGACATGCTCGCGGTAGTCGTGATGCTTACCACGGCGCCTTACTTCCTGTTCTTCTGCCGCGGCTTCAAGACTGTTGGACCATTCGTCGTCATGATCTACCGCATGATAATGGGTGATCTACTGCGATTCGTCTCGATATATTTGGTCTTCGTTATGGGATTCTCGCAAGGTAAATAAATAATAATCTTTCCTGAAGATCATAAAACGAAGTTATTGCGAAGCAAGTGTTTCAATGGACAGGCTCATCTACGATTTTCAATGTCCCCACAATATGTTCCATATTACCGCGATATCTGTGATCGCACGAACGTCGAAGTCACTTGTGTGACGACGAATCGCAGCGACCCACTGCGATTCGTCTCGATCTATTTGGTCTTCGTTATGGGATTCTCGCAAGGTAAATAAATAATAATCTTTCCTGAAGATCATAAAACGAAGTTTATGCGAAGCAAGTGTTTCAATGGACAGACTCATGTATGATTTTCAATGTCCCCACAATATGTTCCATATTACCGCGATATCTGTGATCGCACGAACGTCGAAGTCACTTGTGTGACGACGAATCGCAGCGACCCACTGCGATTCGTCTCGATATATTTGGTCTTCGTTATGGTATTCTCGCAAGGTAAATAAATGATAAACAAATAATTATCTTTCCTGATCGTAAACGAAGATATTGCGAAGCAAGTGTTTCAATGGACAGACTCATTTATGATTTTCAATGTACCTACAATATGATTCATATTACCGCGATATCTGCGATCGGGAACGTTCGAGTGAGCTATGTACCGTCTCACATTTCTCGAATTCCCGGGATTAACATAAGGCCTCACGCCTCGCCGAGCTCGATCTCAATACTCATCTCGGTAAGGCGCAAACGCTGTACGCGCATCTGGATACGATCTTCAGATCGGACAGTCCGAGAGACACGAGAATGGAAGAGAGAGCCCGAAAGTTCAGGCACCGAAGAAATGCTCGACGCTGCGACGAACTCCACTAGGGTCAATAGTCACAACGCCTCGCGCAATACATCAATCCTCGGAGCTCCGCGACATGTCCCACGTTACGGATATCTTCCCAACTTCACGGACTCCAACAACGAATTAGCTCGCTGGACCGTATCAAACGTGCCAAATCTCAAGTCCCCCAACTGAGCCTGCGATACGTTCCGCGAAACTTTGATTCGTCGTAACGCGCTTGTAAGGAAGTTGAGATTCGCGAAACACCGAAGTCTTCCGGTCGCGGAGTGACGGGGCCGGCGAGAGAATTCGTGCGCACTTAAAAATAGGCGCACACTTAGCAAACGAGGAATTACCCGACATACCGTAGATACTTTCGTACCACAGCCGTTGTAGCTTCCGTTTAGGACTGTAAGTGTTACGTCGAGTGGCGGGGAGCCTGTAATTGAAAAATTAATGGGACGAAAGATTTTTTTAAATATGGGACCTCGTTTCTCGACTCTCGAGACCCCGATCCATTAGCGCAACGACGTTACGACAGGATGACTTATCGGATCTTTATCTCACTTCGCATGGAGAACGATTTATTTTCTTTTACTTATATTTTTTTTTCTTCCTTTTATGACTGTGTGAATCAGTGCCGGGCTCCTAAGCGGGAACAATTGAGCGAAAGTTTTTATTCGAATGATATTCCATTCGAAAAGAATTTACATACGTTATTCGAATGCTACTCTTGTCATTCAAATTTCAACTCTGACACTCGACAATGGGTACTCTGGGGTGTTGTGCAACTACAGAGGGGAAAGTGCAATCCAAGAAAATGTTATTTATCATATCATTTTTTTATAAATATTTTTTAATGCCTGATTCACCTATCGCATTTAATTTTCGTAAGATTTTTCAAATTTGCGTTTCGGTAAACTGAATTTTTTTTATTTCTTCTACGCCTTAAGAGTGTTAAATGTTTAACGTTGTGTTATGACGCTCAACTTTGTCGTACGTAGTCTATAAGTTACCTCCCGCATCCTCCAAATCTTTACGGTTTTTTTTTGTGCAAAAAGAATTAAATTTAACGCCGGTTGGCACGCTTCCGAGAAACAGGAGATGTCATTGACATATTATTTGGACGTTTGACAAACATTCCCCGAGTGTGCTATCCGAGTACCTCGAAGTATTCGATAACAAAGTATCCTTGACTTGCGCGGCGTCGGGAGGACCGGAAGCCCATATGTCGACGCATTAATGATGATCGATGAACGCAGTGATGATGGTAGAGATGTAAAGGAAGATAAATTCAATAAACAATTACACGAGCGGTAGCTCTGCCCGTCGCGTCACTTTTACGACGATCCAATCCTCCCGTACGGAAATCCATAAGTACGACACGTAACTCCCTGCGAGGCGGCACGCGACTCTGCGCACAGTGCAGAGGCTTTATGATCTAATGCGCTGACGCCATTTCTTCCTCCGGTCCACCCTTGACGCTCACTCGTTCCCGACATTGACATGTTTCTTTATGCACATATTCGCGAAACTGCACTACAATGTAAAGATATGTATATATGTATACATATAGTGTTATATGTATATATATAAATATACATATATATGTGTACTTGTCTCTCGCGCCGCTGCTGCAGCCAGCCGATGCTCTTTTCATCACTGTCGTCGCTACTATGTCAAGGTCATGTTACGTTAGCGCGTGCCGGCGAACGATTATTATTATGCAAGTGTGATTCCCGTCGAGCGGAGCACGTACGTACTTCTTTATACTAGCTATTCTATACCGTGTATATCTAAGCGACCCACTGATTCATCCATTCTTACTATTCGAGCCTCCACCTCGTCGCTCGGCACAGTGCCATTGACTTTAACGGATTTTCTTCCCTCACGCGGTATTCTCGCGTATCTCTATAAGTATCTCCGCGCATAATATATAGCTTTATGCGTGTAACGGTAATAAGTATTCACTGAAGTCGCCGCGAGTACTAACATCGGTTGCATTTGTTTTATTTTTTTTATTCATTTATTTTATTTGAATTAAGAGTGGATTACGTCGCTGGACTCCAAAGCCGAGCCGGTCGGTATAAAAAATTGTAATCGAATTTTTTGTTAAACAGGTACTGCAGGTGAAAATACGGGAATGTATAGTCAACATGAAAGTCTATTCGAGGACTGGCATGACATCCGCTTTCGATGAGAATTCTCGTTTGAAAGCACATGGCGTCATCACTGAAAAAAAATTGTTGATTCCAGATTTTATTGGCGATCGCGGTAATTGATATAGTCCTAAGTGGCTGAGAGCCGATCTGGCACAGAATAGTCACTTAATTTCAGCTTAGCCTTAGACTGCAAAGGGTTAAATGTAACAAACGACACACTAATACTCCAATTTTCACATTTACGATAAATTGTTTATATAATTGTTACATAATATCTTTAATATAATTAATATTATTATATAATTGTTTATATAATATCTTTAATACATTCTTGTATCTCGATATAAAATATATATATCGATATAAAAATGTGCAAAAACGGATACTTATTTTTTGGTAGGACAACATTTGTTTGGCAACTGCTGTTAACTTATTTTTCTTACAAATTATTGTTGCAGCTTACTACATAATATTTCTGTCATTCGACAATCCGAACACACCGGAGGGTGTCGACGACTCGGTGAGCAATCCGATGCCGTCCCCGATGGAGAGCGTCATGGCAATGTTTTTGATGAGCATGACAAACTTTGGGGATTACTACGGAGCGTTCGAGAGAACCGAGCACGAGATGGAGGCCAAGGTGACGCATATGCAGAGCTTCGTATGACATAGAATTTATAAAAAGCTTTCTCTGCTATATATATATACACACATACGTAGTACGTGCAGCATACCTGGCTGAGATTATTTAGGTTTACGAGCAAACCGCGACCCCTCCGCGGACAAAAATAATATTAGCGACGCGAAGGATGAACACTCGTCTCAAACGGAAGACACGTTCGGTTTAGCCGTACAGGGTATAGAAGTGGTGAATATGGACCACCAAAAAATGTGTGCCTCTGTCTCCGACTCCCCGAGATAAATACCACTTTGGAGGAAGAAATAGGTACCCGAAAACACCCTAATTATTTTTATCTTTTTTTTTCACGGACCTCGCCATCTTACACGCTTTGAATTCAAATTTCTCGAAACTTCAATTTTTTTAAAATGGAATTGGAGTCAATTTCACTGTTGTACTGAGATAAAAAGGTGGTCCATATAACCAACCAACGGGTAGTCTATGAAAAATGAAGAAAGCTTGTTTGATATTTTTTTATCTCATCGGAAAAAAGGTTTAACACTTAAAATATCTCACCATTATCGGTACAAGTAAGCGAACGAAGTTTTAGATTTTTGTTAAAACCGCATTTGGGTCAACACGCACTGATCCATCTTACCGCGTCGGCCCATACTCGCCACTTTTGCCCTAGACATTATTATACGCGTGGCGAATCAGTGCTCGTATCTACACTATAGCGCGCAATGTTCTAAAATAAGTCACTCGTCACTCTGGGCTCGTTCGCATCTAAAAAAAAAAAAAAAAAAGAAAAGATGATGATGAGTGTCTATTAATATGCACCGAGGCACTGACGGAAAGTCATAATGGGAACGAAATATCCTTCAGATTAATCGATGAGATTGACGATTAGAATCAATGAATGTTTATCGCAACCGTCGGCGTTACAGGCAGCGGGGGAGTGCCGAGTTTCTGATTACGACTCTTCGAATCTTTCCTTTGCAGTGCATGTTCGTCGTTTACATGGTGATCGTTGCCATTCTCCTCGTTAACATGCTGATCGCTATGATGGGCAATACTTATCAGAAGATCGCGGAAACAAGAAACGAGTGGCAGAGACAGGTAACAGATACGAGTCGCATTAGATGTTACGATAATGAAAAATGTTCGAGAACACACTCAAGATTAGGGCTGAATTACCCATTATCGAGCTCACACCTCACCGCTGTGAAATTCGATAAGACCGGAAATCCCAAATGTCATTTTTTTGTATATGTTTTCAGAGTCATATGCAAGATGCTGAGAACAGTAATTTTGTTTAATGACAATACCAAAAAGTTATTAACAAATTGACAAGAAAAAAAAAAGTAAAATAATGAAGAAACTTTTAGCCCCCTTTTCTTATATCTTCGTTCAAAAGCCAACGTGTACAAACGATTTCTATTTGTTTTCTGGGAGTTTCGTTAAACGGCTCCGTTGGTTCACGAATTTCGCAAATGATTGGTCATCGTTGTTTTTAAAACGAGCCGACACTATGTTCGAGTGCCTATCGTAACGAGAATGACGCAGTATACTTTATATGGAACGCGCGATTGCGCCGAGATACACGGGACCGAAACGCGAAAGTAGCACGGTTACTGTGCGCAAACATTTCAGTACAGTGTTCTATAGTGCAATGTGTAGGAGTGTCTTTGAAAAGTGACCTCTTACGCACATGATATTATATTCACGAGGTAAAGGCAATTTGCTTTCGTGTGTCATGCTCCCGTTGCTATCGCCTCGTATCCGAGAACGCACGTACGAACTGTCGCTCCCGGTGCACTTGTATATTCTATGTTATATATCAACATGCACAGTTATCCACTCCCGTGCCGTTCATGATCTGTCGCAACGCGCCAACGATCCTTAAAGATCCTTGTCGATATACTGCGAACTAATTTCAAATTCACAGTGGGCCCGTATAGTTCTCGTTGTCGAACGAGGCGTCAGTCCCGCCGAGAGACTAAAGAAACTCATGGATTATTCCCAGCCAATGTCGGACGGACGAAGGGCTCTGGTTCTTCGGCTCAACCAATCGGTAAGCCGCGATCTCTGCAATCACAGATTACGTTATCAGATAATTCAATCAACAAATTTATAATTTTATGATCTTCGAATGTTTAATTTAATTTAATAGTTTGAATTAAAATTCTGTTGGATGCTGAAAGATGTTTGATTGTGGGTATTAAAATACTGATATGGAAATATTTTATTCATGCGCGGTGTGGAACGTTAAAAGAAAAGCATTTGAGCACATGATTTTGGCACGAACTTGAAAAATGTGATTTTAAAGTTGATTGAACGATTAACTGTACGATCGACTTTGTACGAATTTCAACTTCACACACTAGATTTGGAGATCAAATTTTACTTCATAATGATCTTAAAGAACACTTAAAGAAAATATTTTTTTTTACTATCAATTAATCGAAGGATGATTTATCAATCGATGGCTGATCAATTGTCGACTGATTGATCAAAGCGTGACTCGTTTCATGATCCGGGATCTCAGTGTGACGACGATTACACAATTACAAGTACACGGTAAAAATATTTTTTTTACTGTTAATGAATCGAAGCATGATTTATCAATCGATAGCTGATCAATTGTCGATTGATTCATCAAGGAGCGACTCGACCCATGATCCGGGATCTCAGTTTGACGACAATTAGCCCGTATTCGTTATACGCATAATGCTTAAACTACTCTGAATGCTTCGTCTCGCAGGAAGAAGACAAGGAAGAGATGAAAGAAATCCTGGAGATGAAGACAACTCACGACAAGCTTTACAAGAGACGACAGGCGAAGATACTTCAGGAACAAGCCCTCGCAAATGCGACCGCAGGAAAGGACAACGTCCAAACACTTCATCTATGAAGATCATAGGGTCGCGAGATGACATCGAATCACGCATTATTTATTCAATTGTGTAAATATCAAAATACAGAAACGGTAAAAGTACATTTTTTTCATCATTACATTTTTCAAGCTTATCTCGGAATTCCATGTCGAATGGTAAAATCACCGTCTGGACGATTTTCTCATGGGCATTCGATGACGACCGAACCAATCGGGTGGCTTCTTCGGCAGGAACGGAGGCACGGCCATCAGCGAGTCGCTCTCGGAAATGACGCACAGTAGCCGATTCGCGGTGCCTTCAACGGTCCTCACAGATTCTCTCATGAAATAAGTTTTCGCTGATTGAGTCCTGGGGCCTCGAAACGTTGCGAAGCCGAACGAGGTGGAGGAGCTCCGTTCGGGCTCCGGGGGACAGCTTGTCGACTGGTCCCTCGACGACAGGATCTGGTGGACCTTAAAGAACTTATTTGAAAATTAAATGACTACAAGATTACTTTGGCGAAAGATGCTATTACGTTTGACTCGACCGTTGCCATCGAGTGCGATGAGTTTTCGGCACCGGTAATCGTTACGCTGAAACATTCTTCCTGCACTTCCTCGACGATACTTTCGGACTCGTTTCGTACGAGGGCTGAAGTTTCTTTCGTGAAATTGTTGGGGACACCCGAATCAGAATCTTTCGACGATTCCTCGAGTGATCGCCGATCCTCGTTCGTATTTAAATTCTTCGTGGTCCTGTTTGCCAGTTCCTTGCCATTGTCGTGCTTAATAACTTTGTTCATTACGCGGATCCAAGGATCGTTTTCCAATCGCGCAGTTGGTGTCACACCCTTTACCTGACACACTGGCCGAAGATACCTAAATATCAAAATTATTTATAGTTGGTATTAATTTGTCCGAGGCCTCTTTGATTTCTAAACGGAAACAAACTCTTTTTTTTTAATAGCGTTTCCTAAAATTATCTTGGAACACTTTTTTTTAAACATGGTGTCCAGCGGTCCTTGAAGTCCTTGGAGTCCTGGAATTGTCCTTGAATTTCGCCTAATGTCGTTGAATTTTTTATTTCCTCGAAAATTTGAGTTTGTTTGAAAATGTATATTCAGTTTAGTAAATGTTTTTGTCTTTTTTTGAACGAACTGTCACGTATTTCGACGCATTTTTGTGCACCGAACATGAATCTGCTGGCTTTTGTGTGCGTAATTGCAGTGGGAATTTGTATTTTCGATTTTACGCACCAAAAACAGTTTGCTCTAATGTGAAATCGCATTTTTGGGATTGAAATCTAAAATATTGGGTTTGGAACAAAATTAAAGTCATATTCGTTATTGATCAAGGGGCCCCGTGAGGTTCCTTTTGAATTTTTTCTAGTCTGTGTGTAGTGACAATCCTAAAAAAATGTGTATCTCAGTTCCGCTGAGATACATATATTCATTCGTGCATAGTGAGTGGTTTTGGTTTCTGAACCCATTCCAACGTAAACGAAAGCGGTTATCGAACTAAATGTAGTTTCGTTCATATTTTGCATATTTTCATTTCTTATAAATGTTCCAGCACAACCTGGAAATGTCCTGAAAATTGTCCTTGAATGTCCTTAAATTTCGTACAGACTTTTTACTGGACGCGATGTTAAAGATTACCTAGGATTGTCGACCTTCTTGCGGCCACAAATCAGGCAACATTTGCCGATCCCCGAACAATTCGCGTACTCGTTATGAAAATTCGATGCCGACGACGCAACGAGCTCCGAGTCTTCACCTATTCCCGCAAGATTTACGACCAGTGACTCGCAAGGTTCCCGCAGACAATTGTGGACTCGCTTCGAGCTCGATTTTTCCAGAGCCTCATTTTCTTTAAAGGCGCTACCGAGATTCTCCACCTCGATCAAGACCGTCTCGAACTCTCCACAAGTTTCCGTGTCGATCCTCAGCAAGTCCACGTTATCCGCTTTTCTGGAATCCCTCGCTAGATCGGTTCCTCGAATCCTGCGAATGTTATCGACTGCTGTATCGGCAACGCGATTGCCGAAAGTTCGAGCGCCGACCCTCGACAATTCTTTCAGAAGGAAAGCCGCGTCTATCCGGTTCTTCGGATGCTGAAGAAAATCGAACGTCTCGTTGACGCTCGACTTCGCATCGTTTACACGATTCCTCAACGATTCAGCGACAGGAGTCAACGATCGATCGACATTAAAAACAAGATCGCTCGTGTCCGTGGACACATGATTTTTCGATAAATCATAATCTCTTCGCTCAACGGTGTTGTTCCCTGATCCGATCAACACCTCCTTGACCTCAGAGCTGATATTTTTCAATCGGATGTTGATGCACTCGATACTTCGTCGGTACGTTCGATCGGTATTGATTTCTCGAAATATCTTCGCGTCAGGAACGACGCGTTTCGATATCTTCGCATCGCCTCTCACAGCTTGCAATTCGTTTGTCTCCCTGAGAACTCCACCCATGCGATAATCATTCGGTTGCTTCGGTAGCTGAATAAAATCGAAGATCTCGTTGACGCTCGACTTCGCGTCGTTTATACGATTCCCTACCGATCCAGCGAGAGGCGCCAACGATCTGTCGACATCGAGAACGACAAGATCGCTCGTATATGTGGACACATAATTTTTTGATAAATTGCAATCTCTCCCCTCAACGGTGTCATTCCCTGATCCGATCGATACCTCCTTGACCGCAGAGCTGATATCTTTCAATCGGATGTTGATGCACTCGACACTGCGTCGGTACGTTGAATCGCTATTGACTTCTTGCAATATCGGCGCGTCAAGAATTACTCGTCTGGATATCTTCTCATCGCTCATCACCGCTCGCGATTCGTTTGTCTTCGCGAGAACTTCGCCGAAGCGACAGTCATTACCGGTCATGACTCCGTCAGGCTCAGGACGATCGTCGATCGCATAGATCATCGGTAGCGAGACAAGATCGCACGAGCTCTCGTTCGAGTACGATGGATTTACGTAAAAGATACATTCGTTGCATTCTCTGTCCAGCGTGACTGCCGATTTCTTCGATTTTTCGGAATTCAGCGACGCCGTTAGGGAAAAGAACGACGATTTCGATTCGTCGAAGATCGCCGACGAGAACAAACAGCTGAGATCGGCGCGCAGCGAAAAATTGTCCTCGTCGTCGGTGAGACGACCGTAACTGCGTTCCCACCAAATGGCCCCTCGTGGATCGTTATCGTTCGCGGTCCCGCTAATCTGGCTCCTCGTATCGGTCGCCGAATTCTCCGAAACGTAATTACTGAAGGTGACGCGTCGTTTCGGTATGCTGAAATCCGACAACAATTCCCTTCCGACTGACAACCGCATCGATTTATTCGCCTCCAGGCTACCGAGGGTCCCCACTGCGTTCTGGCTGTTCGCCGAGTTCCGAAGTCCCAGACGCTTCTGCGATCGAATCGCTCGCACAAGTTGCGTTCCTCTGGCCCTGCGCAATCTGCGGATTAAATATATTGCCGGGATCGACATTGAACTTTTAAACGCCTAGAACTTTTAGGCGACTTTCTAAGTCTTTTCATCGTCACAAACAAAAAAAGTCGTAATAGGTCGCCGGCGAACGCACGAAATGTACATCTATTATAGTTTTTGCACCAAAATGGCGCTGTTATGATATTTTCATTCGTCGAAGGTCATCTTTCAGCTTCGGACAATAACTGCGAATTACGTTCACTATCGGTTCGTGGATTGCATAACTATTTATAGATAATTATTAGCAATCAGCTAATAATTAGTGGAAAATTAAATAGTTAAGTGATTTTGTAAAATATGCTTTATGCTGTTCGGGGAAATGATTTTGAGATCAAAAGACATCGAGAAGTTGCAAAACAGAGGCGATTAATACTTTTAAAAAAATCATTGATCGAGCAGCAAAATCCCAATTTGGATCTACGGAATATAAGTAACTGCTATCTATTTTTTTTTTCTTTTTACCCTGAATCGCTACGAGTTTCGCAGACTGACGATTTTCGATCGAATGTTTGACTTCTTTGATTCGACGCCAAGCCAAACATTTCGCGGTTTCGTTGCACATCGTCATTGCGAGATAAATCGGATTCCGTGACGAACGGACGGCTCGAACATGTTTCGTACGGGGAAGTTGAAGAACGGGAGCACGGTCGACCGTCGAGAGGCTTCAATGTGTCCCACAAATCACTCTCGTCGATTCGAGGATTCATCGACGGCAGTGGAAACCGATGATATTTTGATTTTTTACGATTTTTATGCCTTCTTCGCCACTGGGGTCTGCGAGTCCATATCTGCGTGATGCTCGGCACAGTGGCGTACCAGAGTCGTTCATTCGGATCGGAGGAATTCTTGAAGGTTTCTCTCAAAAGAGCTGTGACTTGAATTACGGTAAAATTATAGAGACAATGCAGAAATTCACTTAAAATGCGATTCGTTAACACGGATGTTTTCTTACGGGATCGTAGATACGATTCGTCTTTCACTTTCATTCTGGGAACATAATTTACTCGGCATATCGAAATGATATATGAATTTTTTGAATTTTATCATTTATAATTAGCTTTTATAACCTGATGATTTACATGTTGGGATGTGACAGTACTCGAACGATTTGATGGGAACCGAAATTAACGGGGATGACAATTGACTATATAGGTATCGATTGCCATCATTAGGTTGAAACTTTATTAATTGTACACATAATATAATACATGCATCGTTAATTTGATTGCTTAATCTTAGCATACATTTTTTTTTATTACTATGTTACATTATTTTGATTACTGTATTACAAAATGTTGGTACTCAAGTAGCGTTTGAGTGCGCTTTACAAAAATTACGATACAAAATTACTTATTAGAAAACTAAAAATAAAATACTATTGGTGCCCGATTGTTGCGACTTTGAGTTCTCGAATACCGGTTCAAGGTCAACTATTTTCTTTTTTTTCGGCTTCAGTAACGACCAAAGACCCCGGCATGTGCTTTTCTTAAAGAAAAAAGGATTCGCCGAATTGGATTATATTTTGTTATTGTACAAATTATTATTTTGAAATTGAGTATGAGGGAATGGGGGAGGATTCAGTGGGGGAGACTTTGACGTGTTACCCCGGCAACGAGTAACAACGTGGCATCCACATTGTGTTTTTCATCGACAGAAGATTCTCGTCCATTAAATCTATCAAAATGAACGTGTTGAAAACTCCCATAGATTACGAAGACCTCGAACGAGAACTTACCGACGCTCTGAGAGCCGAAGAGTTATATAGTTTGCAGAATGATGCGAAATTTCGAGCGATCGAGCAGGCTGTACCTACGTACGAAGACTTCAGAGAGATGGTATTATGACAAATTAATTTTACCGTAGTTTGATATTTATTAATATTTATTTTTGACCAAACTGAATTTCGGTATTGTGAATTTAATTAAATGGACCATCTCGTTATCAATTAATCGAATACAAATAGAAGTGTCCGACACCGCGCACCCAAATTTTTTCCTTTCAAAAATGGTCCAATTTCGTCTTTTAGAGACTTTCCGTAAATATTCAATTGACGGAGTACATTTTTGAAATAAATTATTACAGGTCAATGCCGCGCACTTGAAATCCTTGGATCGCAAAGATATGATTCCCAAAGTTGGAGTTCAGTGGAATAGTGTCCTGAACGATAAGACGAAATCGCAGTCCCTTAAGCAGCGACAAAAAACATCGTTCGATCGACAGACGGTAATGCAGATTTCTTGCGAACCGATGCCAAGAAATACTCACGAATTTCGACAGGCATGGAAGGGGCTTGCTAACTGCGCGGATAAATTTCAATTGTTAAACAGCGCAAGGTACCGCATAAACGATTTGTTAATTTTTATGTCTGTACAAACTGCAATAATTTATTATTAAAAAATATCTTACAGGCTGACTCTCTGCAATGAGATATTCCGTAGCGAAATTCCTCCGGACGTTCTAAACGAATGTCTCCGCGTGTGCTTGGAGAGTCTCAAATCTCTCGAAGACAGCAGTTCCATTATCGACCTTCTGACAACTCTTAGCGAGTGCAACAGATTTCGACTAACTGTTGCATTTATGTCCGAGAGCGAGAAATCTGTGTGCAAAGAGCTTTTCTGCGAATTGCATCGAATAGCTCTGACAAAAAATGAATCGGTTGAAAACATCAATGACCTTGAGAGAAAATATTTGTCTTAGGATGAACTGCGAAATAAAACACAGGAAATGTATGCGATTCACTTGTTTTAAAAATCCAACTTGCTTCGCTAAATGTTAAGAGGTCATGCGCATTGCGCGCCAATCACGTGATCAATGTATACACCTCAAGATGGCGACGCACGGCATAACACTGTTTTTTTCTTCGTACGGCAATATTGAGTAATGCCCTCAAGTATAGAGATACTCCTCGATGTAACAACCTATCACAAAATTGATAAAAAAAACTAAAATACTCTTTCGTCGTCACTGTTATAAACATCACTTAACAACTGAGACTAAACAATAGTAGAGATATGAATGTGTTGTCCGAACGCGCGTGAGGGTGTGGGTGTGTGTGTACGTCATGTATATATTTACGTCGTAAATAAACGAATTTCGACGCTGCAAAGAGAACGATACTCAGTCGGCTTCGCCGAGCCTCGTAATGAGCGCATGAGAAGAAAGCTCGACGATGACAAAAACAATAAGAAATAAAAGCACAGTTCGCCGGGCGTATCTAGCGTCGCTGAATGGATAACGATATGTGCGATATGAATTGCGCACCGTTTTTTGACGTCATAGTACGAAAAAAATTTATTAGCGCCGATAGTAAGAATTCGAGACTGAGAGTAAACGCTCCTAGCGAGAGACTCTGGCAAGCCAAGTCGCGACAAGACCCATCGGCGTCGAAAGAGAACCTCGATTTTTCGGAACTATGAGGTTGGAAGAGATGCCCTTGCGTATGAGCTCCGACGAGCGAAACTTCGAAATGGACGAGGAAACCGATTATCTTCTTCAACCGGCCGATGACAGCATGAGACCTCTGATAGCGAGAACACGTCGTATCAATAATTGTTCCAGGTTCTTCAAGAATTTTTTGTGCGGGTATGTAAACGTTGCATTACATGTTCTATTTACAATCCAACGCGAATCTGGAAACTGGGGAGGAAACTATTGTATTGCCTTTCGTACTGCTGGGGTTTTCACGACTAAAAAGCATTCCAACAACACACACAACTTGTCAAATAAAAAATTAATTATCTCTCAAAGGACGAGAGGTTTAAGCGAAAGTGACAGTCTCTTAAAAGATTTTAAATTTTCGCGGGCTCATAACAGGCATGGAAAAACTCGAGCATCGAATAGTCGAACAGTAGATGTGAGACTATGTGATAAACATCGACGGGCATCGATCACTGGCATGTCGTTCACTATACGTTAGGAAATTATACGAATTGTTACGAATTAATAAAATTAAGTTAATTATTATTTTTCTCAATATATCGTTTGCTTGCTTGTATTTTTTATTATTTATTTCCACCCTACCCGTACACCCCGGTAGTTTCGTTTTGTCCCGTGAAAACGAATCGCGTCCTGAAGATTTTCCCCGAAGCGCGCTGACTCACCTCGATCGACGTAGTTCGTGGCTCGTCACGAGCACGATAGTTAACGCTAGTTACAAACAGATGATAAAGGAGGAATATACGCAAAAAGTGTTCATCGCAGTGTTCGACGTTTGACGTTTATATTTATCGAGCCGTTGGCCAAAGTATAAGGAAATCGTGGAGAATATCGATGCTCGTGGAGAAACACGAAATCGTATGAGGAAATAAGATAAATGGAAACGACTAGCAATGTCATTAGGATGTCAAAGGAGGACATTCCTCTGATATCGAAACCGAGATATGACAGTCCCTGGACGAGGTGACGTAGTTCGCAGTTGAATTCGATCAATCGTTCTCTCGTTCTATTTGTGACAAGAAAATATTACATTTTTCCTGCGCGACACGCAAACTCGGCGCACTTGCAGTTCGAGCCCAATAATTCACACGATGTTACATTAAACGTAGTAAAAATTTGACATCTATATTTAACCACCAAACTCCGAAACGTAATGTCAGGTTCAAAAAAAAAAAAATTATAATAATTCCTTATCTAGGCTTCCATCCGCAGGGGTTAGTTTCATGTAGGAAATTGCCTGTGAACACTTGCGTCGTAAAGCTCCGATGAGCTTATATCTACGATAACTAAATTGCTAGATAACACGCTCGATGGAAAATATGAGAAAAACGGGTGAATCGTTGTGGAAAGAGGGTCTAAAGAGGCATGTTCTTTTTACAATCTTCCACACTTGTTTTCATTTTGTGTTCACAGCTTCTTTTTTTTTTTCCTAATTCTCTATGTGTTTGCCTGATAGCATTTTTTTGTTTTTTTAAGATATTATTCTGCAGTTCGTTAGTGCCAGATGTTTAGACAAGACGTATTTTTTTTATTAGTAAAGAAAACATTATTTTTTAGTTTCATAACGATGCATTTTTATTATTGCAGATGTTGCACATGGATGTGGAGAAGATGCTGCAGACAGCGCGAACTGCGCGCAAGAACCATTCACATCGGACAGCCGATGCACGAAAAGTTTCCCACCAATGTCATAAGAAACCAAAAATATAATATTATAACGTTTTTACCTCTGGTAAGTTTGGCAATGGAGCTGTCGGAGGATGAATCGTGTTTTGGAGCAAACATCGCCTGGAAATATTTGATAATTTGCGTATTTAATGTAATGTTTTTCAGGTCCTCTTTCAGCAATTCAAATTCTTCTTGAATCTCTATTTTCTAATAATGGCAAGTTCTCAGTTCATACCTGACCTCAGAATAGGATATTTGTACACTTATTGGGGACCACTGTGCTTTGTTCTGACGGTGACGATTTGTCGCGAGGCAGTCGACGACTTCAGAAGATACAAAAGAGACAAGGAAGTCAATGGTCAGAAGTATTACAGATTGGTCAGAGGCTCGGACACCCCGGAATCGGTGCCCAGTTCGAAACTGCGCGTCGGCGATATGGTGAGCAAATTGGATGAACTAAGGAACATTAATGACAAAGTTGGAGCGAGGTCGTGTCAAACGAGTACGATAAGAAAAAGACATTATTCGTACGAGCTTCCGATCGTTAATCGTTTTTTACGATGCCGCGTTTGAAAATTAACCCTTCACGTACGGGAGCCTTGCGCCGAGCGTGACCAGGTAGACCGGAGGCTTCGCGACCTTATCAGTCATCTATTCCAAATATAAATTCCGAATAACGATGGAACACTATATATTGACGTTAAAAATATTATTTTACACAAATATGACATCGTGAATATTACTCTTCAAAGAGTATCTTTCCGAAGTTCGATATCATCAATATTGTTCAAGATACAGCGATTTTTATACCGCGCAATGTAGGTGTCTGGGCCAATCGAGGATCCTGGCCCAATTGTCCGAAATCGAAGTCCTCGCTCAGCAAGGATCCTGTACGTGAAGGATTAACAGAGACTTATACATAAGTTATTCTTGAAAAAAAAAAACTCCACGCAAATGTGTCCTAGAGAATTGCTGGAAGCTGACATTGGGCAAAATTCACTTATTCATTTCGTCAAGTTTCTCGAGAGAATTTAATGATACGACTGAACAATTCGTGGCCGTCGCTAATCTCGAAACTCCGACCAATTAGGTAATAGTCGAGAAAGGTCAGCGAGTACCAGCCGATCTCGTGTTACTTCGCACGACCGAAAAGTCTGGAGCGTGCTTCGTCAGGACCGATCAATTGGACGGTGAGACCGATTGGAAATTACGCCTGGCGGTGCCCGCTACACAGAAGCTCGAAAATGATACCCAACTTTTCGAGATAAAAGCGAATCTGTACGTCGAGAAGCCTCAGAAGGACATTCACGGCTTCATTGGAACATTTACGAGGGTACGTCGACAATGCAAAAGAAGCGAATCCATCTTAATCTTACGAAACTGGCTCCACTCACCGCTATTGTTTAATTGTTCTAGGACGATGGCTACAGTAGCGAGGAAAGTCTCGGAGTCGACAACACGCTTTGGGCAAACACCGCAGTGGCTTCGGGCTCGGCTCTGGGTGTCGTGGTCTATACCGGACAGGAAACTCGCTCGTTGATGAATCACTCGGCTCCGAGATCGAAGATTGGATTGCTCGATCAGGAAATCAATCAATTGACCAAGGTTCGCATTTCTACTTTCAGTACAATTTTGATGGATAGTTTGATAACTTCTTCATTATAATAATGATTAATAATTTGAGGAAACAACTATTATCGAGATGTGAATCATCAATACAGCAGTTGAAAAATCAATCAATCAATCAATCAAATTATTGAATAGCCGAAACGGTATTATTGACTAATTGCCGAAACGGTCTGTCTGGTTTTTACTTTTCAGGTATTATTCTGTGCAGTGATCGGTCTCGCACTCGTAATGATGTGTCTCAAGGGTTTCAACGGTCCGTGGTGGTGTTACATGTTCCGTTTCGTTCTGCTCTTCTCTTACATAATCCCGATAAGTTTGCGTATAAATCTCGACATGGGCAAAACCTTTTACGCTTGGTGTATACAAAGAGACAAAGAGATAAGCGGCACGGTGGTGCGCACAACGACGATTCCCGAAGAATTGGGACGTATATCGTATCTGTTGAGCGACAAAACGGGCACTCTGACGCAAAACAAGATGGTATTCAAAAAATTGCATCTCGGCACTGCGTCTTACGGACAGGAGACTTTCGACGATATCACGTCCGTCTTGAAGACTTACTACCTGGCATCGAACTTCGAACACTCGCCCACTAAAGTTAACGTTGTCGTGCAATCGGGTGGAAAAGTTCGACGATCCGAGAGTACGAGAATCTACGATGCCGTACACGCTTTAGCGCTCTGTCACAACGTTACACCAGTTTATGATGACTTGAATAAGCCAATTATCCTTGACTCGGTTAGCGTTGAAACCGGCGAAACTGGATCTATACAAAGGTGCGAAAGTTTTCTTAAAAAGTAAACGTTTATCTTACGAAATTTTATTCGCTTTGTGTAATAAATTGGAGTACATTTAAAAAAAAAATTTAATGTTTTTCAGCCAAACGGAATCGGATCAGCATTACTATCCGGAACAAACACGGAACTATCAAGCATCCAGCCCTGACGAGGTAGCTTTGGTCAAATGGACCGAAGAGATGGGCCTTGCGCTTTTCAAGCGAGATCTAAATTCCATGCAGCTGAAAGCACTCAACGGGCAAATCTTGAATTACACGATTCTACAAATATTCCCATTCACGTCGGAAACGAAGAGGATGGGTATCATCGTCAAGGAAGAGTCGAGCTCCGAGATCGTGTTCTATTTGAAAGGGGCCGACGTAGTGATGTCCGGAATTGTACAGTACAACGATTGGTTGGACGAAGAATGTGGTAACATGGCGAGAGAGGGTCTGAGAACCCTAGTTGTGGCCAAGAAAAGTTTGACCGAGGAACAGTACATCGACTTTGAGACAAGGTAATTATTGTGCGTGAAGTTAATTCTTTACGCACGGAATTTTAATGATTCCAGAGGTTATCGGCTCACGAACGTCGGATATCTTATCGAAAATTGTATTAGGATTATTTTTTTAATACTGTAGTGATTGTAAATCGTTTAGGGGTTTATACCCGATCTACGATTTGCAAGGTTGATTAATAACTGGAAACTGCTATTTTTTTCTTACTGTTTGATTCCTAATTTAGACCAGATAGCTCAAGTAAAAGATCGAAATGTTATTCTTTCGCAAAGTCGCAACTTTTATGATGATCAGCACTAATAATATTAATATTTTTAAATCTTGAATGCATGTATTTATGTTTGTAGGTACAACGCAGCACGAATGTGCGTCAGTGACCGACCTTCCCGAGTCGCCGCGGTGGTAGAGAGTCTCGAGCGGGAAATGGAATTACTGTGTGTTACCGGGGTCGAAGATCGTTTGCAAGACAGAGTCCGACCGACTTTGGAATTATTGCGAAACGCCGGAATCAAGGTAATGCGTCTGGAATTAAAAAATTAAGTAAACATTTCCGATCGCATATACGAGAGTATTTTTACGACAAATCTTGCAGATTTGGATGCTAACCGGAGACAAACTGGAGACAGCTACTTGCATCGCAAAATCGTCGAGACTCGTATCGCGGACGCAGGGCCTCCATGTTTTTAAATCCGTTGTCACACGAACGGACGCCCACTTAGAACTGAACACATTCCGCAAGAAGCAAGACTGTGCCTTGGTCATTAATGGAGATTCTTTGGAGGTGTGCTTGCAGTATTACAAACCGGAGTTTATGGAACTGGCTTGCGGCTCTCCGGCAGTTGTCTGCTGCCGTTGTTCACCGACGCAGAAAGCCGAAGTTGTTACGCTCATCCAGAGACATACAGGCAAAAGAACCGCAGCCGTCGGCGATGGCGGAAACGATGTGTCTATGATTCAAGCTGCCGATGCTGGTACGCACTTCATTGTGCACATTATCTTATATATATTTTAGAAGTGTCGTATTTCCGATAAATCTCCGGAACACTAAGTTTCCTGTTTCCAGCTAGTATTTCTTATTTTTGATTCATTTTCACGATTATTGTTTTTATTTTTATATATTTAACATGTTTATATATTTCATTCATAATCTCGATGGTCCGCAGGCATAGGTCTCGAAGGACTCGAGGGAAGGCAAGCTTCTCTCGCTGCAGATTTCTCAATTCCGCAATTCAGTCACTTGGCGAACTTGCTACTGGTCCACGGACGACGTAGCTACAAACGATCTGCTGCTCTAAGTCAATTCGTCATTCACCGTGGTCTTATAATCTCGACTATGCAAGCGGTTTTTTCAGCGGTCTTCTACCTGTCCTCTGTAGCTCTGTACCAAGGTTTCCTGATGGTTGGGTGAGTGTCCAACATTCGGAAGATAAACCACAGATCCGTGGATACAGCAGACTGATCATAATGTACCTTTTTATCCATAGATACGCAACGATATACACAATGTTTCCGGTTTTCTCGTTAGTTCTGGACAAAGACGTATCCGGCGAGATTGCTATCCGATATCCGGAACTTTACAAAGAACTCAGCAAAGGACGTTCGCTTTCGTACAAAACGTTTTTCATGTGGATACTGATCAGTATATACCAAGGTATTTGAAAATGAGATTTTTTTTACACTATTAATCGCGAAAATGGTCCTCGTTTTTAACAGTAGTAGATTACAATTTTTCCGATAAGGCATTAACGTATGAATTTGTCGGCATCTTGACTGAGTTGTTATATTTTTAGGCGGCGTTATCATGTACGGCGCCCTGATCATGTTCGAGGATGAGTTTATACACATAGTAGCCATCAGCTTTTCAGCTCTGGTTCTGACGGAATTAATAATGGTAGCCTTGACAATTCGCACATGGCATCATATAATGATTATTGCCGAAGTTCTCTCACTCGCTCTGTATCTGCTGTCGTTGGTCGTTCTGAAGGATTATTTCGGTAAGACAATTTTCCTTTTTTTAAATTTACCGGCCAACACTTGCCACCGTTAGTATATGAAATTAAATTATTTTTTTCCTTTCTCGTAGATGCGGAATTCATCCAAACAACGGACTTCCTCTGGAAAGTATTGGTGATAACTTTAGTCTCGTGCATGCCACTTTACATCCTGAAGTTCTTGCGAAAGAAATTCTCACCGCCCAGTTATTCGAAATTATCCTAAGTCCATAGCACTGATAATGACTTTAAAATGATGAAATAAAGGAATCGTGGATATAAGAACAAATTGCATTGGCGGAGGTAAAAATTAACTGGTAAATATTATAAGAGTCTCCAGCAACTTCGAAACTCCTACTTCGCTGACTTGCATGAACAGTAATTATCTAAGTCGTCTATCTCGAATTCACGATACAATATCGATACCAGTTGGAAAGCCTGATCACAAAAATACTCCGTACAAAGTCGATACTTTATTTTCATCATTCAGAAAATTACTATTGTGCTTTATTTGATCTACCTTGCTTATTTGTAAGGAAGCTTGTAGATCGAAATTCTAAGACTAATTTTAAGGCTCGTATGTCGATGATGTAATGAGAAATTTAAACTGTGATTTTGACAGAAAGGTGAAATAATTCAATAGGAAATTGTGCTTTCTTAAATTAACGATTTGAATTGCACGAAACATCCATGGCATTTCAATAGATGTTCAAAACAATCATTTTCTTATCTCACTTATGGATCCGTACCGAAAATGTTACCGTGAAACGCTTAGAAAAAAAGCAAAAAACAAAAAACACTGATCTTTCTTGTATACATCCTATAACTGCATATGTTATACATACGTAGAAGTGAAATAATTGTTAAACGTGTTGGCTATATGAGTCATCCTATAAACGAAGTAGTTATTAACAGCATACTGTTTGCTTTATGATATATTTCTAACTAAATTATGCAAAAAAATAAAATAATATATTGGTTTTGATAGTACTATTTTCTGGCCCTTCTTCTGGTTTTTTCTTTTGACTCTTCGATTATCCGAATGAGAAACGGGTGCATCGAAGATTCTCAAAGTAAACAACGGCGATAATAAATATCTATTTTTTTTTATTAACGCGACTATCTTACAACAACGTTTAGTTGACTCGTAACTGCCTCGGCAATTTTCTTATGTATATTATTGACCTCGCCCTGTTTAAGGGTTCTCTCCATATGACGGTAAACGATTCTGTAGCAATGGGACGTCCTTTGCGTCGTTGGATGTGTAAATTTGTCTATTAACGATATTTGTTCGATGACGTCACCGCCAAGCTCTCGAACAATATCGTAAAAGTCATTCGAAGAGTAGTCAGAGTCCTGTGGCAACCAGAAACTTAGGTCATTCTTGCACTGCGGATAAACGCTGATAGGCTGCAAAAAATTGATGATTTTTTAATCGTCGTTAAACGCTATCAAATCGTCTTACGATGAACTTTCTAATTTCCATGATCGATCTATTACCTTGTAACGAATGGGCGTGTTGGGATCATCTACTCTGAATTGATTCAGGAATCCCGAATCGGAGCTCCAGAACAGTCTTATGTCGGTAATACCGTAAAGGCACATGGCAAGCCTCTCGAGGCCTAAACCAAATGCCCATCCAATTCGGCCGCTCGCCCCCGATTTCTCTAATATCTCTTGTCTGACGATGCCGCAACCCAATACCTCCAGCCAATTGCCGTTGAAGAATACTTCCAGTTCCCACGACGGATGAGTGAAGGGAAAGTATTCCTCTACCCAACGATATTTTATATCTAGTCCGGATTATGAAATGGAGTAATCATTAATTACTCTGTACTCCAATCATTAATGTCATCACCGTTATTAATGTACTCTCGCTAAACTTAAGTTTAGCATAGCTAGTTTAGCTATGGGCTAAACTTCAGCTGCCCATACAGACAAGCGCCACGAACGGACGCAGTTGGAGGAATATTTGCAACATGTGCCGTGCGTGTCGCAAATATTGGCCCAACTGCTGCCATTTCGCCGTGCCTGTCTATCTGGGTGATTATACAATTCATTTGCCAGGAAGCGGCAAATGAATCATGAAGCACCAATAACTTGCCCTAACTGTCCAAGAGTAGCGCAAAAATAATGTTAAAATAGCGAATAGTACAAAAATAATGTTAAAAAAGGAAACATCGATATTACTACCTTTGCCAAAAATAGCTTGGGCCAAGCCTACGAGGATTGTCTTTAATTCGTGTTCCATGATTTTAACAGCTTCTAATGTGTGAGAGCCTTGTTTCTCCGCGCATTCGTTACCCCTGTGCTCGAACAATTTTAATCCTTCAGAATTTTGCACACTCTCAAAGACTTCCTCAGAGGTACAGAGTCTCACAGCGTCGACTTGATGAAAAATTGGATAGTGCGTTGAGTCGATTTCATCTCGTCTGTACACATCGCCGATAATGAGAAAATTGTTCAGGCCCATCGATACAAGTTCTGTCTGATGCGCCGTTGTGTGTGCTCTCAACAATGCGCCACTATTTACATAGTAGCAGTCATTTTTACTTCGACTGGGATGATCGTTCGGAACCAACAGAGAGTCAAAATTTTGTTGAACCGTCACAATCGGATTCAAATTATCGAAGACACTGAATATCGGATTTCCGCATCGATTGCGATAGGTGGTATAAAAATAATTGACGATTCGTTGACGAACATGACACAAGGGATGGTATTTCGTTATGTGTAAGTTGCTGCCCAATTTCGAAATAACTTTTGGCGTAACGTTCGTCCAATCGTCCGTTGGATATTTTTGACCCAAGAGCTCTATCGTGGATGGGAATTTGTTAATCTCGGGAGCTGTCGCGTAGGTCCTTAACCTAAAAAGATTTTTCAAAATCCGACACCTGGTCGGCAACATGTTGAATCTGAAATTGAAAAAGAAACAGACGTTGGTCTAAGTTTCTCAATACCGGACATCTTATGAAATGTACAACACAACAATGGATGGATCAACGAATAAATCAGTTGGTTGAAATACCGAAGCGCCGGTACCTTAAAAGAATACAAGAACGTAGCGGCAAAAATATTTTGATACTTACGACACGCAACTTGTGAGGTTGTATGAATTTTAGGGTATCCGTAGTTGTTATATATATGTCAATGTGAACAATGAGCAAGTACTACTTTGGTACTACATGATGTTAATGGTTTTTCATATTTCCATTTTTGGGGTTCACGTACGATTATACTTCAGCAGTTAGCAGACCAAATCCAAAAAATTATGTAAATCTGAACAGTATCATGTAAATCCGGGGTGGGATCCCAGTAATAATATCTTTCGTTAACGCTATGTTACACTAACGCCACGCTAACGTTAACTCTACGGTAACGCGAATGAGGTTATTTATTGATACATTTTTCAACAGAGTCATTTTAACCGATTCGTCGCTTAGTTTCGCCGACTTTGCGATTCTCTGCAACACCAAGAGTTGAAAATGAGATTTTTAAACCGGAAATGACATTTTCCCTAGATCACTTCCGGTAGAAAAAATATATTTTCAAACAGGAATTGGCATAAAGTGGTGAAAAATGAAGAATGGCATAAATTTGGTCGCGAACTCGCGATGTTTTAATTATCAATAATGTTTTAGTTTAATAGTAGATGTTTTAATTCGCCTACAAAAGTAAAAATAAAAATTGCTGCAAAATTGTCAATATCAACTTGACTCTACATCAAGTTGATATCGTTTCGTATCCGCAATACGGAATCCGGAAATGTTCGAATCACAAGTGACTTGAAACAGTGTACAATTTTTAAGGTAATTATTGACATATAAAATGATATTACTACGAAATCCGTAGTTTTTTTTTATGTCATAAATTTATTATATTTCGTTATATAACGATGATAACATAAAATGGACGGAATAAACATAATCAGGATTCACGATATGAATTATCGTTACGCAGTAGGCGTGACGAAACTCCCACTCGCTAACTTCTGCTGCGCAGAACCTACTGCATGCAGTGATGTAAAGCCGTAACGTGACCGTCACAGGACCGTCATATGACGAGTACTAAATTAACGAAAATGACCGAGACCCGATGCATCTCACCATTTTCTGCCTTACCGGTAAACGAAAAAGTCATTGTGACGATTGTTTGTGCTCGATCGAGAAAATACTGGATGGACTGTAAGTATGGAAATACTGCGTATAAGCATAGACTTTGTTCCCCTCTGGCATTAAACCATCGACATCTTACTGGCGACAGCAATAAAAAAACTCTATCTATAGAAACTACGGATCTACCCTCAATTGAACACTATACTTCTGGATCTATAATCGGATGGCAAAAATCTTCGCGCATCGGACAAACTCCAATTATGTTTACGGATAAGTTGCTCTGGTCCAGAATATCTTGAACTCCAAATCTCGTAATATCGATCACTGTCGACATGATTGAAATCGGTTATATTAAATTCTTCCCGAAGTGCGGATCTCCATACCTGCAATTAAGCACCGTTTTATACATCAAATCACAAATATGAAATAACAAGGAATACCAAGCGTTTATTATTTTTATACGGGTACGTGGTGGCGTGCTAAAAAATTATCGAAGGAATTATACGGAATAATTCCCAAAAACTAGCCGTTATTTTTTTGCGTTTCAGTGGCGCTGAGGCTTATCTGAAATACCGGCGTCGGTAACAAAACCTGTAATGAATGCCCTTCTAAAACCGTAAACAATTGAGGAAAAAGAAAATTGTCTTCTACCGGGGACTTCGCAGATGCAGGGAAACCCAATTGTATTTTTTCTTCAGTTATCTGTGATCTTAAAACTGCATTCATTGCAATTTTTGTTACCAGGATAATGGGTATTCATATCGTTTTTTAAGACATTTTCCTTGATGAGCAAAAAATGCCTTTGTGAAATTAAAAGACAAATGTTGCAAATCTTTCATTCACATTCTGCAATGAGACTAATTCGAGTTTGAACGAATACATTATTGGCACAAGGAGTTTGGGTTCGCGAAAAGGCCGCGCCACTTAGCGCGTTGAACAACGAAGGCAGTCTGGCATGGTAAAAAAAGATATCACATACTTCTTCCTCGGGTACAGGCGTCGGAGCAGGTTCACTTCCGTAAATGCCCGGTTCCGGGTACACGTGTAGATGATAGAGCATGTAATTGACCGTGTACATTTTGTCAGGTTCGGTGGTACTGAAGCTGATTGACCTTGGGGAACAACAATCATGACCGGGCGGGTACAAAGCTCTCGTGAAGTAACTTCCTGGTCTCGCGATTCCCCATAATAGAGTTTGTAAAGAATAGCCGTGAAATATGCCTCTCAAATGCCGATCGCGAGTATCAGACGGATGTATACCAAACAGCGCTAAATGTTTACCTGAAAAATTATACATGAGATAATTACAGCAATAAAATTTATATATGCAAGGTGAACGTTATTTATTTGACCATATACTTCATAGAAGTCGATGATGTTAGAATTCCCTGGAATGTGGAAACGAAGTTTCATTACCATAATACACAACAGTAGATCTGGAACGTATGTTAAAAACTGCAGGCCAATCTTGATACTAAGCACTGTTTCAAAGATCTTGGAACGTCTTGTTGCAGAGTATCTCTGGCGAAATTTGAGAGGCCTTACCATTGAAGAACGACACGGATTTTAGTAAACCAACAGAAATAGAAACTCTTAAAATGTCGACGAACTTCCTCATAGCGGAAGATATGCGCGCGACAATAAAAAAATTGAGGAAGCAATGTGCAAGTCACATTTGCACTTTTATAATAATTGAAGAAAGAATATTTTCCATTTATAAACATGCATTTTTGTTATTTTGTAGATTCAATTGTCTTGTCAAAGAGAATTCGTGAACAAAGAAAATTTATAGATTTCTCATTGAGTCCTATTGTTGTCTCTTCCTCATGGAAAAGCGATTTTTTATTGCAATTTCCAAGAATTCCAAACCTTTTCAATATCTTATCAGGACAATTAAACTAGATCCATGCAATCTTCAGTTGGTTCCCATTAATTCGGACTCACCAAGATAGTAATCTTCTTTCTTCCAGTATCTTCCCCCCGAGGCACATTTCTGGTGCGTATCAAAATTCTGTATTATCTTTTTAAAAGCTGCTCTGCTAAGTACAAAGCCTGCCTGTGCAACATTGTAAGCCTGACCCCACAAAACTACCGGATGGCCCAAGTAATGTCCGTCGTTGAAGTCTAGAGGGGCAACTAGGTATCTCAGATTCTCCGGTATGACCATTGTGTCGTCTTTCACAAAGATGGCCCACTCCATCGCGCCGCCACTGCGCGTGTCATTGTACTCCGTTCCGGATCTCCAGACGTAGTTCATAGATTCGCATAGCATTTGCCACGATGAAGTTAACTTCACTGGGAAGCTCAAAACTGACAATGCTGTGTCGTTCAAGTGCTCGCTGAAAAAATATAGTCTGTTGCAGCTCGGGCCCCAAGAGTCTTGTATTGATTTTGCACGCTTAATTTTTTCTACAAAAACAATGCAGGTAACGTGAACTTTTGACTTCAACCAGTCTGCCTCGAGTACCATATTTTTTGCCGCGTTATCTTTGCTCTCCGGTCCATACTGTCGATGGTCCATATTTATTCTTATCGATCGTACATTCTCATGCTTCAACCACGTTTCATACGACACATTTTCTCTTATCTTCAATCCGTTCTCTCTCATCCAGGAGCTAAAATCCACACTCTCGGATTTAACGTTTTTTTGTCTCTTCTGCGCCAGGACACGCTCTCCATCGCTGCACAACCAGGCGTATCTTCTCTTGCAAATTCCGTAATCCTGATGGTCCTCATTGTCCGACAATATCAGTATGGCAAGAGTGAAGCCGGCGATGAAACCAATGATAAATACGAACTTTCGTTTCAGCGGGCGAATCGACATTGTCCGTTGGCATTGATTACAGCATCCTCTTTGCACATGGTACGTTCGATCTTCGATAAGATCGTAGCTGCAAAACAAATTTCTAGTCATTTATAAATGTAACGAAAATTTAATATTAATCGATAATCAATGAAAAATCATAGATGTATTTTCTCGTGTCGAAATCCGTTAGTCACAAATCCATGACACCTGTTGTACCTGAAGATTAGTCACGTTTACTCATTGGGTCATTGCGAAGCACGAGAATAAAAACAATGCCATGTTCGTACCGCATTACTACAGAAGATAACTTACCGCACAACTATGAGGTACGTTTTTTTCGAAGGTATTTAGCGAAATATTTCAAAAGCGTTCGCGTAAACAACAAACGGCACAACTGGTGGGAAACCCAGAAATAAATACCTGCATGTTAATTAGAGAAACGTTGTCTCTGATCCATTGGTTGCACCTGTTGTTTCCGACGGATTGGCCGTTTCCCTTGGATCGTCATTTTCGATTAGTTGAAAGAAAACTCTCACTGCGAGGTAGTGAAACTGTATACACAACGGTACTTTCCTGCACACGGGCATGTGTACCTTCGTGTACGTGCAAGCATCGTTTGCTTTCGAGCAGCGAGTTTTTCATTATGTTCTGTGTGCGACACGACAAGCTAGCTTAGTAGTGGTGTAGTACACACTCGTACCGCACACCAACAACGTACTAGAACAACAAACGTAAATTGTGACAGAATTGAAAAGCGAGATATAACGAAAGACGTAGGAGGAATCTGTGCGACGCGTGTCGAATATTCTATAATTCTTGCAAACACTGTCATCATCGACCAATTGAGAATGAAGTTGCTATATGAATCGCGACGAACATAACCCCGAAATTGTATCTATCAACATTCGTGAACTTATGATTACGGTAATAATTTCGGATGATACGACTAATTCAAGAAAATGTTGGAGGGACTCGTCGCTTGGGTGCTCAATAATTACTTGGGCAAATACGTGGAGAACTTGAATACCGATCAATTGAGTATCGCATTGCTATCGGGTGAGATCACTTTTCATTGAATACTTTTGTGATACCGCAACTGCAATTTGCATTATTTACATCGCGCAAATTGTTTTCCATTCCAATTTTTCTATTTATCTCGCACAAACATCGGTGTTCACTTTTGTAGGGCTGTTTAGTGAACAACTTAAAGACACTATAATAGTTTTGCGGCAGTAAAACTAAATTTGTGGATCAATTACGAGCATGTGAAATACGGCGGTCGATACTAAAAATTGTAATGCCGATTTTTTTTCAAGGGTGCTGACCCTTTGAAACTTTATGACCCTGAAGATATTTGCATGAAACTAAATTTCACCAACTTAAAATGACTGCGGTTCGCATCGCACAAACTTTGCTCGGAGAAGTTCCTTAGAGAATAAAATTATACAAGTGAACTGTTTTCTTCCTAAAGCAGTGCATTGACAGAGACTTGCCAATGATGAAATTTAATGTCATGCAGATCAGGGTCATGAAACTGTACCGTTTATAGGAAATAGAGTGTTTTACATCATCTTAAATGCAAAAATGTTTCAATTTCAGTAATTACCATTCAGATTGAAATCAGACATTGGCTTAGTAAAAGTAATTGATTTTCTGAGATACCTGAGATGCGCTTGAATTTGAGATATTGATTTGCAAATACAATGGGAATTAAAATTATTTCTGTTAATTATTATCTGATTTTATAATGAATTTTCTAGGGGAGGTTGAGCTTGAAAATTTACCTCTCAAGAGAGAAGCTTTACGACACATTGGATTACCGATTGAGGTCAAGGCAGGGTTCATTGGAAAAGTCAGAGTCCAAGTGCCTGTTCGACAAATAAGGACAGCATCTTGGGTTATCGCTATAGAACAGCTATATCTTGTTGCTGGACCAATTTGTTTAGATGAGGTATGTATAAGATATCCATATATAAAAAATAATTCAAATTAATTTTAATTTAATTTATTTCATTTCAATGGATTGCTCCTTTTACATGACACATTAATTAATGTTAATATTTATATTAATAATAATAATCATTATTAATGTAACTAATGTAAAACACAACATTTTTTCAGTATGACTCCGAAGTTGAGGAACAAGCGATTCAGGAATACAAACACAGCCGTTTGGATTCCCTCGAGGCGAGATGGCAAGCACACAAGGAAGAAGACCCTGGTTATTACGCGGCCAGCTATAGTTCATGGCTGAATTATGGCACTTCTCTAGTAACAAATATTATAGAAAATTTGCAGCTAAACATAAAAGATGTTCACCTGAGATATGAGGACGATGTCGCCTTCTCTGACGGTAAAAAACTTTAATTTTTGTAACAAAACTATGACCTATGGCTGAGTACGTTTTTGATCTTCGCACCGTAATCGATAAACAGGAACTGGCATAGCCCTGGGCATTACGATCAAAGGACTAACGGCTCAAAGTTGCGACGCCAGTTGGGTGCCAGGTTCGACATCATGGAACCTCACCGACGCGTCATTCAAGCTAATGGAACTCGATGGTCTATCCATCTACTGGAATCACGTGAAGGACAACCAGTTTTTCGGTCGTCTCAATCTCGGAGATTTAGCTGTTGGTATTTTATTCGATCAAAGCGGATTTATTATCGGGATTGAAAAAAAAAAAAAATGTTTAGATGGCTATGAGCGATGCGGAAAAGACACAATGGAAGTATTTATTATCGCCGGTGAGTGCGAGAGCTCACATAAAGAGGGATCGTTCCGAAAATCCTCTACGTTCAACGGCCAGACCAAGAATCGTTTTGGATCTGCAATTAGATCAAGTGCCAATGTCCATTACAGACGTGAGTTGTTGCGTTTTTCATAGAGTTTAATATCGATGGTCTAACGCTCGGACGGGACATAGTATATGCTTGTACACAGCCTATATGGCGTTATTCATCGATATTGTGTTTTGAAACATGACAATTGTAATGAAGTTCAGGATGCAATTCGACTTCTACAAAATTATAACACTTTTGTAGGATCAGTACGAACAAATTGTGAAATGTGTCAAAGAACTCGAGGAGATCGATCGTCGGCGACGGCAGAGAAGATGCAGACCGACAGTTTCCATATCTGAAGCTCCCAAGGAATGGTGGAAGTACGCGGCGCGTTGTCACATCGGAAGGGACACCCTAAAACCAAAAATGACTTGGGACGACGTTATTCAACGGGGCCATGAGAACGTGACTTACGTCGAAGCTTGCGCAAAATTATTAGGTGATTAGCAGATTATTATAATGCTTTGCGCCCGAGCCATAACTGTGCTATGGACTACGGACTATGAAATTTCGAAAACGGAAAATTAAATTTCCTCAGATTTACCGGAAATACGTCACTTCCGGTCGAAAAATGAGATTTCCGGACCGGAACTGACGTACTTTACGATGCGATGCATTGCAACATCAGGGAAATTGTCCCTCCGGAAAGTTAATTATTCTCTTTGATGAAGGTAAACGTTACCATTATTAAAGTTTACATTTATTTATAGAAACGCCGACATCCATATTGGCACCGGACATCAAACAATTGAAGGAAAAAGTGGAGCAAGAACGAAACTACGATGAGTTGCGTATGCTCAGAGAATTGGCAATGGCCAAAGTAAGACCACCGAAGTCATCCGTACCAGAAACACCGGCAACGTTGCCACCTGCCCGTGGAATGTTGGTGCAGTGGTTTCCTCAGTGGTGGGGTTGGCACTCCAAACCAAGCACCCAAACAACATCTTCCACGTTCGATGGAGAACTCTTGGACGTTCTGGCGGATACTATCGACGACAACACGTTGCTCCGTCGAGACGCTGTTTTCGGTCAATTTAATTTTACTCTCTCGAAAGGAGCAATTTCCGTGTGCACGGCCGAATCCTCGGGAACACCGAAAAAGGTGATGGAATTGCAGTTCGAGAGAGTACATCTGACTTACGAATCGCGACCGCGATCGGGTTCACACAAATTTTCTATAAGTCTGGGAGCACTTTATCTTCACGATTTTCTGACTGAAAAATCGATGTTTCCCATATTAATCCAACCGCAGACGGTCCCGGGTTCTTCCCGCCTGCGGTCTTCCTCGGAGAAGTTAGTGACGCAGACAGCCGAACCGCTCTTCGAGCTGATATACGAGAAAAAGCCTTTCCATCTGGCAGCCGATCATTCCTTGCACGTATACTCAAGATCTCTCGATGTGGTCTACAACCCAACGGTGATACAGTGGCTGACGGCTTTCATAAGCAAGCCCCACAGAGACTCGTCGAATCGAAGAATCCAAGCGATGAAACGGCGAACTCGCCGACAGTTGATTAAAAATTGGGAACAAATACTCGAAGGCGACGTAGTCTATCGTTCAACGTGGGACTTGCAGTTTAAAATTTCGGCACCACAAATTTTGCTCGTCGAAAGCTTCACCGACTCCAACGCGGCTGTCGTCGTCGTTGACTTCGGAAGATTGCACTTGACGAACAACATAAAGAGCAGCGAAGTGGTTTTTCGTCCGGGATCGCCGGCGAGCGACGACGAGGATAACGAGAGATTCGAGACGCCCTGCTCGACGCCACCGGGTAGCCAGGAGAACGGTTCGGTCGAAGACATTCCGGGACTTTCGGAAGTGGCTTTTCATCACAAGTTGTACGACCAGTATTCCGTCGATCTGTCGGATCTTCAAGTTCTCGTCGCGAAAGTCAAGGACAACTGGAAGCACGCGAGAACGCGTGGAATGTCGACGCTGCACGTACTGGAGCGTTTCAATATAACGCTTCAGATCGAGAGACGCGTCGTCAGTACGTCTGATCCGCAATTTCCTTCGGTAATGATTTCGGGAAATTTACCGAGGCTCGTGGTACACGTGAACGAGCAAAAGGTCGAAGCTATAAGAACGATGTACGCGAGATTGTCGAGCTTTTCCGACGCAGCGGCGAGCTCACCCCAGCCAAACTGGAACGTCGGCGACGAGCCGGAGAGTCCCAAGAGAGAGACCAGCGTCGACCGTAACTCTAGTCACGCTATGATGGTACAATTCATCATCGATCAGATGACCTTCGAGCTGCAATCGCGTGGCCGGAGCGTCGCCGAGTTGCAAGTCTCCGGTGTTAAAACTGCACTGAGCAAGAGACCGGCCGACCTGAGCGCCTCGTTGTCCGTTCACGGATTGCTGTTGGTTGACGCGATGCAAGAATTCGGTCCGGACTTTGAGCTTCTAGTCGCGAGCCACAAGCACGTGGGAATGGACAGCGTGTCGGGAAGCTTGAGGGATTCCGAGCCAACGTCACCGGTCTCGCCGGTATCGCCAGGCTCGCCGGACCCGGCTGTCGGCAGGAAGCTAACGTCGCCGGTCGCCCTGACCCGAGCCTTGTCGAGTCTCGCGCGCGATGCCAAAAATCCTTGCTCACCGAAAAACAATTCTATGGTCGGCCTCGATCAACTCGACTCCGAGGCTCTGATAGTAATCGAACTTATCCTCGTCGACGACCCGACGGAAAATCTTCGTGTCGCCAACATACAGTTCAACAATCTCGACATAATAGCCAATCAGGAGACCATCGTCGAACTAATGGGATTCGCCGGAAGACTCTTTCCACCGAGGAAATATCGATCGAAGGAAGTCGCCAGCCACGGCTCGATCACGAGTATCTCGTCCGAGACCAAAACATCAACGAGAACGGAGATCACCTTCGATTTTCACAGACTGAACGTACTGCTCTTGCGGGCCGTCATGCAGGACAGCCACTTGGTGGGACAGAAAATCGCCACGGCGACGATGTCCGAGGCGAGGATACAGGCGACCCTCGCGACGAAAACCTCGATCCTCGGATCGCTCGGCGGTCTGCAAGTTCTCGATCAGACGCTCATCGGCAAGACTCACCAGCGAATAATCAGCGTCGGACGAGATCTCATCGGGGATCCGGCCAATCAGCATCTGGCACATTTCTCCAATCTGTCCGACCAGCCCGAGGCTTTCCGTTTTTCGGCGACTCGCAGCTGCAACCCCTCCGAGACTATGGACAGCGTGGAAACGATCGCCAATATATCGATCAGAGTCGGCAGTGTATGGTACACTCACGCGCCACATTTGATTTCGGAACTGCGATCCTGCGCCGACGAGTTCAAGCAGTATCTGAGCAATCTCGCAAGGCACATCGGTGCAGCGGCGACGGACATGGCGATAGGATTGGTACACGCCGAGGACTGGTCGGCGCCTCAGCGTCGAAGACTTCCGAGTGTCTCGATCGACGGTAACGAGGCCGCGGGTATTCTGCGCTTGAAACTCGACGTTATTCTGGACAGTCCCGTTCTTGTGATTCCACGCTCTTCGCACAGCCCACAGGTATTCGTGGCTCACCTGGGAACGATGTCTCTCCAGCACGAACCATCGAGCGAAACGACTCCCAAGCACAAATTGACGCTGGAGGTGCGGGACATGAATCTCTATTCGCTGGACGTGTTGAACAAGATAAACCAGGCGACTAGCTTGCCTATAAGGGCCAACGACATGTATTCGTGCAAGGAATCAGGCAAGCCGATTCTTCACGACACAATGATAAAAGTAACGATCGAACGCGAGATGCAAATATTGTCGAATCGCGATATAATATTGGAACAAGAATCACCGGACAATCCTGTTCTCCAAGTCCACGGAATCGTCATAACGCCGCTCCAAGTGTCGTTGTCGCGCGGTCAGTACGAACAATTGCTCGACACTATACACAGATTGTTTTCAATGCCGCTGGCCGAGCCCTTGCCCCAGGAGGCGCGGAGTCTCGATCCGTCCGACGATACTTATTACTCGGACAAGTTCGATCTGTCGGTTAAAGTTCTCTTCGAACTTCCGACGCTGAGCGTCGAGCTTAAACAAGATCGTTCGGAGCAGCCTCTCGTTGAATTGTCGATGTGCGATTTCGTCGCCAAGTACGAAAAATTGCAGAAAAAAGAATCGACGACGCAGGTCGCGCTGCGCTCGCTGCTGATCGAGGATCTTCTGTGTCCCGTTGGCTCTCGGCATCGTTACATGATGCAGTCCTCGGCGCCGACGAGGGCGAGACTTCCGATCGGCGTGTCGAAGTCCTGTCCCGATCTGGTGTACAATCGTCGGTGGAGAAACAATGTACCGCGCGGCAGTCTTCCCGACAGATTGGAGACCGACACACTGTACGGAACCATACCGCCGCACTGGCGAAAACCTCCGTCGATGGTGGACACGCCGAACACTCCGCCACCGTCGCCCGGCGCCGTCACCAGCGAGGAGAATCTCGTTCTGCTTAGCATAACTATGACGGAAATCGATCGAACGCCCGATGGTCGACCGGTTCACAAAAAATCCATCACCATAGACTTCAACTGTTTGGATCTGGTGATAAGCGTCGAGTCGTGGATGATCGTACTCGATTTCTTCGGTATAGGAACGCCGAGCAATCCGAATCCGCAGATAACCCTGCACGCGGCGTCGACGGTCACCGAACAGGAGGACATCTACAACGAGGTGCAATCGGAGACCGACATAGAGGTCAGGTCTTTGACCCTGGTGCTCACGCAGACCAACCGCGAAATAGCGAAGGCAAACGTTTCGAACGCTAGCATGCATATTTTGAAGGACAGCTCGAAGACCAAAGTGTCCGGCTCTCTGGGCTCCATGTCGCTGCTTGATCTCACGCCTCACGGAAGATTTTATCGCGAGAGATTTTCCTCGTCTGGGAGAAAAGCACTGAATTTTCAATACTCGAGTTACGCCGACTCGCGGAAGATGCCCTACGACGCTCAGCTGAAGATACACATGTCCGCGGTCCATTACGTTCACACGCAGAGATTCGTCGCCGAGCTGCAGGCGTTCTTCAGTCACTTCTCGCAGCTTCGCACGGTAATGACGAACCTGCGAACCCACGGCACAGCGATCATAGACGTCAACAAGAGAAACACGAGACTCTCGCTCGAGCTTCACGCCGGCGCGCCGGTTATACTGTTGCCGGTAAGCTCCCGATCCGACGAGTTGATATTGCTGGATCTCGGCGAACTGACGGCCCACAATTCGTTCAGCGAATCAACCGTCGAACCGAAGTGTCTACTCGACATAATGCTGCTCGAGCTCGTCAATATGGATGTCTATGCCGCTAGAAGATTGAAATTCGACGATCAGCGCGACAACGTCAACACGCTGATGGTCGGTGGATTTCTTCTGCAGAAATCGGGACACTCGTTGCTGACCGAAATGTGCCATTTGAAGCTGCGAATCGAGAGAAATCTCGATACGTACGTGAGCAGAAGCATTCCCGACTTGAGCGTCCACGGAACCCTCTCGACGATGAATTGCGCCCTCGACCCGGCCCAATACATGCTCATTCGCGGTTTGCTCTCGTACAACATTGGCGAAAATCTTGACGACATACGATTGTTCATGCAGGACTTGACCGACGCGGCGGAATATTTTGTACCTAACGAGGACACTTCGGGAAGCGTCTGGACGCGATCGTGCATCATCCTCGACATAGTGAACGTCACTCTGAAATTACATCCCAATCACGGTATAGCCGCGCTGGCTTGCGTGAACTTCATTAAATCTCGTCTGACGCTGGACTCGCTGAGTGACGGATCGCAGGACATAGACTTGGTGTCGCAGGAGATATTGGTGACCGACACGAGGTTTCAGGACGAACCGGTCAACAAGCGTTCCAACGTTTTCACAAATATTCTCCAGCCGCTGAAGAACTTCGGGAGCGTCGAGGGTCGCGTTCAGGCGGAGGTCCATCACCGTAGGAGAAAGAACAACGCCGCGACGACTATACTGCTGCACAGTATGAGACTGACTGCTATACTGGACTGGTGGGAAGCGGTCAGAGATTTTTTGATCCTGAACGCTCCGGAGCCCGAGCCGGTTTCGGGTATCGTCAGAGCCCTGATAACGCAGGAGAGCGACAATATACTGGGGGCGAGTACATCGCCCTTCGAGCTTAAACTCAATATAACGGATTCCGAGCTTGTTATCGTCGAGGATACGTCGCTCTGGGACACGAACGCTGTTATTCTCAAGTGCACGGCGATCCTGGCTTATCGCTCTGTGCCGATGGACGGTGAGAAACCTCTCTCCTGCAACTTGTCGCACTGCGAGCTCTTCTCGTGCATACTTGGCATGGAGGAGGAAACAGCCCTGTCGATAATCGATCCGGTGGGAGCGAGCTTGGAACTGACGAACGAGCGATGCCTGGAGATTCAGTTGCAGCCTATGAGCGTCAAGCTGAGCTACCACGACGTGACGATGTTCACGAGAATGTTGAAGTCCCTCCCGAAACAGACACTCTGGGCTAAGCAGAGATCTTGCGGTCCACCGGCCAACGCGAAGAGTCACGTTATGAAGCTATCGGCACTCGGATTCGCGGAGATCGATTGCGAGGCCGCGCTGGATCGATGCAACGGACAGTTGGACGATGCCGCACTGTGGCTGACCCAGAATGCCGTGCCGAATCCCGAAGTTGCAACGAAAAACGGATTGTTGTTTCACGTGATCGACGTGACGACACCGTGTCTCAGAGTCTGCATCATCGACGATTGCAGAGACGCCGATGTTCCGTTGTTGGAGCTGATGCTCATCGATCTGTCCCTCGGACAGGCGCTCGACGGACCGGGATCGCTTCGAGGGACATTCAGTATCGATTATTACAACAGAGTTCTCAGCGGTTGGGAGCCTTTTATAGAACCGTGGAAAGCGTCGATCGAGTGGGAACAGATGATTACGAATTCGTTGAGCTCGAGAAGATTGCAGATGAGCGTCGATTCCGAGGACTCCGTGAACGTCAATGTTACGTCCACCCTCGTCGAACTCGTAACTTTGGTGAAGCAGAATTGGATCCAGGATTACTATCTGTCGAACAAGGATACTGCATTTTTCAAGACACCGGTTTGCCTCCAAGGATACAGGAGACGCTCGCCCTTCGTGCCTTTCGCACTGAAGAACGAGACCGGCTCGAAGCTGTGGTTCAAGACTTACATAGCCGTTGCCGACGATGTCAGGGAAATTAGCATGCACTCAGAGACGGAGTGCCCGGTAAAGCGCGATGAAACGTGGTCCGAAGTGGCCCCCGGTGGTACTGTGCCGTTTACGTTCGAGGAGAGAGGAAAATTACGACATCACTCGACGCATATCGTCAGAAGACACCAGGTTGCCGTACTCGTGGAAGGATGGAAACCCGTGGAGCCCGTGACGATCGATCGAGTGGGAATTTATTTTCGACACGCCATCGCCGACTTCACGGATAATAGTCAGGTGAGATTGTACGCACGTCCAATTTATCGAACCGCGAAACACAAATGCTGATGATATTAAAAGCTTATCGATGAAACACTTTTTTCTTTTTCAGGCCGCACCCGTGAGAACTAGATTAGTCTTCGCCGTGGAACTCGAGGGGTCCGCGCGAAAGTTGGTTACAATTAGATCGGCTTTGCAAGTTGTCAATAAGCTGGCGTACACTGTGGATCTTAAGTTAGAAAAGTCACAAAAGCACGTAGGATGTGAGTAGATATTGGCTGGATAAATGGCGAAGAGATGTAGGGCTCAAGGCATCGACAGACATTATAATAAAAATATGTTTTTTCGCAGATCATCTACCGTACGCGTACTTGAGCGGCAAAACTTTACAAGTCCCAGCACAATCGGTCATCTCCGTGCCGCTAACGCACACTGGCGTACAAATGAGCTTAAGACCTTTACATCCTAGCAGCGCGTTCCAATATTGCACGGAACCCATAGAGTGGACCCTCGTTAAGAAACCCTCGGAAATCATCGAAACACACATTACATGCCGAACGAATCAGAACAATATATTCAGGTATTTTTGCATGACGAATGGATAAGTGAATTTCCATATCGTCGTACATTCAATCCAAGCAACGTTCATTCATTTAAACAGCCCGACAATCCAATCCGTTCTTTCATCATTTTAATCGACGATGCGTGCAAAAACTATTTTTTAAAAATTATTCTATGACATCAACAGGGTATGCGTCGCTGTAAGGCGAGACAACTATCCGATCGACGGAAGCCAAATGTTACCAGCGCACACTATATCATTATTGTCACCGGTAACCCTGACGAATCTATTGCCGCACGAGTTGCTGTACGAGGTTGGCCCGGAGAAGGGAAGAATCGCACCCGGTTGCTGTGCGGATTTACATAATGTGAATGTGAAGGAACATCTCGAAATTGTCGTACAGTTGGACGGCTATCCAGGAACAGGAACCGTAAGTGAAATACAATTAAAAATAAACAATACTTCGGAGTATCGCACTGTGCTTTGAAAATTGTATAACTCGCCTTCGGAATTTTAGATGTTACTCGGACAAATGAACAATTCGTTTGTTGGACGAATGCGCTTGTCAGACTCGGCTGGAAGGATATTGTTCCTGCACGCTGCGGTCGTCGTCGAGAAAGGCTCTGCTGTACGGATTAACATTACCGCACCGTATTGGATTATAAACAAAACGGGATTGCCGTTGGTATTCCGGCAAGAGGGTGTCGGATTGGAAGCTGCGGGCCAATTTGAAGAGCACGAGAAGGCAAGGATGGTAGCACCTTTACTGTTCTCCTTCAGCGACGAGGAAGCCAGTAGGACTCTGGCAGTTCGCGTTGGTACGGGGGTGCATCCAAACGGAGTTTCGCAGTGGTCACAACACTTTCATTTGCAATTGGGCGTGCAGGTAATCGTGATCTCAGTGCGAGCAATTTCTTCCACGAAAATTAACACATTTTTCTTGTTTGCTAGATTATTGTTTATTAACAAACTCGTGTCCCTACAGGTTCATCGATTAAGAGTGACCCTGCGGGACGGCAGACCAGACGTTGTTTACCTGATCGGCGTAGCAACGCGAGCCGCGAGAGGAAAATACAACCCCACGACAGTTATCACTTTATCTCCGAGATATCAATTGCACAACAGGTCGTCGTACACATTAGAATTGGCTCAAAAAAGTTTTACCACTACCGTTGTGAGTACATTGTAAAATGTATTGTCTTTCGTTTCATTATTTTTATTATTTAACCTCGCATCAACTGCTGTGGTTATTAGCGACGGTGTATTACCTTTAGTTTTATCTTTTTTACGTTGTTTTCAATTATAACTGGCGATATTTGTGGGCAGAGTCATCCCGATGCTCAAGCAACGTACATTACGGCGATGCCCGACTGTCACATGCCGTTTCATTGGCCACGGCTCGACAAGGATCAATTGTTGTGCGTACGTATAATCGACGTGCCCAAGTGTATGTGGTCCGGTGGCATAACACTGGATGGAAATCATTCTTTGACAATAAATATCAGAGACACCGCAAGCAAAATGCACTTTCTTCGAGTTGACGTGGTGCTCCAAGAGAGCACATATTTTATCGTGTTCACCGATGCCGAGACTATGCCACCTCCAATCAGAGTCGACAACTTCTCCGAAGTGCCATTGACGATTAATCAGGTATGCTCAGGTGGTACTTTTAGCGTGCAGAATTTTGGTAAAATCAGTACTTCGAGAAACGTATAATTTCTTATTTTTACCTTTTCGTTTAGACCGCGGTATTGGAAAGCCTACAGTGGACCGTTAGACCTCACTGTTCCGTTCCATACGCGCTTGACGAACCTACTCAACCGGCAAGTTTGACAGTGACTGCGCCCGGCGGCGTTACTTCGTCTTACGACTTAAACTTATTAGGCGAAAATCGTGGCTTGACGTACGAGAATTTTATCTACATAGCATTTACAGGTAGGAATTTTAAATTACTTGCAATCGGTGAATTATCGTGAAGTTAGGTAAAAAACTAACTTCACAATAAACAGGAACTTTTAAAACCGACGGAGATCTCGGCACCGGAGAGGGAAGCTTGGATCCGCTGGATGTCGAGACACAGAGACTCGTATTGGAAGCTGGGCCCGGTGGATGGGTCGCTTTGCGTAGAAAACAGTACGGCGCCCGATCTCAACTTTGGAGAATGACTGGCGATGGCCAGTTGCAACACGAAGGTTTGAGACTCTTTAAAAGCAACCATGCACGAGTAGCAATTTTCAGACAGTTTCTCAAAAGTTAAATAAATTACTTTATGAAGGACTTTATGTCTATGTACCAAGCCATGATAACCAATCTATGAGTTTGTTTATCTATGAGTTACCGTCAATTTTTTTCGGTAGATGTTCGGTATCCGTTTAGAAAACTTTTGAGCAACTTTCGGAAAAATGCTACCCCCGCGGGTATATCTAGATTTCAAGCCTATTCAATATTTTCAACTCTAATTACGCGTAAAATGTTAGGCTCCAGTCCACCGCGAGATAAACACTCGCGAACACCAGATACGGTATTGGTCTTGGATATCGCGGGAACAGCTCCTCAACCGTTCACGTACTGTGCCCTGGCGTTGAGAAGAACCGATCCAAGACGAAGATCAACGCAAACCTGGCGGTTCACGGACGACGGAAGATTGTGCTGCGCTCATCAAAATATGTGTGTTCAATCCAAGGACGGTTTCATGGGTCTCCACGAAGGTTTGATGCTCGCTTTCTACATTGATTTTTTTTGGTATTTCTTTAACAACATGCCGTCGATCAACTCGTCCATTTTACGACTATCGCATCACTGATTCTGGCGATTATAGAAAGTAATTGTTTTCATTCGATGTTCGTCATACTTTTGTTTGACCATGATTTTATTATGATTTTATCGATTGTCTCGTTGTTACAAGCTATTTTTGCATTATTTCATGCCAGCTTTCATCCGGGCCATGTCAACGGGGATTTTTCCTTTTTTTTTACAATAAAAACAGTTGAGCATGGTTACAGATATTTATTGCATTACTGTTAAGTTTGACAAAAGCGCGAAAAAATGTATGTTGAATTCCAATGTCATAAATAGCAATTATGGAATCGTTTCGCGACGCAGATACTATTTTTAGCCATCAAATATTGACCCATGGAATCGTTCTCAATTGGTAATAAATGTTACAGGCGGCAGTGTCGCCCGTTGGCAAATGTGTACGTATAGATCCGGAAACCGCTATTAAAGCTAATTGCATTAACGTAAACACTAGTATCATAACACTTATATGCCAGCTTTTTTTTTCATCATTCCATCAGCACTTTTGCATTCTTACACGCACTTATTATGGAGTTTTGGAGCGAATTTTGAACTTTGAAAATCAATGTATCGTGAGCCGTTGTTTATATTAATTATAAACTTATACAGAAGCGATTATCGAAACTATATTGAATTCGTAGCGATTGTGTCGAATGTAAGCTTTGCTCCAAAATATCGATCGAGTATTACGATACAATTACGATACTTTGAGCAAACGAAGTTTCAAATGCAGTTTACATTTTAGGGAGCGAAGCCGTTTTGGGTCCGCAAATTCACAGCAGCCCTCCACCGATAGAGCAACGTGTCGGCAGACAGAGACTTCGACCCGGTTCTGGCTTTTTGTCAGTCAGGGTGACCACTGACGGGCCGACGAGAGTTTTGCAAGTGCTCGATATAAAAGAAAGGGTAAATATACAATTAATCTACCATCATTATATCCTCTATAATATTCGAATAGCTGCTATTCTCTATTGAACCCGCGTCTTAGAACGTTTCCCCCATCCTATAAGTGATCCTGCGATCTTCGGCTGTTTTCAGAAACGAACGTTCGCTCTGTTGGAGGAACGTGACTGGTCGCACATCGCCGTGACGCAACGGCCCACGCAAGTGGACACTCACGAGCAGAGTTCAGCCTCGCGCGAATTACAATTGAACGTTCGTTTGTCGGCCGGTTTAGGCTTGTCGATAGTATCGCGAAAACCCGCGGAAGAATTGTTATTCGCGCGATTCGGAGGAATCGCTCTGGAGCTTGTACAGTCGAATGTCAACGTAATGCTAAATCTGAGCATCAACGACGTGCAAATCGATAATCAACTGTTCGAAGCCCAATGTTCATCGGTTCTGTACACAACGCGCACGTCGCGCTCGGACAATGACGACAGACCGGCGATAGAAGTGGCGGCCGAGAAGCTTTCATCGAAAAATCAGAATGCCGAAATTTACAAACACCTGGTGGTCAGCGTAAAGCCATTGTGTGTACATTTGGAGGAAAGACTGATACTGAAACTTGCAGCGTTCGTCGGCACCGGTCGATCGGAGCTCGACGCGCCGGTGGATGAAAACGATTTTAAGGCCCAAAGGTTTATATCGGAGGTATCAGCGGCTCATGCCAAACGATATTACTTCGGTGCTTTGAAACTGGTTCCCAGTCAGGTAATGTAAAAATATGTATTTCACGCTATCTCCGTTTTTGCGAAGGAATTATCGTATAATTTACAAACTTTTTACAGGTCAAACTGAGTGTACTTACAACGACGAAGCTGCCGCCGCATCTTCAGTCGATTAAACGAAAACTAGGATTGACGTTGATCAAGTTCGAAGATGCGACCATCGAACTGGAGCCGTTCATCAAAAAGCATCCATTCGAAAGCAGCCAATTCTTGATTCATTCTATCATAAGACATTACAAAGACGTAATTGAAAAATTAACTTACAAATTTTTGCGCAGTAGTTAAGGGCGTGTCGATTATTTCAAGAAACTGTATTTTTCGCGTAGGAATTGAAGTGGCAGGCTGCCGTCATATTGGGCTCTGTGGACTTTTTGGGAAATCCTCTGGGCTTCGTGAACGACGTTTCCGAAGGAGTTTCCGGATTGATATACGAAGGAAGTGTGAAAACTTTGGTGAAAAACGTCACTCACGGTATATCGAATTCCGCTGCGAAGGTAACTGAGTCGTTATCCGATGGACTGGGCCGCGTGATCATGGACGAGAGGCACGAGGAGGCTAGACAAAAAATTCGCGCCAATAATGCGGGAAGCAGCGACCACTTGGTTGCTGGCTTGAAAGGACTCGGCTTCGGGTTGCTCGGAGGCATGACGAGTATATTCAAGCAGACGTACGACGGGGCTGCTAACGAAGGATTTCCGGTAATAATTCTTATTCGAAATTACACTAAAACCTTGCATTTTTATCATTGCCGATTTAAATTTTTCCGTTCTCCACGGTTATTTTAAACCCTTGCAAATTTTGTGTACAACAGAAATCTTTTGTTCTGCACAGCAATTTTGGGGAATTTTTTGTGCAGGATTTTCTCCGAATATAACTTTTTTTAAAACACTTGCAGCGAATGAGTTTGTACTGAAATAAAGACGTAACGGAAAATATAAAATAGAGCCAGGATAATAAATATTCGGAAACTATTGGTAATCTGGCGAATGTGTCTCTTAGGGTTTCTTCGCTGGATTTGGCAAAGGCGTTGTAGGTACAATCACTAAGCCTGTTGTGGGTGTCTTGGATCTTGCTACAGAAACCGCCACAGCTGTTCGAGAAACGAGTAGAAGGTGAGCATCTTGAGTTCTTACAGTTTTGGTAAATCTCTAGTCTTTTATTCCCTGTTTAAAAAATCTTAAAAATCGTGTAAACTTTTAAAAAATTCAATATCTAGTGCCCATCGTACGATACCGAAACGAGACAGACTGCCCCGAGTAGCCACTGGCCCGGCGGGGCTTCTGCCGCCCTACAATTATCAACAAGCCGAGGGACAAGAGTTTCTGTACATCATCAACGAACGAGACTATTCCGAATTGTTCGTAGCTTACGAGTGTCTCTGCAGCGGTATAGAAAATCTTCGGGTATTGGTATCGAACACTCGCGTCCGCGTGATATCGGGTGGCACGAAGAGTGTCGTTACGGAAGTCAGTCTGTCGGACTTGCTGCACTGCCAGCCTACACACAAAATTGAGAGTGATGGCACAACACTTCACTACATAGAATTGACATCCAGGACTGACTCGGCAACAGCTCTTCACGTTGATGGTCCCGAACTTTTACGCAGGCCCAAAGTTCGATGTGATAATGAGGATGTAGCGAAATGGGTAAGAAATAATTCGCGCACCTTAAGAACTTACATTATGTTGGGTGGACAGTCTTATTTTTTTGAACAATTTTTCCCGTTGGCTGTAGTTTATATTTCTTCTGTAAACGACATCTACAGAAATTGTTTTCTATCAATATTTATTATTCCTAACAAGTCCACACTTTTTCAAAATATATATAAGATGAAATGGCATTTCGAAATCCATTCCATATCCTATTAAAACCGTAATTCCGAAATTATAGTATGTGGAATGGATTTTGAAATTCCGAAATTTTGAGATGTCGAATTAAAACCACGGCCATTGTTTTCAAGCATATTTTCCAACGGATTTCTTCAACGCGAAAATTTTAAAAAAATTTTGTAATAAAAAAAAAATTAATTCCATTCTATATGCCATAATTTGGGAATATTAATCAATGCCAGAGTTAATTCTTTCTTATATTTTTCTAGGTCTCGCAGCAGATCAATTACGCAAAAGGAATGCACGGAGAGCGAAGCCTGACACTGGTGTCATCGGACAATTTGCTCGACAACATTCGTTCATACAATTAAGGCCAACAAACCAAAACCCACATGTAAAGCATCGATAATAAGAACGGTGATATTTTGTATTAATTTTTGCATTGATCGCATATCATTCGAGTTTTCGAAGTTGAGCTCATCCTTTACGATTTTCATGATGTAAAGATTATCTATCACATACGACTATATCAGTCGGATACTATGCTGATCGATTACATTTCGGTTAATCGCTTTTTTTCAATCTTATTTCATTTGCATCATCGGTAGCTTGCCTATCATCAATTACGTAAGATTCATTTAGAAACGTATTACACATTCTACACGACGTTATATTATTAATAGCTGCACTAGAGTATCGTGCGAAACGTGTTGCGAGTAGAGAAATACCAAAGTTTGTAAATATTTTATAGAATATTTATTTTTCAACATATTTAGTCAGCTATCGCGTATAACAGTGCGTTCGCGTCCGCAAGCACAAAGAAACGCGGGCGCTCGTGATCCCAGTGATTATAATCGTACAATAGTAAGTTCTGTAGTATATAATCACGCGACACACAAATGCAGAATATTTTGTTCCTACAATGTATATAATATGTATAAACTTGTTAACAAAAGAAATACCTCAAAATACCTGTTCCTCAAAACAGCGTTGTTAATGAATCTTCAAAAATATTATTAGTATCATTAATCATAACATACATTCTCAGACCGTTCAGGGCATGTGTAATGCCGCGGGCGGTAACAAATCGCCTTCCCTATCCTCTCTGGGACTTAATATTTCAGATAAAAAGCAAATTAGGTCTTTATTTCTCGATTGCTTAAGCAAACCTAATTTGCTGTTGTCGAAATCATTAACAATCTCGAAGAAAATAGTGATGGCGATTTGTTACCGGCCGAGCGCAGAGTGGACGGGAGAATGTTTCATATGGCCTTAGGAGCATGTGAAACACTATGGAGTGTGAGAGATACATCATTAGTGGCGCTCACAGCGGAGCGAGAGAGACACACTCGGAAAGGTGTTTCACATGCTCTTAAGGTGAAATACCGCCGCGGATAACAAAAACTGTACTGAATTGCGTTTTGAAACCGCAGTCCGCCGAGAAAAAAGGAAACATTTTTACCGGTTTGTTACCGACTGAGTCTCCATCACATGCCCGCGAGTGGCGACACAAAATTCGTTTGAATGGCAGAGTGAATTCCACGGCGTAGATCAACATAGTTCAGAATTTCGAAGAAATTAAAAGTACATGACATTGCAATACCAGTGCGATTTCCTATTTTCCAGAAAACGTAATCGGTATCTATTATAGATTCAGTGCTAAGTTAAATGAAAACTAAGAAAACCCCAATTAAATTTTTTCGCCGGTAACGTCGGTCCCTCAACATGTCCTTCTCAAAATCCCAATAAAAAGCAACGATACAATGTATCAGAAAATCGTACACGAGCGGATCCAATTTCTATACACTTCATCGTGCTTTACACGATCTTCGCAAAATTATGAATCACCACTCAAAACTTAAAAAATACTTAAGACTCTCTCCGAAATTTTAACCCAAAAACAAACGCTAGCATAATTAACAGAGAGGCTAGAATGTGAATATAATCTGTGCTGAAATCATTGCTATATTTGCAATTCCGCAGTTGCGTCTTGTCAAAATACATCGAGTTACGAATGCAAGGATAATAAAAACATTAATATCTCGCGGTAGCATATATATTCTGGTGTTACCGCGTAGATCGCAGGGTCCTCGACTCGCCAAGCGACACTGTACCGGGGGGATGCGATGCCCAAACAACACAATTAAAAAACAAATACTGCGCGATACGACGGTGCGGTAATGTCATCATTCGACGATGTCAACAATCGAAGTATCTCGCGGTAGGTACAGAGGCGAGCCGGTGAGCGCGGGGAACGTTTTCACGGTGACGGTATAAAATATCGAGAAGACTCGAGGTGGCGTTAGCGGTAAATCAAGTGGGTGCGGTATTCGGTGATTGCCATACTGGGAGAACGTGACCGAAGACGTAGCGAGAATGATTGCCAGCGGAGTGTGTGTCACATCGTTGTTAAAGCTAATACTATTTCGTTCATAACACAGCCGCGCCGTCCCGAGAGGTTTTTATTTTGACAGTAAAATAATCGGTACTATCGCGAAATGTCCAAAGTAACGCTGGTGCCCTGAGGTTATTATTTAACGGTGAGCACGATACCGGGAGCCTGTAAGATCAGTGATACAAGAGCTCGGTTAACTCGAAAGAGAGGTGTCCTCGCTGCATGTGTCACACAGGAAACATTGAAGTCGCCAATCGTGTCAGCTATCAGTTGCTTAGTTAAACATCGTCGACAATAAAAATCTTATAGTCCCGAGGTAAACATCAACAATCGTGCGACAATAAAATCAAGCAATCAAACACAAATGAACAACCTGCCAGTGTACAGCTTCGTTCTGGTGCTTTTTTAATAAATCGCGTGTGTGATGCCCGGGAGTCGTTCGAGCACGGACCCTGAGCACAAGTCACCGCGGGAAAGTGGCGAAGATTCCGAGGATGAGAGCGAGATTTTGGAAGAGAGCCCCTGCGGGCGGTGGCTCAAACGTCGCGAAGAGGTACGTTTATATATCCTCGAATTAGTTATGATCAAAGAAAAAAAAAAAAATCCTTTCAAAATATGTTACATCTTTCATCGACGATCGAACCGCAAAACGGTTCGTCAACCTGGCTGAGCTCCGCTGTCTCAGGGTCAGGGTCGACCAGTCTGCGCAAGGTGTGTGCCATTCAGTGCTCTCCTCGCAACAAATGACCATCCACGAACCGCACAGATGCCATACGTTATAAATTTGTTTTTTTAATTCTAAAATTAAAAAAGCAAGAAAAGAAATAAATTGTCATGTTGAACAAAATTTTACCAAAGTTGCTCAAAAAAAAAATCTAGAAACCTATTGAGTCGACAACAAAGATACCACAGTCTACCGTTCTCGTCAGCACGAGTCAGCACGACACATTTTATAATTCGATTATTGTGTCGTCGCAGAGTTACATGTATGCGGATGCATTGCAGATTGTTTATTTCGCAATGTGCGACTCGCAACGGCGTGGTTGTAAAAAAATGTTTGTATCAGATATCGGTTACTGATATGCAAAGGCCGATGTCCATGAGCAAAGTTGCGGTCAACCACGCATTAAGAGTTCCAGTCTACGGTAGCTGCTGGATGGAGACCACTTTGCTGTTAAGAATCGCACGGGTTCCTCCGGTTTCACTGTGCGACAGTACGTACGGCCAAAGAGTTTAAAATTTATTTGAGCTTGAGAGTGCCTGGAGTACATAAAATCACAAAATTATGTAAGCCGCATGTTCAATCCAATCTATGGTAATCATATCGCGAAGAGAGTGGATTGTTAGGCACAAACTTTTTGGCAACTCCGTTTTAGCGGCGTTAGGGTCTTTCATATTTCAAGCTAAAAATATCTGGTTTACCTTTGGCATTCGAGATTGGCCACCATCAATAACATTTCCATATCACCTTGACTATTGAATCTCATTATTTTTCGATATCTCTCAATCTTCTATTTCACAGGTCGAATTACTATGAGAAAGAAATGTTTTACCTTGAAAACGTGTTTTTTTTTGCCACCATTTTCTTAAATGACAGCACATTGATTAAATCATTCATCTACATTAGTCGGATCTCAGTATTTTTCAATATCATTTAATCTTCTATTTCATAGGTTGAATTACCGTGAAAAAGAAATATTTCACCTTGAAACGGTGTTTTTATCTACGTTTTTACATTTGTGTAAACAATCGCACGTGGTTTAAATAAGTGACCACATTTGTCAGATCTCATTATTTTTCAATATCTTTTCATCTTCCATTTCGTAGGTCGAATTACCATGAGAAAGAAATGTTTCACCGTGAACCGGTGTTTTTTTTATTTCTTTGTCAACAGTTATTTAAACAACTAACGAAATTAGTGAGATTTTTCTTTAAAATCATGATTAGGAGCGAAGTAACGCTATTTGTCAAAAATACTTTATTTCTATACGATTTAATACGAGTAGCCAATAAAAAATTATGCAAAAGGAAATGTTCGAACCTATGTTATCAACAATAACTTGAAACATCAAAATGGAAATTGGGTTTATTTAATCTGAGCAAAGGTAAAGAATCACCAGGTGGCTGCGTGCTAAAATAATAATCAACGTGAAGGTTGAATATTTTTCAAATGTTGAATTGCGTGTAAGATGGTTATATATATATAGAATATCGATCGTTTTATTACGAGACTTTTTTGTCTGTCAAACAGGTATACGTAGGGACGAAGTCTACAATAGCCGAAGGTACAAACTTTGGAGCAGCAACAAGAGGCGGTGAAAACGAGGTTACTGAGATGGAGGTACTTGAAAGATTATTTAAAAAAAAAAGTTATTAAGTCCTTCACAAAACAACTCCTACAAACAAGCCCTCAAAAGAAACTTCTGAAAGACAAAATACTGCGATCAAATGATTGTTGGAATTGCGAGAGAATTGACTCTGAATCTTTTTTAAAGCGTCGTTCTGAAAATCTTCGTGAAAAATACTGTAGGAGCGTCGGTTAAATTGAAACTCAAGGCCAACGGTATTCTATCGATTACACGTTCGATAAAAACAATTGTACGGTATATCATATTGCATTGGGTTCAAGTTTTAGTGCTCGGATGAATATGAACGCCTGTAACAGCCGGCATATTATGTTGAGCTCCCCCATCTCCCCTCCTTTAAATTCTTGGCAAGGTCACATCCATGTAATGGCAAACAGGCATGAAAACGTTCCAACTGCGTTCCAAGTGGGATGAATATATTTCGTTTCGTCAAAATCTATTCTATTCTTCGAAATTTCGCACAATGTTTACACTCGATACGTTACATTTTTTTTTATTCATCATAGCAACGTTTTCAACACCAAAAATAAAAAATTAAAACCGCCTCTAAATAGGCTCTCCGGCAACGGTACGTCCCGTAGCTGTGATATGTATTTCAACATCCGGATACATTTTTTTCCGTCCCGATAACGTCAATATAATGTTTACAAAGGCGTCGCAAAAAAATTTGTTTATATTTATTTATCGTCTTTTCCTGTGCCCAGAATTTATCCAAAATACGCGAGTAAGAAATTATTTACAATTTTTCTTTGTCTTAAAAAAAAAAAGACAAAATAATTCGCATTATAGTGTAAGTTAACGAACGAACAAAAACTAGATATCCGTCGAGTAGGTAATGTTATTATTTTCGCAGGTGGAACAGAGAGACGTTCCGGGCATCGATTGCGCCTATCTGGCAATGGACACGGAGGAGGGGGTCGAAGTTGTTTGGAACGAGGTACAATTTTCCGAGCGTAAAAACTTCAAAGCTCAGGAGGAAAAGATACAGTTGGTTTTCGAGAATCTTACCCAACTGGAGCATCCCAATATCGTCAAGTTTCATAGGTACTGGACGGACACTCACAATGACAAACCGCGGGTGAGTCATCCTGCCATGCCGCTCACACAAACACAATTGCACACTTGTGTACACAACTTTTGCGCAATATCGCGACTTTCTAAAGTTTATTTACCTTGTAACGTATATATATATATATTTATATACATATACATATATACTCATATACTCATAAATGTATATTTTGAATTTTCAGGTCATATTTATAACCGAGTACATGTCGTCCGGATCTTTGAAGCAGTTCCTAAAACGCACAAAGCGCAACGTCAAGAAATTGCCGCTTCAAGCGTGGAAGCGTTGGTGTACGCAAATTCTCTCGGCATTAAGGTATCGGTCTGAAAACTATTATAGATTAGAACATCATTTCTCGATCTTGCGCAATCGTGACTTTGCGACTCAAGGTTGCTTGTGTGACGATTGACATTATCATACTTAACGCGTGTCTGTAATGTAATTTTTCAGCTATTTGCATTCCTGTTCGCCGCCGATAATCCATGGAAATCTGACCTGTGACACGATTTTCATTCAACACAACGGACTCGTCAAGATCGGTTCAGGTTGGTTGTTCTTTCTGTCGCGGTAACAAAATTATCGACACAGTCGAAAAAAAAAAAATCAGTACGATGATCAGCACTCTGTATACCGGCTGCGCGCATACACATGAAGCAGGAACAGATTTGCGGGGGCTTGGCACACAATGAATGAGATTAAGCTACTAAAGCCATTGTCCGTACCGTGTAGCTGCGCCGTACTTTTGTCAGACTTTCGATATCTGGAGGAGTAGAGTTACCCGTATATCAAGGGACAGGGTATTGAGTTACGCTGCACAGAATGCATCCCGTACAGTCAACGTCGAGTTATAAACATAATCGTCGAATCCGTTCCGCGGAAGCATTACCTGCGGTGAAAATATATTTTTTTCGCGCGTGCAAAACTAGCAGGAATAAACGCAACCAGCGTTTATTAACATTGTGATTCTGCCAACGTGATGTACAAAAAATTGGTGGCATAACGAACACAATTCATTTTTAAATATTCATTATATGCCAAATTTTAAATGTCCTTGAGCAATAAAAAGAAAATAGTTAACGAAGTATGAAGCATAGTTAATATGAACAATGCAGCGAAACAAATGAATACATAATACGAATTGTAACCGTTGCCAGCAGACTCGAAGCGTGTCTCTCCTTTACTTAGCACCAGACTATAAGTATAGGGATGGCTGTATAAATCAATGCTAAGTGACAAGCCCGGAAAATGTATAGGTCATACGATGAGGACTTCTCACGGAAAATAACAAAGACTAGAAATAATTCGGAATAAACTAAAATGTGGCTCGATAGAAAACAAAACGAAATCTTCTCCGCGGAAGACAGTGTGTTAAAGGGATATTTTAGAGTTGCGTAAAACTTGAAAAATAAAGCGGCTCATAGTCCAAACTCCTCGGTTGACGTAAATTGCCGACTATAATGAAGATGAAGGAAAATACATTTGGCATTTATCCAACTGGCGTTGCCAGCTAAGTAAAATAAGCTTGAAAAGGTAAAGATGAAATTAGTTCGAGTCAATATGTACATTGATGTAGATCTGTTTGTTGAAAGATTTTTTCATTATTTATACAATCAGATTAAATCGTCTATCACATTCTCACTGTTACAACTTCAACGTTTTGAAGATCGATAGTGTATTTTGCAGAGTACATATTATTTGTACGGCCTTCGAATTGATATTTCAATTGTGTCCGAATCGTTAAACTAGCATAATCTCATTAAAAAAAATTTTTTGTGTATACACATGGCGAATTTACGGTGGCGTTCAGCGTTCAGCGATTTTTGTATTTTTTTTTTTCCTCTTTGTAACGATGATTTTGACGTGATTTCTTTGATTTTTACAGTGGCTCCCGACGCGATCCATCATCACGTCAAGACCTGCAGAGCCAATATGAAAAACATGCATTTCGTCGCACCGGAGTACGGAAGTACGTTATTCGAGGGTTCTGATATTTAACAAAAATTATAAAAATCACAACAACAGTACTTGTAGTTTATACGTGTCGATGAAAAATTTTTGCAGATTCAGTAACGCCCGCTATCGACATTTATTCGTTCGGAATGTGTGCGCTGGAGATGGCAGCGTTGGAGATCCAAGGAAACGGCGACAGCGGCACAACGGTGACCGAAGACAACATAAGAAAAACTGTGGAATCCCTAGACGATGAACAGCAGAAAGATTTCATTCGTAAATGTCTCAAGGCTGATCCTCTAAGTAGACCAAGCGCAAGAGAATTGCTGTTTCATTCGATACTCTTCGAAGTTCACTCCCTCAAGCTGCTTGCGGCTCACGCGTTAGTCAACTCAGCGAGTAAGCATTAAAAACAATTATCTCTTGCATCGTTGAAATCCACTGGGCGAAACTGAGACTGTAGTTTTCTATCTTGCTATTCTATATCGAGTGTCGTTAATTTTTTTTTTGCTTTTTTTTTCAGCGAATATATCAGAAACTATAACGGACGAAGTGTTGCAAAGGTTATACGGGCCGGACACGGTAGTGGCGGAGATAAGGTATCAGGGTCGACCACCCCAACAGATTCGCTTGAGCGACATACCTGTTGCGGAAAAATTAGAAAAGTTCGTCGAGGACGTAAAGTGAGTTTCAAAACCTTCCGAAATTACATGAATTTGAGGACAAGTGAACGATGCATATTAGCATTTTGAAATACATTAGTTATATTAATTTTGGATACCCAGTAGAAACTTGACTGATTTCATTAGTCCGCATAGCTTAATTGTGCTTGGCAAGTCTATTCGTTTATCAGCAATATTTGTTAATCGTACACTTTTTCAGGTATGGAATTTATCCGTTGACGGCATTTAATGCAAAATTACCTCCACCTGCTCGTCCAAGGGCGATATCGCCCGAAGTAACCGAGTCGGTAAAATCTGTGACACCGGAGCCGGTCGACGTAGAGTCGCGCAGAGTAGTCAACATGATGTGTAACGTTAAGCCTAGGGAAGAAAGTTGCGAATTGCTTGTGAGTATCTTAAATAGTTCAAATTTAAGGAATGTGAGATTGACGGCAAAAAATATGGCAACATTTTATTGATGACACGCATTTTTCAGATGACAATATTGTTGCGAATGGACGATAAGATGAATAGGCAATTGACTTGCCCCATAACTCAAGTAGACACGTCGATGCTCCTGGCACAGGAACTTGTACATTTTGGGTTCATTAATGAGGTGAATCTTATATATATTTTGGAAATTTGTTTGTTTGACCCAATTTTTAAGAATCCAGAGTGGTTCCCCCTAGGATTGCCCCTCTCAGGCCTTAATAATTATTCCCCTGTTATACCATTCTGTGCATCAGTGAGTTGCTGTTCACTATCGTCGTGTGCAAAAAAAAAAAAAAAATGCATTTTGCGACCGGAAATAAGTCACTTCCAGTCCGGAAATCCCATTTTTTTAAATCGGAAGTGACGTCATGCGGCAAGTACGTCATTTCCGGTCCCGAAATCTCATTTTTTGTACCGAAAGTAACGTCATTGAAAACTGAGATTTCGAGATTAGATTTTTCTCTTTTCCGGATGATAATTACTAATCAGTTTCACTTTTTGTTTGCAGAATGATCGGGATAAAATAGGAAATTTAATTGAGGAAGCATTGCGAAGCTGTTTCAACAAACAAATGATAAGTCCAGGAATGATGTCGTTGACGAATCTTCCTAGTCAGACGACGTTGTTGCTGCCAGCAGGTCCAGAATTTTCGTGTATGCAAAACCTTGAGAACTCGGTCGGTGGTGGTGGTTGTAACACCACGACATCCAGTAGTGATAGTGTATCTAGCCTTCCGCCAAAAATGTCCGGGCTTTCCAATTCGTTCAACAGAACAAGCACAAATCACGAGGAGGGGGAACCACCGACGATTACCGAAAGTGTCAGTTAACCATCCAGGACACTTGGTATCTCAGTTCACTGTGCCACTTTGCACGCTCGATGTATAGACTGGCTATGTATTTTTATATTTAAGTAAATGCGACGGTCGGGAGGAGAGAGAGGAGAGAAACGAGAGATGCGAATAGAGAAACATAAAAAAAAATACAACAAAAAAAAAACACGAACGAGACGAAGTGGAGGGGGTGCCGTGGCTATACTATTTTTATCGTAATAAATATAACTGCGATTTTTTTATTTACTCCGATTTAAATTGAAAACCAAACAGAAGAAAACATAATATTCTCAAATATACTCCCCTTTGCTCAGTATCCGCGAGGCTGATTAAAAAATCTATCGTTTCACCATTTACGGCCGCACTCTTTACCAAAGCTGTAAAAAAAAAATCAAACTGCACTCATTATTGTTATTTTACGTGAACTTTATGATTGAACTGCAAACACTTGAATTGTGTGATATTGCCCCTAAAAAAGAACAAGAAAAACAAAGGAATATATGTACGATTGACCTAACAGTAATCTAAATCGTTACCGGTCACCTACTCGGCTTCATTAGAATATTAGCGAAATTAAACAGATCGGAACTATGCAGTAAAGTTGAGTCAAGGTCTTATTTTAATTCAGCGACAATAAAGCAAATTGACTTTATTATTAGCAGGCAATATGCTCGGAAGATACGATGTTGATGAGCGCAAATAACAGCAACGACATGTGAATTTTCAATACGTAAGAGACGTTTATTTGGCACATATACAAATTCAATGATCGTTCTTATTTTTCATCAGTCATTCTGTATAAAACTATTTCTCTACTGTACAGTCGACGAGTATCGAATACGGCCTGAAGGAAAGTAACACGAAGCTTCGCGCGATTGCAACCGCACTCGTTTCTCGAAACTGGCGTGTTACAAGTACAATTGGGAGAACGTTCCGATCGCAGTTTCATTGCAAAGCTTTCACTAATTATATTACGATAAACCCTAGTTGAAAGATCCTGTATCGCTTGCTGGAATGTGTATTTTGCGTTGCGCGCGGTTGTCGTTTGATTGAAAAGAAAACAAAGTAGACAGCGTGTGTTTCGTGAAGAGAAGATAAGGACAGAAAAAAAAAATTCGTCATATCGGTCGTTTATATTTTTTACGTTATTATAAATACGAATGCATGAATCGCCATTGAATACTCGTCCAGAATAAGTTTGTGGCAGTAATCGAAGGAAGTTGAAGCCACGGCCCTGTTCTTGGGTATTATTGATGTGATTAAACCAAGTTTATCAAATCTCAATGAAATTAGCTGAAATCCTTGTAAATAATTTATATTTTTAAGATAAAGTCTGTTGAGAGACAGAAAACTAGTCATATAGGTATATTCGAGTGCTAACGAAACTAACACCGATCTTGTTACGTCTATTGCATTTATAACGCGTGCTTGAGCAACATGAAAATACCGCTCCTATTTCATACCTCCGCCAGAAATGAAAAGTTGAGAAAAACAAAAAAAAAACCATAACGAAAAACTACAATGAAACAAGAGAATGAAACAGACCATCAATTTCAGTGACGCATTTGACTAAGCGAACGACTAACCCATATTAGAGGTAACCCATTTTACCAACAACATAGACTTCGATCTTAAGTATGTAAAACTAGGGTATGACATTAAAGTCAATGTATAGCTTTATAATAACTGAAATTATAACGACGAGAATACGTGTGACGACTGATTCGTTGATATTATGAAAGGGCTGTACAATGACAGTGATAAATAAATACTGTAACTCTCCAGAATCGTAGGCAGTTTTATTTCATTTCATTAACACTACTGGGCGTTAAGGAGACTCGAAAATGAAAAATTATTATGTACGTAATAAATTGCCCTGCAAACGTTGGTAGCATTATTAAAATTAAAAAATCTCCATGTGTTTTCCTGGCAAGTGTTTTTAGGTGATAGATAACTATTCTAGGCCCTTAGTTCAAGACATTCCAAAAGTGTAAATAAAAAAACTACTCATACAAAAAAACTTCTTCTCACGTATCTAAACAAAACGCCGAAACTTTTTCTTAATAATGCTCCGAAGAGTGAGCATTTTTTGTAACATATCATTTTTAAGCTCAAATCCATTTAAGGAATTTCTCATTTTTTAGTCTCAAATCCAAAGCTAAGGGTGATCAAATGAGCACTAGAATGTGAAGTAATTCGTTAAAGTTCGAAGTATCAATAATTAATTGAGTTACATGAACTTAGTTGTAATAACTCGTTTCACCGAGCAGTCGACTTTCTTGAATCCCGGCAATCTGTGCCGAAACGCGAAAAAATTTAGTACACTATAGCTACGTTGTATTCGATGTATCGGGCATTCTTAAAACAAAAATGAATATCCTAAAAAACTCTCATAACATCAGACTCTCGGTGGCATATTTTTCAGACAAGTGTTATAGGCTCGGGATAATTACACAGTTCCTATACAAAATTTATTTGTATGATTTCACAGCAAAACAGCATTATTGTTGTAGCAGTAGTAGTACGTTTATGTATCGTTGGTATGTATAGTATAAGAAACCCCATACAAAAGAATACCCCGGAAGTGTTTGTTTTTTTTTTTTTTCATTCTGTTTTTCGTTTTCCTTATATATACAGTGTACATATAAATTCTTTGGACTTATGAATTACGATAAAAAAATTGGAACAGCATAGATTCTATCGAACGGACTAGAGATTAGCGCGCAACCGACTTCTTCGCATATTGTTGAGTTCATTCGCACGAAATCTCAATATCTCTCTTGCATTACATTTATCATGTAAATATATATTTCGCCGTCAACAATGCGCACCTCTGCAGTTCTCGGCTAAAATGATATTCGCTACCCCAGAAATTCAATTCCATTGCGAGTTTACCGATGAAAACTCTCACATTCTTGTCTTTCAAGCTTGTCGACCAGTCTTATTATAATATCTTATTATTTCACGTTAGATGCTGAGATCTAGGCTTCGTCTTTCGTTTGTGTTCGATTTAGAAGATAATCGAGATCGTGAGATATACGATCAAGCATACCGGTGCTGGTGCTCTCGCAGTCGGTGACCGTGATTTCCGGTGTTTTTTCTTCACCGTCCGGCTGTTTTCGTTCGGTCGTATTGGCTATGTCGGGAATCACGTTAACGTGCTCGCGACTTATCAATTCGACGGTCTTCATGTGCTCGGTTTCGGTCTTCGTGGCGAGTGTTACGTCGGGCAGCGCGCTGATACTCAGACGTGATTCGATTTCGGCACTGCACAATACTTTTGCGGAACAACCTGGCGTGGCTGACGACGGACAGGCTTGCGCCTGTACATCCCTCATCGTCACGAATTTGCTAGACGGTTCCCTGAAGCTTCCGCGCCGCTCGGGAACCCCGTAAAAATCCGTAGGGTAATGCTGCGATCCTCTTTTCGAGAACGACGTGTCGAACTTTATCGTTTCCTGATACTTTCGTGGACTCGTGCTGTAGTTTTCCAGATTTATGTCCTCGGTCGGATCAACACGTATTTCCGGAAGATACCGACTGGCCGCGGACGCGCATGACTTCGGATACGACGTCGAGGTCTCGTTCATGTAGTCGCGAATGTCTATGCTGCCGGCTGCGATACCACGAGCTTCAAGATAAACTGGACCGCTCAGACGAGGCTGTGAACGGGGCGGTGCACTCTCATTGTCGATCTCGCCAGACGCTTTCGAACAAACTGTGAAAGGTAAAATTTGATTTAGCATTTTATTAAGTATTCCAAAACTCCATTCTAAATGCTATAGTTTCGAAATTTCTAACTTCGGCAGTTGCTAAAAATCGTTTTTTATATATTTCTTTCGGCGATCGAATCAATAATGCGAAGTTAGTTAACATCGTGGATAATAAAAAATTACATAATTTGGGAACAGTAGCTTATGAAAGAATAAATATAAAATTTCAAATTAAAATGATGAATCGGCCAAGAGGAAAGAGAAAATTAAAAGTGAAAAATTTATAAAAATGATCAATTAATAAAGTAAATGTATATCAAACGATTAACCATCCCAGTTATTTTAATTCGCAAGATAAAACCGAAATTATCTCCCTGAAATAAGTATCTTTCGTTATGTCGGATACCTTTTATAGGCTCGGAAGTGATCTCTTCGTCGTTAGATTTCCACTTGAACTTCTGCAAAATTGGCTCCAGTAGTCTTACTCCACCGTTCGCGACATAGGTGATTATAACAACCAGTCCCAAGAGGGCCGATAGAGAGGCGAATATATAATGGAAGATCATTGAAGAAGAGTTTATATAAAAGATTGAAGCGGCCTCCATAGCGATGAGACCACATACTATTACAGCGGCCCGGTGAAGCATACGAATCCTAAAAGACAAATGTGAAAAACATACATACTGATGAGTTCCCTTCGTAGAAATATGTCACTTCCGGTTTGAAAATAATATTTTCTACCCGGGAGAGACGTTATTTATATACATAGTATTTCCGGCAAATCTCAGGAAATCCCAGAAAATCTAAATTTCCGGTTTTAAAATTGCATACTCCATAGCGAGTGCGCGAGTCGCCCGAGCGTCAACAAGACGGCAGCATCAGAACAAAAGATAATACCTGCGTTCCAGGGTTTCTCGTTTGACAACGTTTTCTTCGACGAGAGCATGAGCTTTCCACAGAACGCCGACGTACAGGAGCATAAAAATAGCGAGCATCGTCGCCACACAGCTGACGAAAATATTGTAAACACCACTTCCATAAATCAGCCACCAAGATTGATGCCTCCAGCCGGTACTTTTGTGAGTCAATTCGGTCGCCAGTACGGTTAAGATTGGAACGCCTGTAACGAAATGCACACAACATCATTAATACGCGATACTGTCAGCACCTTCGCACAAAACTTTCTACCCTATCATGAAAATGATTGTTATTTCCGAAAAAAATTTACAATGAATCATGTTCGTGCCTGAAACATAGAAACTATCGCTATTTATACAAATAATCATTGATTCATTGTATCGTACTGTCCAAAATTTTGACCTCTAAAAAGTCCTCTATCGATTAAGAACTCTTGACCTGCTGACCTTTTTGAAGCAGCTACTCGTACCGCAATTTTCCGGCGATACGGAAAAGAAAAACATTACGGTCTGCTTCACCGCCAATCGACTTATTTTCTAAATCTTTCAAAATATACGATTGCAGCAATAAATTGATCGTCTCACGACAGTATGTAAGTAAATTTAAATACCTGTGATAACGGCGATAACGGTGGGTTGAAAATGCTGACTCGGACGGATTTGCGTGAGATCAGCATAAATAATGAGCGCCTGTGATATGGGCGCTGACAAACCCATGAGCGAAAAAGCTTCCAAGCTTACGGCGATCGTTGAATACGAGTTCTAGAAATATTTCATACGTTTTGAGAATAATTTAAAAAATATTCGAGTCTCTTTGTAAAAAGTTCAATGAACAATCAATTTAAATAATACCTCCGGGAGATCACTGTAGACGGCATATATAAATGTGGCCATAGTACCGACGATAGCAGTTGAGAATTGTAGTTTCAAGAAATTTAGCCAAGTTCGGTTTTTCAAAAGGAACGATCCCAAAAATACCGAGGCCACGGCACACTGAATAAGGCAAACGCCGCAACCCAACGCTACCACAAAAGTCGTGCGTTCCTTCTCGGCGAGTGTGACCTGAGGAATTAACATTCATGTAATTACTAAATGTGTTTCCGATACGAACAAAAAATTCTAAAATGTATTTCGATGGTCCCGGAACGAAACGGCATTACGCGGAGCGGTAATCAATCCTTTATCATCAAAGCCACAAGGTCATCACAAGGACTGACTATTGAATACGGATTTTCTAATTGGTATCGCGAGTAACGCTGTCGCATTAAAGGACTTCGATTTGTTGTATTTATCAATTTTATACCGACCCTTGCAGCGCGAGCTGTGAGGAAGACTGCGAACGTGCCCGGGGTCGAACACAGACAAACGGTAGCACTCTCGTCCGGAAGTAAACTAGCGACACAGGATTCCAAATCCCAAGTTCCAATGGCACTTATGATCCCACAGGAGACGTTCCAGGATCCTGACAAGTTTTGCAAATGCCGCATACGCAGTTCTATTTGAACTTTGGAATATTTATTCTCATCGAATGGAGTGACTGCTACCGTGATGACTCGGGAATTGAAACGGTACTGAAGATCCGTGCCATCGCTGCGTAAAACAAAAGATTTTTGCAATGATGCATAAAATACTAGTTAAACGATAAACACAGAAATATTATTAGCGTAGACTAATTTTTGTAAAATGTGTATTTACTCATTTTTACCATACTAGCACTTACTCTAATTCTTTGACATACGCGCTGGGCAAAAACCGCGTTATATTTTTATAAGCAATAACGATTCCGCTCACTGTTTTGTTGGCATTAAAATCAATCTCCTTTCTCCGCAGGCGTATAGCGACTTTGTCGGTGTACCAATAAGGATACCTAATTTTTGCAACAAATCGAAAACAGAATTCTCGTTACAAATAAACGATAAATAGCAGGTGACGCAGAATTGGACTCAGTCAACATGTGTGTACTTACATGTAATCGTCAACGGGAATTTGCAGAGAATGTTTCGTACTATCGCTGTCGTGAGCACGAAGAGCTTGAATATCCACAACCACAGACGAAAGAACGAGATGTTTGTAGGGATATATCAATTGTCTGACCCAGTACTCCAAATTTCGTTGTGTAAGTTGTTGAAGCAATAGCTGTTTCTGAAAACAATGATTCGTTCGATAAAATAAAAAAAATTAAAAAAATTGAAGCGTTAATAAATTTGAAGGCACATAAATTTGACGTATACCTGTTGAGTCAGTATGGAATGTTCGTCGTCGAGTATACGACTCATTATTCTCGTCAACGCTTCCGCCGAATTGTACAGGTCATCCAAATCGTCAATATTGTACTGATAGTGTTCGATTTCAGCGAGGATGCTCACAATTCGATCTCCTTCGCCAGGATACAGTGGTATTTCACGTGTTCGTAATATCTCCCAAAATGCAAGAATCGTCGCCGATCCCGTTGTGTTTTGATAACCCAGCGTCAAGCTTCGAAACTACAATTTTAAATAATTAAACTTACAACTCATTGACTCGTACGACGATGGCGGTGGCTTCGTATTATAAATAATCGAAAAGATTTACACTAGAAGGTATAAAATTAAAAAAAAAGTCTCCTTTGCGAAGAACTAATAATATTTATATCGCGTCCCAGCCAAGCAGAAAAATACAGATGACGTATGAATCATTCGTCAATTATACTATTATCGTTCATTTCCTCGTAATTGCGTATAGAACTTACGTTGCTGTAAGGAACTATCAGTGGTTCATACAAGCAAGCTGAAAAGTCCGGCAACTGCCACTCAGGAGTCGTCGCGTCTTTCATAGAGCACAATCTCGATACTCGCCGACCAACGAAGTAACGAGGACATTCCATGAGCGCCTCGGAACCTGGCCCGGTGTCTGGCCAGCGCATACCCCAAGTAGTTTCTTTCAAGCATATTGGGATCATGGTACGGTTTACCACGTCGACACGCACAGACATAGATCTATGCGCCACGTTGCACGTGTAAATGGCAGATTTCTAAAAGTATAAAAATGGTTTTTTTAAACGCAGAATTACGATTACAAGAATTTTTTTGTTTGTAACAGGAGTTATTTTACAGTTATACCTGAGCATTAGTTATTTTAAGAATGCTTCCCGCTGGATAAAGATCCTCCCAGACTTGTCTTCCTGGCTCCAATTTGAGCAATGCACGATTTTTCGTCCAACCGAAACCGATTCCTAAACTTCGCATGTTGGGAGTCATGCACATCAGTTGTATGTCGCTTCCCTGAAATCATCGTAATAAAGCATTACTACTTCATTGGCGAGGCGTTTAAACTTGTCGATCCGTCAACGCAAGTTCAAAATGGATAATCGCTGCTTTACGATATTTCTTATAAAAATACTAAATCTTCGTTTGAACGAAAATCCTAATTGAACTATCGTTTAATTTCGGAGTGAACGTAAATGTAATTGCCATGATTAATAAGAATTGATAAATCAATTTCTCAGAGATAATTTGAAATAATTTGTGTGGATTGTGCAACTTTTTTAATAATACGAATATTAATTGAACCCGTTTCACGAAAAACTGTAATCGTATATATATTTTTTTATTACTATGACTATACCTGTACCACCCTAATAATAATATATCCACGCTAAGCGTGGTAATAATATTACCACGCTTGATATACTGTATTGTGTACCTTTTCTATAGTAGCGCTCATAGGCACTACCTTCACATCAGGTTCATCCCTCACGTCTATGTAAATGCTCTTGCATTGTTGACCACCCCAATCGATCGTCTGGCAGGTGTAACGTCCAGCGTCCAACAGCGTCGCTTTGTCGATCGTCAACAATGCCGTATGGGTGTCCGAGCCGTCGTTCGGCAGATCTCGATACCATATTTCTCTGAGAATAAAAAAAAATGATTTACTATTATTAATTAACAATATTGTTTTATATTATATATTTGTTATTATATAAAATGTACAATATTTTATTATAAATTAATTGATAATTAGTATAATGCAACGTTAATTCAGTGACGAGGTTGAAGATTTAACCGACTCTCACCTCGTAGCTTTGGTCATATCCACGAGCATGTTATCTTTGTACCATACAAAGCTGATACCGTAGCTACCCTGGGCGACGCACGACAGTATAAATTGATCTCCCAGACGGACTTCGCGTTCATTCACCTGATTGATGTGAAGACTCTGCGTACGGACACAAATAAATTGAAAAAATTTCTCGTAAGCCAAAGATTGATAAGGGGTTTTTATCGTCGAACCCGAAGTACCTGCAGACGGAGCGATGGCTTCCGCTGAAACGTAAAGTGAGTCGACTCCAGAGCGAAATCACTCAGCCGGCGACGCTGAACTAGACGATTCAAAGCCTCACGAATCTTGTCTCCGTCGCTCGAATTTCCGAAAAAATGAAACGTTACTTCCGCCGTTTGCCTGTTTGACACGGAACATACAAAAAAAAACTTTCAAAATTTTATTGCTTCACTTGAAATTGCTTAGTAAAGTACCCCAATCTTTTTTTTCCCTCAAGAAGAGTATTGATTCTGACTTCTTTTGATATTTGGAGTTTATACATCTTCATGAAATTAATATTTTTATGTTTTCGTAAATAAGTACGATGGCGATTGGATTTTTTTTTAAATCTTTGGATTGCATTAATTTACTCTCGTACAATAAAAAATTTTGATTATCCATGAAAACAGCCCTTAATGCTCCCGTATACCTACTCACGTCACATTCAAGATTTTCAAGTCCTCCATCGTCGAGATATTCGAGTTCCTCAAGTATTTCGCAAGCTAGGCAAAGAGAAACAATCGATACCGTTACTGTCGGCCGTATGAGTCGCGATTACCAGGAAGTAACGCGCCGACGAGCAGCGAGGAAGTGGGTCAAGGTGTATAGAACTAAGTACACACAACTTTTTTTTTCGGAGAATACTTAATTTATTAAAGCTGCTCCAAACAGATCTTTCCTTCGCAATAAAAACATATCTTTCTCCACACATTTGTGAATCGTAAAACGGATATAAAAGTTTCACGAGATATCGCATCGCATTTTTGCTTATCACGATTAAATATATTTAGGCTCGAGCCTAAAGTTCTTGGTCCTTCTGAATCGCGTCTTTCTCCCGAAAATTATGAAAACTATAATTTAAAACGACAAACGATGGACAGTTTACAAAAAATTTCTTTCGTGAACGCTTTAACAATATTCGTACAATATGAGAATAATGTCCAAGGACAGTAACATAGAATCCGGTAAGACTCCCTGCGTCCTTTCCCCACGAAATCGATCAGTCATAGTGACGGCCGATCGATGAACTATTCGCCGGGAAGCTCGACCTTCCTCCACTCCGCGAGCTTCGCCGGTCTTCAATCATTTTCTTCCGCAAATTCCAAGATGCCTCGGGGCCCCCGCGGTGTACAATCGCGGCGGACTCCTCTTCCTCGAGACTCGATTACGTTGGAGAATTTGCCAAGAAATTTTTGCCACCAGGGCGAAGCGATGACTAACGCTAACTCCACTTCCGCCATCTCCTCGCCTCAAGTACCGCCTCGTCGCGCGAGCGGGTTATCTTATCGTCTGATAATTTCAATTATTCATTCAAGATTCTTGCGCAATGGGGGCAGGTCCGGTCACTCCGGCGATTCGAGGAAATACGGCGAATCGCTCGTGACCAGCACGCATGACAAGTCCCGGTGTTCCGGTCCCAGGGCCGACCTCAGTGTGTCCTCCGAAATTCGCACGACCTCGATTCCTATCTCCCGACAGTAGGCCTCGAGGAGCGTCATCTGCATGTGACTCGCCGAATCCTTCCTGTCCTCCAGCGGCACGAAGCAAACGCTTCGCTGATTCTCGCATCCTCGGGAGGCGAGGACTCGAAGACTCGGCAGCATGCCGCACGTCACTTTGTTGCTGTCCATCCACTGACGTCGAAGGTCCTTCGGCTGCTGCATCTTCCACGCGTATTTTCCACTGGAAATTCAAAAATTACTATCGATTAATCGGACTGTCGGATTAGAAACGTTGGATGTCACGTGGTACGCGAGCCACACGGATGCTTTGGATACGAACAGTTATTTCTGCAATATTGAGAGAGAGAGAGAGTTTTATCTGTAAAATTCAATTTTACACTGACGAAGTGTAATCGCAACATCTACATCGATAATTTGATTGGAAGTTAGTGTCTTTTTTTAACTCTTTGGCAATTTTTTTTTTCGGTACACTTTTTTGCGACATGCAGATGCATATTTTGCGGAGTCATGATTTGTAATCAGAAATCTTTTTAGAGGAGTTTTTTTGAACATGGGAAATTATCTCGGATATCGCCGTTTATCGATATCTCTGGTATCTCTGTCCGACCATTTTATCGGAAAACGAAAGAATTACTTTGATCGTAATTGAGAGTAACGGCTTATCATTGGCGTCGATAGTTCGATTAATACTCGATTATCGGTAATACTAATTTTCAGCAATATTGAAGGATGAAATACAAATTTTTACCATCTTATTTATCCTCTTATTGGAGCGACTACGTGAGTCAGCGAATCACCATTTAATATGTTTTACATGTACTCGCCAATGTCAAAAAACGGACACGCTCTCTCTTATGTCGCAATATTGAATACCTTTTTTTCTGAATTCAAACGTATAAGACCTACACGTACCTAACGTACTTTTCGGATTTTCTCACCGTTTCGAAAAGCTCCGCGCTCATGACTTCGTAAATGTCTGCAATAGAATTCAAACGACTCGGCAAACGCGCGATTTTATCAACGTGCTACATACGGCAGCGAAGATAACGTCGCCGGCACGCGTGGAGCACGATCACCGTTCTCACGATCACGCCTCCCCCCCCACAATAGAAATAACGAGATTAGTTATCGACCCAAAGCCACCGCGCTCTCGACGCGGGCTCCGCGATCAGTTTCCATGATCAGTGTAAATAAAATTGACAATAAAATAATCGGCAATTCAATTCCGAAATAAGAAAGCGATAATTTCTTACCTATCGGCCATAGCTGGCGTCGGGACGGTTTGCAATCCTTGGCAAGTCATATCCGTGAGTACTCGATTCTCCTCGACTCTGTTGATCTTGTGTCCAGCGACTCCACGGCACACGTCACTGAATGTGGGATGAATTTTCTTGCTGTACGTGTCACACACTTTGAACAGCGCGACGCTTAATTTGTTCTTGTCTTTTTTTTTTCTCCGGTCGCTAGATAGCTCGAGCACGTGACTATGTGACGCACAAAAACACACACGGTACGGTTCGTGGAATTCTCGATGTACGTAACACAAGAGCTTAGTTTCTCGGGAAGTCGAGTCGCTTCTTTGTGTATGTTGCACTTCAATAATCGTTTTACGTAACTCGGCGACAAAAGACAGATATATCCAAGGTCCCAGTCGGAAGGATGTACGCTTGGTTATGTTCCTCACGCCACCGGTTCTCAGCGAGTGTCGTCAGCTCTCCGGACTCGTGGCTTTTATCGACGCGGCTCCCACTACGCCATCTTATTTTTCCATCTCCCTTGCTCCTCTCGCACGGCATAGATATACGTGAAATTTCCCCCCCGTCGACTACGTTCAACCGCCGGCATCGTGCAAGGGGAGGCCAGTATTACTGTAGTGTATTACGATACTATAGTGTGTAAACGAACTGCCATGCCACTATAGGGTTTGAGGCTGCCCAGCGACTCCGGTAATTCCCAAAACGATTCGGCATTTCCCCGGCAATTCGGTGGAAGGTCCTTATCCGGATCGAACGTTTATACGCCGATACCGCGAACTCGGTCGGATACACAGGAGGCGCACTATTAATCTGATGGTGGAACGTTAAATTAATTGGCCTAGGCTCGCCACGTCGCCGGACAGTGACTTTCGGAGAAGATAATTTCGTTATCGTCGCGGCAGACGATCTTCTTTCATAATGGAACGATAAGTGCTTGATAATGGGCGACGGAGAGACGATAAAGTCATTCATTGATACTTATGGGTTCTTCGTTTGTAAAAGTTTCGGATCTTTTGTCCCCGTTGAGGATTGTCGTCGATACATTTGAGAAATGTCCAAGGGTCGATTTGATGCAAGTTAATTTTGGGATTGGTAGACATTATTACAAAAACGCCGAGGAATTAAAAACGTTACGCGGAACATTTTTCGTTTCGACAGAAGGAAAGAGGCTAGACATCCAAGTATATTCTTGAAAAGCGAAGAGTTTTTTGTTAATGAAATTCAAATCAATGAATTTCAATTTTTGTTTTCCTTATTTTATCCTTGTAAGAAGTTATCCAAAATCATGCTTTCTCGTGTATCCAATTTTTGGGAGTTTGTACTGAAGTACGCGCAAACTCGAAGGGCACAAACTTAACCGCAACAGTTGGGAGTGGAAATATCTTACAGGGACTGACTACAGTTGTAGAAGCAGTATTAATATTTATTTTCCTCATTTGTATCGTGCCTCGGTCGGAAGGAAGCTTCGACTATCCGATAAAAAATTTCTTAATCTAAAAATATTTCCGGTAAAGAAAGCCTTTTTTTTCTTTCACTATAAATATATCACAGCGTCCGTACAAGTGTTTCCAACGTTTACTAATTCTGTCTCCTGTGTTATCTCGAGAGTTCGCTCCGGGTGATCTGTTTATCTATATCCTCGAGCGCGATTCGCATCGCGATTAAAACAAAAAAATGCTCGTCACACTCCGCTGATAGAGCAAAGAATTTTATTCGCGGGGAGCGACACAGCACGCGAAAAGAACGGGCCCTCGAGTCTCGTCTTTATGTCTCGCTGCCGGTGGGGATATTTCGCAACGTCATGCAACCACGCGCTTCCTCTATTCATCCTTCGCAACAGGTCTCGGCACGTACAAGCAGGTTATGCCTCGCGAGCCGACGAGTTCCCAGACTCTCGAGACTCGTTGAAACTCGTCGGAGACACCGGTTCGATCTGGTTTCTTTGAGCTACTTTTTTCACTGCTACCGATATTGTAAACGAACTACCGTCCAAATTAATCTTTCCAAGGAATCTCCATATTTTCCATACATTGCACATGCACTTGATACGAATAAAAAAAATACATTATTTTCTGTGTTTCGAAGATGATTTTATAAAAAGAATGATGCAATCGATCACGAAAAATCTATTCCCAATTGCAATTGTGCGACAACAACATTTTTTTACAAAATGGTGAAAATAATTACGACTTCTTGTAAGCATTCACGGCTACCGACATTGCAAACAAACTGCCGCTCTCATTAATTTTTCCAAGGAATCTACATATTTTTAATACATTGCACATGCACTTGATACGAATAACAAAGGCATTAACTTCGGCATTTCGAAGATAATTTTGTAAAAAGAACGAACAAATAGATAACGAAAAATCTTTTCCTAATTGCAATAGTGCGATTTTAACAAATTCTTGTAAGAACGAAGTTATCATTTGTGTAATGATTACGAAACTGTTTAAAATATTGACGCATGCCGAGCTTTGATTAAATAATACTGGCGAGTCATCTTCTTTCGTAATAACGACAATCAAGAGACGCGGCAACGTCTCGACGCCAATTCGAAATACTAGAGATGTCGATATTTTTGAAAATAAATTATGACGACAAAAAATCTTAAAAGATCATCGTTTATTCGAATCGAATGAAGCGTCGGCTGCCATTATCGAATTTCTACGTTACTTATGCTACACAGAGACGACTTAGTGACGCACGGATTTTCATTTAAACAGTACAGCGGTCCACGCCGGTTGAGGTTCATTGACCGCCGTACATTACACCCACCCGGCCTATCCAATTACATCCCCGCTTTGGAGGCGTTGTGAACAAAAAATATGGAAATAAATGTTATAAAAAAACATTTTCAACTGAATATTTTTTAACCGACAAAATCAAATGACGTCGTTCGACAAACCGGCAAAACCTGAATATTTTCGTTACCCAACTACAGCGCAAACTTTTTACCCACTGTGCGATATTATTTTCTTCTCTTTGAGGATTAAAAAAAAATCGGTCGGTGTTTATTTATTTACTTTTTAACAATTTTTTTCTATTTCTCTACTATCTCATCCCTTTCGTTCAACAAATGATTCGGACAGGGAAGTTCAAACAAATTTTGGATGATTTCACCGCAATATTTTCGTGACATTAAAATATGATGTTCCTACCAAATAAATATTTATTTGAACTTCCCTGTCCGAATTTACAGTCGATTGAACCGTGTTTTTAACAGCGCGTTGAATATCGACCGTTTTACGCTCCGAATTCCCTTCACTGATTCTCGATCAGATTATTCAAACAACTTTCCTACGGTCGCTTAAACGCCAAAATGCAATTGGCATGACATAACATTCGATTGCAGGTTGTATCCTGTTGTATATTTTTTTCATTTAACCCGACCGACGTATAATCGGAGCTTGACGAACGAAAGTCTGAACGATTCCTCGTCGCAAAAATTTAGCACATTTCATTTTCGGAGTACGTTTGGTCAGGACACTCTGGACGATACGAGGTCGCAGACGGGTCGCTAAAGAGGCATAACACTTTTGCATTTCCGTCGGGTGTTAATAAAAAAAAAAAAAAAAAAAAAACGGTATCGTCGAAAGTTTAACGTGGGGTTTCATCGTCGTGCCGAAACGGACCTCCTGATACGCAGGGGTGGGTACGAGGGCAGGGAAGCGCGTATAGGTGAGCCGGCTGACCGGAGAACGAGGTCGATCAACGTGAATCGTCAGAACCAATTCCATTTCCCGCTACGGCCTAAACAAGCATCGCATTGGTACCGCGCCATATATGCTCGTATGTGTTGTGTACGCACATACGGATACATGGGTCGTACATGAGCATGTATTTTCTGCGCGCCTCGAGATACACGTGTCCACACCCTATAAGCTCTCGTATTAGGCGTACAGCTGACAGTGTGTCAGCGCATCGAAACGTGGCATCGCACGGGATGTTGGATGATGCAAACTTTCGCGTTTGTGCTACCCATCGTTTCGTCAGCCGTCTCGTACCGGCGACAAGCCAATCGGCAAACTGTGTTATTGATAAAGCGCCCTGGGATACGTCTGATTAAAGCGTACAGTTAAATTCACCGGAACGTCGGTTACGATGACTTAATACGATGTCGCATGTGAAATAGCATCGCGAGTGTCCCAGTTACCGGTCCAGTAAGGCGAGGAGAACCAGGTCGGGACAGTTTAAGGTTGTACTAGTGGACAGCCTGAGCCCACGTGAGTTCAGAGGGAATTGAGAGAGGATTTGCGAACACTTCTCGATGACATAAAAATCTGAAAAAAATCAAGCATATGGAAGGTGCTGAAAAGATTAATTTTGCATAATAATAATAATTGCAAAATGTTATTAACAAATTAACGAAAAAAAAATTTCCCAACAAATCACCCGGCAACCTAACTTTTTTTTTACGAAAACGATTTGTTAATTTTTCTGAACACGTATGAATTTTTTCAGAATTTTGTGTAATTTTTGAAAATTGCGTTTTCAGTTAATAAAAAAACGTAATTAAAAAAAATTACACAAAATTTTGAAATAATTCATACGTGTTCGAAAAGATTAAAAAATTGTTTTCATGTGAACAAAAAGTTAAGTTGCCGGGGATTTGTTGAACAATTTTTGTATCATTCATATGTTAATAACATTTTAGAATTATTATTATGCATAATCAATCTTTTCAGCACCTTCCATATGCTTGATTTTTTTCAGATTTTTATCCCGTCGAGAAGTGTTCGCAATTCTCATTCAATTCTCTCTGATCACACGTGTGCTCAGGCTGTCCGCTAGTACTACCTTAAACAAAATTTTCAACTTTCATAAAAATTATGCGTTCCTCGCATAATTTTAATCGCGATTCGTTACCGTCGCGACGGCTCCGTCGGAGTTGAAGTAACTGGCCTCACCTCGTAACTTCGAACGAAGTTTTCTCGAAAATGGCTCAATGAAGTGGAACGAAATGTTGGCAATAGCTGCAGAATTATGGCACGGGGGGCGCTACATGTTATTTTCGACAGTGTCGATGGGGGAAATTACAAGGGCTGCAGTTGGAAGTCGGAGGAGTTCGCTGTTAACCTAATTTACTTTCGCGGATTACAGCACATCCTATCAGGCCGCTGCACGCGAGTATTCTCACCCTTACCCCTTTCGAAAATTGTTTACATGTCTGCATAAACGTCTCAAGAGCTTTGCGGTACCGCGGCATGGGCCGGAAGGCCATTAGCGCCAGTGGGAAGGGTGAAAGGTATTAGCAGGAGCGAAAGCGCGTGGTAGGCGAATATGCAAATTTACACCGTATCGTGTTTAAAATTAGCCGAGATTGTAATCTGGGGCGCCATTGTCAACAGCGTATTTACGCCTCACTCCCGGTTTACTTAGAGTTCGAGCGTGCAGTAATCGTGTGACGAACAGGACATAACTTTTGAACCTTGGAATTAAGTATTTTTTTTTTAAAGGTGCTAGTCGACGATTTTATTGAATCAAAAAAATTGAAATTTGCCCATTGCTTTGCGAATTAATTATGTTTTTATAGAGGAGTTTGCTGGTATATCTGATAGAAGAATCAAATGTGCATGAACTATGTCCACCAGTGTAAAAAAAAATCTTGCTAGCCCCACGAAAATCAAGTATATGCAAAAAATATATTCTAAATTAGGAGGTTGTTGTGACTATTCTAAACTTGCGATTATTCTAAACTAGGAGGTTGGTGTGACTCGGGCGCTTTGGGCCCTCGCTATGGACCATGAAATTGAAAAATTGGAAATTTAGATTTGCGGACATTTTACTAGAAGTGCGTCGCTTACGGTTTGAAAATCTCATTTTTCTACCGGAAGTAACGGCCTACCGGAAGTACGTTACTTCCGCTTTAGAAATCTCATTTTTCGACCGGAACTGACGACGCACCGGAAATACGTTACTTCCGGTCGAAAGATGAGTTTTCTGGACCGGAATTGACTTATGTCCAGAATAGTATAATCAGTCCGTACAAATAGGACATCGAAAGTCTGTAAAGGTAAGTTCAGTTCATTCGGGGAATCACGAAATCTGCTACGGATCAACATTTTACTGTACTGTACTGTGTATTGTATCCGCAGGCCCGATAAAGTCTGAACCTGTCGACCATTGACTAGAGATACAGTATCGTACAAGTTACCGGGAAATCCGGTTCTTCACGCAGGCTACACATACGTTGACTCCAGTTTTTATTTCCTATTTCTGCGTAACGCCACTGTCGACGCGGACAGTCATAAAATCTATAAATAGAACCGTGCTTGATGAGAAGTGCGCAAGAATTTAATATCTCCAGTCAGGTATGGTTAAATACAGAATGCTCACGCGTCATTCCTTTAATTGCTTGCATTCCTCCAGCTGGGAACTTCTCGGCTTCAGCGTTTTTTTTATTATTATTATTTTATAATCGTTATCATTGACCCCAGAACACACGTATTTTTTGCAGCTATTGAGCACCAGCCATGGGTCTGGTGGACGCGGCGTTTTCATCGTCACGTTACTTCGCCTAAAATAAATAACCATATAACAAATATAGAATTTAAACGCTTTAGAGACTAACTTGAATGACCAATTTTTTTTCTTAAGACGGCTCCAACGGACCTAGAATACCCATGTGTGGTAATCTAAGATTAAAGCGATGTGAAACTCTGAGACACTCTTCAGGAGTGACAACATTTCCGGAAATTTGTTTCAATCGAAAATCAATATTTTTCCGTGCAGAGTAAATTATTATACGACCCGTAGCTCAGACGATATCGCGTCGCTAAAATCAAAAGGACGTATTTTCGGTGTATAAGCATATGCAATACGCCCTTCTGTTTCTAATCGAGCAATGTTGTTATTCGTATAAACGGCTTTCCCGGTCGTTTAATGATAAATAATAATCACTTTTTTTTTTGTTTTGGAAATTACCGATGCACATGCTTTGCTTTAGTAAACAGTCCGGTCTGTATACGAGGTTTCCAAGTGTTTCCTCAATCGAGGAAAGCCACGACTGCAGACACGATATGCGTCACATCTGACGCTGGGAGCCGCGAACCTACGGAGCGGCTCGGTATCCACAATACGAGAGACCGATTGAAATGCATGCGCGTTTGATAATAGAAAACAAGTCGTTTGCCGCACAACGCCAATTATCTTTGACGCAACAAAGCTCCTATGTTCTCCGTTGAATAAACGCGTGCCGTTCTTCCGAGAGGATCCTTGCCAAGCATCAGTTGTTTGAATGCGCAAAGAGGGAAAAACAAATTACTTCAAAGCCCGTATTGCTATGAGAAAAAATATGGGGAAGTATTATTTATTTTACAAAAAAAAAAAAAACATCGCCGAACGTGAACAATTATAAAAATAAACTAAAATAATAAAAATATAAAAATAAAAGAATGTAATAAAAATGACCACACTTCGATACTCGCGTGATCGATCGTTATCGCACAATGAAGTGATAACACATCCTATCGGTTATCTGTACGTGCAATCTGTGCAGATCTCGAATGCCGAGCAAACTGGAACGTGATCTGTAACGATTGTCTTTGAGAGATTGTAATTAAAAAAATATCTTTATGAGTCAAACGAATTGAATTCCAATAATTGAGAGTCATGAGTCAATGGACATTGGCATTAAAGCGGTATTGTAAAAACACTATTTTCAAATTCGTTTTCGATAGAAATGCAATCTTGACGATAACATTGATATCGGTGGGAGGTCGAGTGTTAAAAAGTCGATCGCTCAGTAGTCGTCAAACAAACTTTATACAAGTTCGGTAATGCTTAATGTAAAAATTTCGCATCAACTCTGTTCACCACTTAGCCAAACTGCGATTCCCTCAGGTACTCAGACATCTGTGCCGACTCATTTAGATGAATTGCTGCAATGCTTGATGGAATAGCCCATGCAGACTCAAAGGCGAACGTACGGTTAATGCGATTAAGCGACGATTGCAAATGCCCTATTTATATTCAGTTTGCGAACTACGAGCCCAAAGTTGCGAGCGCTAATTTCCTGGGAACTATTTCCAGGACATTGCATCGGGGAACGTTCGCAATTATTGGCAAAATTATAACACTGGCGTACATATCATCGATATATACGTCGGTTCGCCAGTAATTATAGCTCAAACTCAGTTAGTGAAATTTGTTTGCAATACAACTTTCAGCAATTTGAAACGTTTTGTGTAATTTAGGTATGCAAAAAAAAAAAATAGATATCAAAATTTTTTCATATTTTATATATCTATCCTATTTTATAGAAGTTTGTTAACCCGCAAGTACGATCGGCATTTGGCGAGGGTCAGTTATCCGGCGACTTACGATGCTCGCGAATAGAAGGTCTGAACTTCGAAAGTTCTCTCGAGGAGTTCAAGAGGTTGACAAGTCAAAGAGTGCTAGACTACCGTTGAACGCGCACTACCACTATGATATGAATAACTGTGATATGCTGCGCGTACCGGTATAAATTGTGATACGCTACTTGAACTGGTCAGGGCGCATGAACACTTAAGAATCTCTTTAGAATGTTAATAGAGTGATAATTATACTATTCAACATGAAATTGAATAAACTTATTTATTTTTTCGTAAAAGGGGTTTCCCCGTCGAAATAAATAAATAAATGAGTAATCCATAATAAGCCTGCGCTTTATCAACGTAACCGGTCACATGTGTTTCAGGGAGTCCCGGATGGCGACAGCGAAAATATTTCGAATTTCCGCTAAGACGCAATCGAGCACGAGGAAAATGTTTGTCTGCCGGCAAGCCCGAGGCATCGGTGGTTTCCGAGCGCCAGGAGAGGAAAACATGCTCGACCGTCGGGAACGAGAATTGCGGGAAACGCCGCTGAGAGTCGTGGAGGAAGTTATCATGACAAACACGGAGATCACGAGACATCATCTGACACCGGAAGTGAAATTACGTCTGCTGACACCGGCCTGCCGACTGTACGATGCACCCGTCAGTAACACAAGTGCGAACGACGATTCATCGTTATCGCCGAAAAATATTGAATCGCGGATTTTTCACGATCCATTTTGGTCAATCTACTGGCCGGGAGGTCAGGCACTGACGCGCTTCGTTCTCGATCATGGAAAGGAATTGCTGAACGAAAAAAAAAAGTTTACGAGCTTTTTGGATATCGGTTCCGGATGCGGCGCTTCGGCGATAGCTGCAAAAATTATAGGAGCCTCGAGAGTCGTCGCCAATGACATCGACAAAGGTTTTTACGGCGGCTCTAAAGTTTGCTAAAGTAAAAGTTGCACGAAATCAGTCATCCATCGACGTCATACGTACTTCAAATGAAATGTATTTCGAAGATTTATTAAATCGCGGAAATGAAAGTTACATAAACGACAACGATAAAAACCTCGCGAATGGTATCGATAAAAGTGTTTGTTTCGTTCGATACGGGAAATACCACGAAAATATGACTAAAGGAATATTTGCAATAAATTTTTCCAATTTATCCCATTCTCATTAAACTGCCGCGTGTTTCAAACAAAACTCGAGAAATGTAGTTCAGATATGATACCAAAACAGCTTCAAACCCAATATTTTAGATTTTCATCACAAAAATGCGATTTCACATTAGAGCAAACTGTTTTCAGTGCATAAAATCGAAGATACGAATGTCCCACTGCATTTACGCACAATAAGGCCAGCAGATTCATGTTCAGCGCACAAAAATACGTCGGAATACGTCACAGTTAATCTTATAAACGGAAAAAAACATTTCATACCAACAAAAAATATTTCATCAAAAATTCCCTTTCGAGTCCATTTTTCGCGTTTTTCAACGTTCTCAAACGGCATGATAAAACGCCTCCAAAGCTTCGGGCAGGATCCAATCTTGTGTATTTTTTTCCGTACAACGCGATGGGCTCCTCGGAATATCCGTAACTCCACTGGGAGCCGAGATATTGACCTTTGAAAATCACGAAAATCTACATTTTTTCAAAAATTGCTCAAAAAGTGAAAAATCGTTGTTCAATCGATTTTTTTTGTTCCTAGCCTATATTCCACGTATTTTTTCTCGCTGATCGTGAATATGATAATTATTTTACTCCCAACCCAATAATTTCCATTTGAATCCCAAAAATACGTTTTTCGTGTATAAAATCGAGACTTTCAATGTCTCAATGTACTTTAGCCCCAAAAAGGCCAGCGGATTCGTGTTCAGCGGGAAAAAATACGTCGAAATACGTGGCAGTTCATTAAAAAAAGACAAAAACATTTACTGAACTAAATATACATTTTTAAACAAACTCAAATTTTCGGGGAAATAAAAAATTCAAAGACATTAGGTGACATTCAAGGACATTCCAGGACTTTTTCAAGGTCAGGCAAAATTCAAGGACAATTCCAGGACTTCAAGGACATATTGCCAATTGGCCATCGACCGCAGAGTCCTTCAGCTATCAAAAATATTTGTCCGAGATTTGTTGAATCGGTAAAACAAAACTAATTTAACGACACTACAAAAAAGGGAGGTCGGAGATCGAGTCAATAAACGTTGTATAATTCTGCACGGGACGCCCCACGACAATGGAGATAACGGGCTATTCACGACAGATTTATCATTTATCCCACTCTCAGTCAATTGCCTCCTACAAACTTTGCGAGAGAGCTCGTAAAATGTATTTTTTTTTTTTTTGTAACATCAATACGCGACGGTTATAACAGGTGGGACTCGAAGACAATGGTACTCACATCTCGAATGTCTGTCTGCGTAACTATGTGCAATATATTTTCATTTCCTGCGTAAATATTCGACGGTAAAAAATATAGAAATATAACAACTCGGATTTCACAGGCGCGCTGTTTTTGTCGAAAATAAAGAGAAAAAATTCGTAAAAAGCTCGAGGACTGCGTAGAATACCGCTGCAACGAGTTTGGAGGTGTTTTGGTTTTTTAACGGGGCGAAAACGATCTGACCATTGACGTCACGCCAGAATGCAGCGTGCAGCACACTATAGTTGAGCAATATAGTGTGCAATATGAAACAAGTGGGACGAGCAACGTAGGGGGAAACGGAAAGCCGGGAATGCACAGAGTGCACAAGAGAAAAAATATGCAGACACGATACGGTTATCCCCGAACGGGAATCCCGCGTCGATTCGAGTGAGTCAGAAACGGGAACCCGTGCTCGTTTCGTTCTACGACGAAATCTTCCGCTATCATCATTTCGAGAGGGACATTGTGCCCGCCGGAGTGGACTTTAATCGTAATCGCTCGCGAAAAAGCGTAATGGACGAAAACACCACGTTCATACTCTCTTCTTAGAGAAAGCACGACCGCAACGATTACAACAGAACTCGAGGACGTACTCAGAGTTTGGATTTCGCGCAGTCATTATTCGTAGCTGGAATGTAGCGCGGTAGTATTATTTTTTTTTTAACGTTATTTGACACGATACGAAAAATTATAAATTCATTACATGCCCTTCCCTCATGGAAATGAAGTATATGTAAGATATATAATAGATGTATCGAAATATATATATAGCTGCCAAAAGTCGTATGGCCGATATATTTATATCATCGAATATATCTATACGATATATCCCGGAAGATGTATATCCCAGAATATTTAGGATATGTATATTTTGGACGTAACCGCCCAACTTATGTCTGGACTGCTAACCCTGATAAAAGAGATCGGGCAATAGGGGCGACCGGGGCAAAACGGGACTGCGAGGGCAAAACGCAATTTTCCAATAATTTTTGGATGCCCCATTTTGTCCCAACGATACGTCCGGATTTTTAAACCCGTTTTGCCCCATGTACCACCATCGCCACCATCTCAAAGTTATTGGAGTATTGCGTTTTGTCTCATTATCCCGTTTTGCCCCGGTATGCCATTTTGCCCCGCTCTCCTCTAGAGCCGGAAAGCGTAACTACTAACAGGGGAGCTCAATGGGCCTTCGGCCTAAAGTGCACAATACAGCAATGCCCCTTGAACAGTATTATTATTATATTTCGGATATAGAAGTGGTCAAAAGTTCTATATATCTCGTATATAATTCGCGAAGACTATCGTATATACATTGACTGCTGAGAAATATAATGTACGACACGAATCTATATGTAAGATATAGAAAAGTATATTCAAATATATGTATATGTACAGCGGCCTAAACTTCGATATATCTGGTATATGTTTCGCGAATACTGCCGTATCTATATCGACTGCTGAGAAACAAATTTACACGATTTAACGATTTAACACGTGAAACGATGTGGGATACGCCCATCTTCTTCTTAGCAGTCGATATTTGCCTATTAAAGTTTTACTTTCACGAGTCCGCGAATTGAAAAATTCAATATTACATGAACGTGTCGGAGTCTGCGAAGCAGATAAAAGCTGTTTGCAGCGCGAGGCTGCGAATAAAAAGATCAAGTTCGAAGAAATCCGGTAAACTCTCTCCGACGGGCTGCATATTCGAGCCACCTGCTATAATCCCAACGGGGTTTTCCCGGGCGTGGAGTGTCTTGTAGTGATCGAGTAAGTCGTTCGTGCGTCAGTGAAAGGCACTAAACCCGGAGTGCCTTTTAGATAAAAAAAAAAATGGCCATTAGTCGAAGAGGGAATATATCCGGTCAGTGGATTCGCAAAGGGTACTCTGGAAGCTTTCGCCTTTCATCGTAACGTTAATTCCGTAACGTTGGGCTCGGTGCATTAAATTTTATCCCGCGGGCATAATTTCTTTTACCTACGGGCTTTTCATTCAAATTAAGTTACGTTTGCAAGGCAATCTTTGTGTCATAAATTAATTTAAAAAAATAGTTTTCTGACATTTTTTCAAAACTATCGCGTCTCTTGATTCTGAACTAGAGTACAATGAATTGTCTCGACATGCGATTAATTCCGCGACGAGTGAAACAAATTATTTCTACTACATGACTTGACGGACGATATTACGTGGACCGGGCCATGTTCACCATTTGCACCTTATTTACAAAATAATTGGAGCAAATAGTTGAGCGATTAAAAATTCTTTAAATTTTTCGTTCGCGTAATCATTAATATGTATAATATCTCTCTGGGCATTTTTACGTCCGTAGCATTCATCGCAAAGTCAATCGATAGTCTTCGATTGAAAAACTCCCGACTGCAGAAGGAACTCATTTCCATACATTTCCATTTTCCACGATATTGTCGTAAACGTTCCGAGGAAATACCTCTTGTCTTATTTTCGTGATGAAACTTCTACACACATCCATACTCAAATAATCACTATTCATTGATTGAATTTGGAAAAAAAGTGCCTCGACATCTGTTCACCAATTGGAAAAATTTCATCGCCGAGCACTGCGCGGAACGACTAAGATTTTATTTCAACTTCTTTTTACGAGCGCAGCATACCTGGCATAACTTCGACAAATTCCACAACCGTGTACAGTTACTCGACGGTCCGAAACGTCCTAATGTATGACGGGCGAGACACCCAGCACGTAGACCGTTCTCAGAAACGAAATTGATTCTTTAAGACTCAACGGGCGTGCAATAAAACGGAGACCTACTGACTGATATTCGTGACACACTTTAGTCTCGTAACTGTTTCACTCTCCCCGTTTGCGTGCAAGACGCGTCGGTCAAATCGATTCCGAAATGGAAGGTGAAATTGCACAATACTTTTGTAGGATAGTCTATGGTGCACGTGACGAATAACGCGTGGGTCGCATCGCCGATTCTAAATTTGGGAAAAAGTTTGGAGTCCCAAATTTAATTAGTTTTTTTTTTCGACGAGCTAAAAAATCTGCCGACAAAGAATGACGAAATAAGAAATTACAGATGATAGGTCGTCGACGCTTTATAGTGCTGACGAGCAGCTGCTTCAGAGTCTAACACTTTTTTTGTTACATAATAGACAATAGACTGTCCCCACCGGACAGAAGGTCTTTAAAAACTTGCCAAACATTTTCTTTTTCAATTTTGAATTTAATAATAAAATTCGAAATTGTAGATTTCTGAAATGTTTCTATCTTGTATGTGAGTATAATTGATTTTGGCGAATAAACAACGCTATTCGTTAATGCGATTAATAATTATTTTTCACTCTTTTTTTTATACTTTTATACAACGATTGTATTTTCGGAAGCCCGACGGTATTTCTCGGATCCACCTGCTACAATTTACAAAGGCAAAATAAATATCTTTAATCAAATTTTTTCTCTCTTTCAGTTGCCTGTGTAGCTGCAAAATTAAATGCCGCGCTGAACAACGTCGACATCGAGGTATCATCGGAAAATCTCCTGGAAAATCGACTGTGGCGAAATGAATGGTCGTCGGACGTTATATTGGTCGGGGATTTGCTGTACGACGAAGAAATTGCCGAGGCTCTGATCCCTCGGCTCGAGGAAGCGTCGTTGCGAAATGGATCCCGGATTTATCTGGGAGATCCGGGCAGACACGCTCTCACTGAAGCGTTGAAAAGCCGCATGAAGTTACGGAAAACGTATTCACTCCCGGAAAACGTGAGGAAAGAAAACTACGGTTATAACGCGGCAACTGTCTGGCAGTTTAATAGCGGATGATACGCGAACGGATACTATAAAATGTATTATATTCTCTCTTCTCGGATCTACCAACCTGGAACCATGTATCTGACGTAGTCCAAAACCCAATTTTTGTATGATTGATAATGGAGTACATTAATGGATAATTTATCAGACGGATAGTGAATAATTTGTTCATAAAGTATTCGATTAATATTTGATATAATTAATTTAATCCGAATAAACTCCGAAATCAGTGGCGTTTTAGTATAGCGTGTTTCGATGCGTATGTTGAAATTCCATACATACCAAATACAATCGAATTTATCATCGGTTCACCAGCGAGGGTCGAATAATGCTTCGATACGGCTCAGTTTCACAATTTGAATAATACATTTATAATAATAAATTCATTATAACAAATTTAAATAAATTAATGACGACCGAAAGTTTCATTTTTCGAATAATTACTACATTTTGGAAATTATTATTCAAATCAAGTTTCTATATTCATTGGCGTAATATCAAGCCCCGACATGGATAAATACCTTTAGAAATTTGTTCAAAGTTTAAGCCCGACTGGGTAGTAAATGACCATTGATGTGGGATTATGCCTGCCCTGGGCTACGTGCCGTGACGCTCCGGGACGATTTCATCATTATAATTGATATAACTTCGATGATTGGTGAAATAGCGAATGTTTACAACTGCAGCGTTGCAATACGATCACCCGGATTTGCAAACTTTTATGCAAATAAATTCTCCATTTCATACGTCCAATGTCGAGCCCCGATATCGATAAAGACCTTTGGAAATCTGTTCAAAGTTTAAGCCGGACTTGATAGTGAATGACCATTGATGTGGGATTGGCCCTGCCTTGGGCTACACCTACGTGCCGCGATGTTTCGACACGACACAATTTCATTATTATAAAACATATATCTTGGATGTTTGGTAAAATCGTGAACGTTTACAAATGCAGCGCTGCAATGCGATAATAGTGAATACGTAACGATTGCGTTTTACGGTCGGCGTAATAGTTCGAAATCCGCGAATCTAAAACGTTTGATCGACATTATCATGCCGAGGCTCCAATTGTCGGACGATCCCCATTTGTACCCACGATCGATTTTAGCACGTTCTATACAACGTCCTACCGAATGATTCTTATCGACTACTTTCGCGTGCGGTGAAAAAAAATTCTCGGCAAGGACTGGCGTGCGTATCTCCCGAGGCCACGACATGACATAAACTCATTGCCGGGCGTTCAGCGAAGAACGGACCTCGTGCGCTCGTATAATGATCGTTTAATTGTTTCGCTGTATTACACGAGACATTCCACGCCAAGCGAGCCGCCTCGTTTGCACGAAATGCTGAAAGTTCTTTATTATATTTTTCATACGCGGTCCTGAACGTCAGAAATTTCGAAAACCATTTCCGTGTTCTTTAATCACACAATTAACCCGGGGAAAAATTCGGGTAATTATCTAGACACTATTTAAAAAAACTGTCTGCGCTCAAACGAATTTCGAAGACATAAAATTCAGATTCATTAAAATGCCCTCCATAGTTATATTTTTCGTTAAATCCTTTGAGAGCTAACAATAACAATATCTTTTTTTAATTATCCAAATGGACGCTCGACAGTTTTCGAATTTTGACAGTCTCATTTTGCAGAGGGGCGATCTGCAGTAAAATTTGTTTTTTAAACCGTTGTCGTCCTCTCGATGTGAAATGCCACATAGTATCATATACAAGCGCAGCTTCGATTGAACTTTACCCGTTCGACGAACAGGGGGGTGATAAATGCGACATTTGTGTCTATCAATTCGCTTGACGATAATTATATTTTCACTTGAAAATATTCATCTTTTTCCGCGAATAAAAATGTGAACTCTTTATGTGTTCTGTATCGTTGTAACTCACCTGTCTGCTGAGAACGGATTCGACACTTCCGGCCGGAACACTCGTGCCCGTACGGATCGAGGTAACGTTCGACAATTTTATCCGGCACTCGTATCTCGCTCGATCTGTGAACAAGGTAAATAGAACGATAAAATCTTCGAGATTAATTACATAAATGCATCCGGTGACAGTCGTGCCGGAGATATCTCAGAAACGTACGATAAGAGTCGCCGATTGTCAATACCGAGAAGTTGTTGCAGCTTAATATTTACATTCAACGTGTTGATGTAGTACAGGACAGAAATTTAGTGTTTGCTCAAACTTACTGTTGTAAATGCGCGTTGGATTCTTGCAGTCGCAGGGACGATTATCCTTCGCCACGTACGGGCACTGCAGGATACACGCATCTCCTCCACAATCTACGGGTGATAATTGACTCGATTAGCGTTTCGCGCAATTGTACTCGAACTAATGAATATAGAAGTGCAGCGATGCACACGTGCCTCCGCTGTTTATTTAGCTGAGCAATTTACTTTCTCAAATATTTATACACATCGAGCTTCTGCCGAAGAATACGTTACACGTTCAGCGTACACTCCTGATCGTATTGTTGCGTATGATTATCATTACAGTCAATCATCTCAGATCATTATCATTTATAATCGTTTGACGCCTTTTATTTTACTGTATACGACAACAAAAAAATGAGTAATTACGCAATTCTAATTTTAAGCAATATTTCAAGGGCGTAAATATTGAATTTCTCATTTGTCCGATTCAAGCCAAATGATTTTTTTTTAAATTAATATAGCTCCTCATCTAATTTGCGAAAATTCTTTAGATTCAAGCGTCGGTTCAATTCTATTGCAATCACAGGGTTCGTTTGTCATTGTAGAAAGTTCTAGGCCGACAGCCGATGTCTGTGAAAGTTCCGTAGTCGGAGAAGTTAAGTGAAGTTCAGAGAGGTACACCGCACGAGTTCAACTTGTTCCTCAGTTACACACATAAACATTTATGTGACGCCAGCTCGAAGCTTCGTTCATCGAGGTTTTAAGACTGTTAAAACCTCGTTAATAATATAATAAGTTAAGGTTCATCGATTATTTTTAAAAAATTTTGTGATTTTAGGGTTTTTAAAATAAATTTCAATATTAGAATGATGAAAACGAAATTCTTTTTAAAAAACTTCAATAGAAGATTCTCTTGTTTAATTGACAATCAAAATGATGCATTGTTTCATTATATTGGGAATCGCAAAAATGGCTTAATGCACCCGAACCGTATCCGAGAGGAAACAGTATCCCGCACAAATTTAATGCACATTTGATCAATGTTGTCGCATCATTTGAAAATTTGATGAGCAATGAATTATTCAATACCTGCATTGAGAGCATCCGCTAGTTCAATTTCACAGCTGTGTCCGGTGTAGCCGGTGGAACATTGGCATCGCACCGCTTCCGCCCCTACGTGTCTGTAATATTTAAACTCGTTAATATTTAAACGATTCGACAAGATATTAAGCTTATTGAGCCCCTTATTCCGGAAAACGGAGTACCGAAACAAATCGCACAATATTCTGCCTTTGTACATTCCAAATGAGATTAATCTCTCGTGAAAGTTCGTACTTGCAAGTGCCGCCGTTACGGCAAACGGAATTTCGCTGGTCGTTGATGCAGAGCGGTCCGTTCGAGCATTTCTCACCGCTGAAGTCGTCGAAACAGTTGCACCGAAATGTGCTGTGTGAAAAAGGAAAATATACATACATTTAACATTGTACAGCAAAAAAAAAATATATATCGCAAATATTAAACCAAAAAAATGTCTCCCGCCCGACGGAAAAATGTACTGAAAAATTCGATAAGCAATTACTGGTGAAAATTTCTATCGGAACACTTTCGAAAGTATTTTTTATTAAACTTTTATCGATATTTTCCGATGTTACTATATACCCTTAGATTTTTTTTACAATACCGCAGGATTAACAGAGGGGGAAAAAAGCGGAACGCGTAATAGTAGCCGAGAGTCATTATGATTCATGAGATTTTCTGGCGGGATTTGAGCTTCCGCGCTATTCATATACGTTCACCGGTTATTTTCCCTCGCCGGCTTTCTCGTTCGATTCAACCCCCTATTACCCCGTTCTTCATCGGCGTCCGAAGTTTCGACCAAGGTCTCATAAATATACGAGTTTCGCAAACGAAATCTTTTGCAAACTTTGTTCTCACTCCAATGGGTTTATTTATTTAGTTTTTTTTTTCCTATTAATACCGACAACGAAGTTGTCCGCTGTAAGCCATCGACTCTTCGATATAATTAAAATCTCTACCTGCGAGAACGCTCCTGGTACTTTTAGATTTCAATTAATTGTTCGTAATTACGTAAAAGGCTGAAGTCTTCACAATCTTTACTCTATTTTCCAATTAATTAATTACGAGAATCGGATCTCGTAACGGGTCTCTATAATATATTGAAATTATTATTATTTTTTTAATGAGCGTTACTACCGTATTGTTGATAACGAAACTATAAGTGAGAAACTGTTTAATAAGATTTTAACAGATCAGGAGTCCTGAAGTCCGAACAGTCGGAAAGCAAGATTATTAAAATGTTTCTATATGTGTATTCATGTGAAACCTTAGTGGTCTGGTCACCTAATGAAACAACCGCTACACGTTTCTTTTCTTTTCACGAACGAGTGAGCGAGCATAAAATCGATTGAGCAATTTTTGTGTGCCGATCACCGAAAAATCTGGGCCACGCTGTTCAAACGTTGGACCCGGCCGACGCGGAGCCTCCGAATATTTCGTATTTGCAACTCTTCGACCGCCACAAAAGTGAAAAATACAAAATCTGTAATAACCGACCGCGCTTTAGAGTGCATTCAAGGCTTTGAAGTGCATTTTTTTTCCCGTTAACATATACGGCATCAATTCCACGAATATTGGAATAAACCGACCTATCCCTTGTAAATTGACTGTTATAAGTTAATTTCCACGTATCCCGGGTAAACAATATTTGATCCTGACCTACCCTTAATACTACATCGCTTACTCTTTCGAACATCTCTTAAAGAATTCTCAAAATTTGTATAGCTCGTTTGGAATTCATGATTCACTCGAGTATTATCACCAACTACAAAGGTGTCCTGGCGAGCTACGGCAAAAGCTCTGCAGGACGCGACGCGCAATTTCGTTGTCGCGGCGTTTATTTATGTTCGTATAATTCCGTAATGTCTTACGTGTAATCAGAAGTGAGAATGCAGTTTCCCGTGTATGAGCAGTCGCGTACAGTGCAGGAATTCGGATTCGCTTCGGCCTCGGTGATTTCGTACGTGACGTTGAAGCCATACACGCCTAGGAGATCGTGAAGCACCCGTACGTGATTGCCCTCGAGTCTGTCGAGGTTGAATTCGATAACGAGAAAAGGCCTGAACGACTTGAACCATCTGTACTCGAAGACGTTGCCCTCGGTGACTTCTTTTATAAGGGTGCCGCCGAAATTCGTTGTCTCGGACTCGTAGTACGCGTACTCGGTGAAAGTCAGACCCTTGTATACGTACAGCTGAGTGAGGTAGACGATGATCGAGCCGTTCGCCAGATTCATCTCCGAGGCGTCGATCACCCAGCGACACTTTATCGGCACGTCGAAGGGCTCCGGAAAATTCGGCGTTTGAATTATGCCTCGGGGCTCGGTCAGATGTCCGCCGCACGAATCTACGTCGATCGCGTTCTTCGAACAACCGGAGTGGCTCACGAGGCAAAACAGTCCCAATAATATCAGACCCAGGCCAACTCCGTCCATCTTCAATTTTGTTATTTTCACCAAGGACACCTGTTGAGCAAAGAAACAAAAAATTATTTCTTTTTTTTTTTAACGAAATAAGTAAAATAATGGGGAGTGACGAGAAACGGAAAAAAATATATAACGATAGTCGAACTTCAAGGATTGAATGAAAATTCATCCAACTACTGCTGCCCAAGTATTGCTAGACATTCTTCTTATCTCCTTTCGGAAGCAAACGTACGAACTCGTGGTAGGAGTCCAGAATCTAAGTTTTTTTTGCTCCATTTTTTTAGGAATCGACAGATAACGGACGATTTCTCCGTATCATGAAACAGAACCTTTTTTTAACGACTTGGCGTCAAGACGCTGCTACGTCTCTTGATAATAACGACAACGAGAAACAAAAAAAGTTTGTATAACGATCCTCGAACTGTAAGGATTGAATGAAAATTTATCCAACTACTGCTGCCCAAGTATTGCTAGGGGTTCTTCTTATCTCCGCTCGGAAGCAAACATACGGACTCGTGGTAGGAGTTTGGGACTTTTTTTGCTGTTTTTTTTTTAGGGATCAACAGATAAACGATTTCATTGTATGATGGAACATAAAATACCCGATGGACATTTGTGGGTAACGATGAAGTGAGTAAAATTACTTAATGTAAAATTAATAAATATGATAAAATAGTAAATACGTCGATTCAATTATTAAATATTACCATGTCGTGCGTCAAATGGGAAAAATGATTTTAAGTTTTTTCTTTGTTTCTCAATCTTTGCAAATTTTTACTAAAATACTTGGTACATATGCGGTAAATATCGAAGGTCATGCTTGGAATTAAAAAAAATCTATCTGTACCGTTTCAAAAAGAAGCGGTCGAGACACATATGCAAATAGCATGAAATGTCATACAATTTTATGCAACGAATTGCGCACTCGACCGTGCTTCGATCAAGTTCGATTTAAATTTTGTTACTTAGTGGCGAATTGTTATCGTCCGATGTGAAATTCTAGGTACAGTTGCGGTTCAAAGTACTTAATGACAATGATTCATTCGAAATGTAAACGTTTCATTCGGACGAGAGATTAAACGACAAATCTTCGATGTATAAAATTCTTTTATCATTACAAATCAATCGTCCCGTCGGATCAAGAATCTTATCTGGTCATCGATGCTCTTCTTCACTCATTTTGCTCGTGATCTCAAAATATCTCATAAACCGTATTCCAAATTATATTTCCATAAATTGACGGGAAATAAAAAAAAAAAAAAAATTAATGAAAATAAGTTGAGTCTTCAGGTCCAAGCATTCAAATTCCCTTTAATCGAAATGCCATAAATACGAACATTATAAAAGAAACCATTCCCATAATAAAAAGAACCTTCCGCGGGAAATGGTAATTACGGTTCACTCAACAGTACGAATTAAGAATTTTTTTAGGAGAATTTAAGGACATGGGAACAAGATGGTTATTGTATACGAACGGTAAGAAGAATGTTTCTTACAAACTTCGCTCATCATTAAAAAAATTAGTCTGAACCTCGACATTTTTCCGGTCACAAATCGTCTATACCATCCGTAAACAATGTAAAATCAAAATCCGAACAAAAAAATACTCGAAAGTCGAACAAGTGGTTTGTTCGGGACGTTTATTCGGTAAATGTTTTTGTTTTGAAAATCGATTTCTTGCATCACCTTTGCTTCTCAATAAAAATAACTCCCAAAAAATCGAAGTAAGTATATGCCACTTTCTTTACTTTAACTCGATTTATGAGTGAACAGTAAGTGTTGTTTGTCAAAGACATTTAAAGACATGGCAATGGGATGATTATTTTAAGCGAATGATAAGATGATTTTTGTTACAAACTTCGTTCATCATTAAAAAATCAGTCGGGACCCCAACATTTTTTCCGATCACAACTCGTCCCTTTCATCCGCAAACAATGTTACAAAAAATTCTGAAGAAAAAAAACACCCGACTAAGTAATTATGATGGCGTTAAAAGTCGCACAACAAGTGGTTAACCTCTGTGTTTGGCAAAATGTGGCTAAAAACTAATTTTTTGCATAAAAAAATTTAATTAAATAAAGAACCTTTGTCAATAAAAAATAACTCAGATCCTCGCAATTTCGGCCGGTCATGAATCGTCTCCGTTCACCGTACGAGACACAACGTTTCAGTAAAACGCTATCAATCATAAACTTCGAAAGCTGTAAACACTGAATTGTTTTTATCAAGACACCAGCCGTGCGGAATAAAACTCAATTCACATTTGAACCGAGCCGGGACTCGAATAAATCATCCCGCACGAGTGTTGAAGAAACGCCTACATATATATATATATACCTCCCCAAGTACGTGTGATTAATGGTTCTATCCAACTGCTCGGTCACCCCGATGCTCGATTCAGTTCGGTACGCAAGACGCCGTTCAAACATCAGAGTAAATAAAGAATAACGATGTTCTCACTCACATCAACGTTCCTCCTGGACGGTCGCGTACGCCGGTCGTCCGGCACCTGGAAGTCCGGAAGGCAGAAGACGTTCGTTGTCCTTAGCGTCGTAGCGTTGTATCGCAGTAGTAGCAGCGAGAGCTGGCACGACAGCGGCAACGAGCGGCGAGAAACGATGACAGGATAACCAGCGGCATTCTCCGAGGATTTTCTTTCGATCGTCGAAAAAGCGGGCTATTCCTTTCGCGATTCTCACATAGTACCGTAGTCGCAGAAGCGGCAGTAGTAAAACCGTACTTTCGCTTGTCGTGCAAGAGCATCATCGAACATTTGTGAAATGCGTATTTATCGTAGGATATTCAGCGTTGTGTGCAGAGAGCGATTTCGGATCGAGCATAGTATAGCAGTCAGAGTACGGAATGTAACGGTCGAATGAACAAAGTAAACAATATTATCGAACAGTTATCGTGGAGAGGCGTTATAGAGTAAACAGTGGACCGAGTTAGTCGGGTTCATCCCTGGGCGAAGCGCACGACTCGGTGACGAGTACACGAATGAGAATAACGAGGATCGGGGGGAAAAAATAGAGCGTTAGTGAGCCGCTAGTAGCCACTCGGGCTCGGCAGAGTCCCGAGACTGGAGGAGTCACTGGACCTGTGCTACTCTACCGCCTAGTGGTGGTGATGGTGCTGCTGCCGCTGCGCTACTCCGGAGATCGAAGAAGGATTTTGCGTGCTGTGGGTGTCCCTCCCCGAATATAGAGTGTGCGAAACTGTTGGCTGGCTGGCGGGTGGTTGGGCGTTAGCCTCTTCCGCGCGAGCAATCTTTCAGCGCGCACCCCTCTGCGCGTCCTACGGCGGCAGCGAACGCACCTCGATCGAGAGGCTAGCCGGCCGAGACAAAGAAATCAGGGGGAATGCGAAGGGGGTGGGGGGATCCAAACACAAGGAGGTGATACAACGAAGACGGTGTGCTCGGGGGAGGGCGGAGTGTGACCGCTGCGTAGGGAGCATCGGCCTTGGGACTGAAACGCGGAGATGGTCGTCGAATCGTTGTATTTTGTGTTTCGAGGTAAAAGGCGAAGTTTGCACGACCACCGAGATATATTCCAATAGCAACAATAAAGCACCATGCGGGTGGTTGAGTCGAGGGACCGCAAAGCGCGCACGAAAGCACAACCGACGTGATTACAGCGAAAACGGATTGACTGGTCGATTTGCGGGTCGGCTAGCCTGGCGGTATCAATTCCGGCTCAGCGGTCGTCGGTCATACACTGAAGTCAAAGGTGGAAACGACGAAACAGCCTGTTTGCTTTGTTAGCTTTGAAACACACTGTTCATTGTTATCAACTTTAGCGAAACCGTCGGGCTTTTATTCGAGCTCGTCTATCACAAATTTCTTTCGCGTCGGTAACTTTACGAAAATCTAACACGAAAAATGTAATTAAAAAGATTAAAGCTTTTTTTTTGTTCTGTACTTATATCAATTTTTTTTCGCTTTAAAAAATTGCTTATAAACTGTGCGGAAACCCTGCCCATCGCTGAAGTGTCTAATTATTTATTCGCGATAATAATAATGCATTGAACTACATAAATCAATATATGCTATTCATGTCCCACCGGGCACACGAAATCACGCATTCGTTACGCTCGTACTTTCAATATTAATTTTGTAACCGAAATTTGTGACTATATTTCAACATGTATAATCACGAGTGAGAATTCGTTATTATTGACTTTCGATAAATCTACAGTATTCGCACGGTCGATACGACTATAGACGAATCCTTTTTAACGCCGCGGAATTCTGGCAGTCAATGGACGAGGATGGGAGACACTTAGGAACTCATTCGTTTTCCTCATTCGCGGACGATTCAAAACACGCATAGGCACACAAAAAGCGCAAAGACCGCCGATGTGTTGAGGCTTTAGCTCTTTTTTCTCTTTCACACCGAGTCCAAAGGCCTCTGAGGATTTTGTCGCGATTCATGCAACTTGCCATCGGCACGAATCCTTCGGAGAGGAAGAAGACCATATTTTCATTAAAAATTTATTTCGCCTTACTGAAGAACTTTTTTTTTTGGTTCATAATTGTACTTATTATTTCAAGATAGAGATTTTTTTTATACTCTCCTAGCAATACGGAAACGTTTCTGTTAATTTAATGATACTTATTCTACACAACCTCAATAGTTTCTATCAATAAAATACATAGTTAAGTGTGTGTGTGGACTTGGTCAATATGCTCATCGTGCTCGGCTACATCAAGAGCAAAGAAATGTTAAGTTTTCAGAGAACTCGACGGAGGAGATAACGCACTGCCTGCCGAAAGAGATTTGGCCTACAAGGATCTGTCGTGAGAAATCGACAATATTCACTTGTCGACTGTGTACTGCAAGGTCATGGAAGTATTTTCGCTCAAGCCTGGACAACGGCCTGGACAAGCTCTCTCAACATTGGTTCCCGACCCAGCTAAGCACTCTGGCGGACCTCATTCTGATAAAATATTTTTTTCTTGCATTTGATTACTCGTTGATTACAGACTATAATTCCCGATTATAATTTACGTACAGGCGCAACGGTAGAGGCAGGGGTAACTGGCCGATCTTTTTTTTCATGAAAAGCGATAGAGCCTCCTTGGAGATTGTATGCGCGAAGTATCTTTTTACATTTTTTCCGCGCAAGCAACGTATATCGACGTCGGAATCGTTCTCGTCGCTCAGCGAGTTCGACGACGCCGAGTTTGATGATTGCGATTGCAGATTCGACGATTCTTGGCTACCGGAGCTCTCCGATCTCTCATCGGCGCGTCTTTTCTGGCTCGTGCTCGTACCGGATGAACCTTTGTCGACGCAGAGGCTTCTATTTCGTCGATAAAGGTTCCTCGGGAATAATTCGTTCTCGCTCAACGTAACGATATTGCTATCGGATATTTCGTTCGTCCTCGTGTGGTCGACGCTGCGTCTATTACGAGAACTGCAATCGTCGTTGGAGCAATTTTTATCACTGAGCAAATCATCCGTATTATTTTCGTGCGTCGCGTCCATACAATTGTTCGATCCTCCTTCTTTAATCTCAGAGTTCGATTGACGAGCGAACATGCTTCCTGCTGCGTTGTCATCGTCGACGGTCATGCCAGCATTTCGTACTCCCTCCGAATTTCTTGCTGAAGTCTTTTTCGCTCCCACGCTCGTATCTCGGTGATCACCGTCCCGGCCATTCGTCTCCTCGGAGGATGAATCGGAACGGTCGCTCTCAGAATTTTCCTCCATTTTCGTATCGAGCTTCTCCTTGAGAATGGAAAAGGCTTTTTTTATGAGAGCGAAGTTGAGCTCGTCATCGTCGTCTTCGTCGTCGTCGTCGTCGTCGTCGCTGTTCGAGACACCGGCGACGGTGGAGCAAGAACCGGATATTCTGCTATTCTGGGCTTCCTCGGGAATATCGTTATGGCCGAACAATCGATAGAGTTTATTATCACCAGACCCGTTAGATTCGTTGTTGGATGCAGGAACCTCGCTCTTTCGACGTTTCAGCCTCGACTCGAATGACCGATCGAACCGACTCTCGGCTTGATCGTTGTCGTCGGCTTCCATATCAGAATCATTCGCAGCCTTGGCTGCCGTGGAATTATCTCGCTCCGCTGTCTCTGTAGCGTCCATTACGTCGTCCTCGTCTATCATGGGAGGGGCCTCCTCGAAATAATCCTCGTTCATTTCAGACTCGGTGTTTTCTGACTCTTTGGTCGAGTCTTCGGGCTCGTTTCGACCACGGAAAAGGTCCGACAGGTCGACCTTGAATCGGACTTCGTCTGAATCCTCGCTAGTGTCGGAATCCTCGGTGTTACGACGATTCGGCTGAGGTGGCTGAACGACCGCTCTGACTAGCTGCAGCGTCGACGACACGACTTCCCTCCGTTGAGCTTCTGTAAAATGTATATATGTATATATATATATTTTTATGAAGTCATTCGCCTCTTTCGGATACTGTCTCGTCATTGATCTCAAAATATGACCGACCTGGAGCTAAATCTTCGAGATATGGAATACTATAGGGGGACGGTGGCAACTGGGACGATGGAAGATCAACGACCGACTGAGGTATTATCACAGTTTTCCGCTCCAAATCGGTGTGCTCGGACCAGACAAGTTTTCGTAAATGACGCCTTATCGAGCCTCGGCACAGTTCTTGGAGAGTGGTCGGCTGACACAAAGCTGCAAATTAATCATTGGTCGATCAGATAAATGCGGGATGTCGATTCATCGCGGCGATTTGACTGTGTGCCGCATATATTAAGATTGTCGGTGCACGGTATTTATGATACAATGGAATTCGTTCCAAAAAATGCAAAGGAACTGAAGGAAATCCAGTTTTTTTCCTCAAATTTCACCGCATATATCTTGATGTGTGTAAAATTTAAAAGGAAAAAAATGTTGGGCTATTGATATAGAGTAAAAGGTCTTGAATAGAAGATCTTGTCAATAATCGACCACTGTTCCCATTCAGAAATAACGCAGTGAAATAGCGGGATGCGACTGAGAGTTAAATTAATAGAAACTGAAAATAATATTGATTTTACGTAGATGTAGTAGACCCCGGTCGTTTCCGTCCTGGGGTGAGGCTAGCATGGCAAACGATACCGGCAGCATCGTGTGATTTCGCCATGTTGTCTCGTTGATTCTCTCGATTCTCAGCAAGTGGTCCTTGTACGGCATAACAAGAATCCCGCCGACTCGAACGAACTGCTTTACGAATGGCTCGTGAATCTCCGGACAGGCAGCACCGCAGTAGACTCTGTCGTACTGTCGATTAGGTATCACATTCAGAAAATTTCCTAAACAAACAAACATCCATTTTCAATCGCGTGTTCGCGTCAAATAGACGCATCAATGGTTCCTTTTTTCTTTTCTTTGCGAAAAAAATTGTTCCTCTTACCGAGCTGAAAGGCAGGCTCGCAAAATTCAAATTCATCGGTGTTCAGAGACTTCTCCTTGAATGTCTCCAGATGCTCGTACGCGTACGCCAAACAATCCTCGTGCATTTCTATACCGTGATTAGTACCGTTTTCACCTGCGAAATATAAACGCAGCCAATTATAGATTGAAGGTAAAATATTTCCCGAAAATAACATACGATATCGTCGATCGTGTTCCGCACAATGGTAATCGATCAAATATTATTGGTATAATTATATTCTCTCAGTAGAAATCGTTATGCTATAAAAATTACAATACTTTAAGACCAAAATAAAAACAAAATAGTCCAACGATGAACTCAGTTATAAAATTGATCTTTTAGAATTAAAAAAAACCGTGCCATGCGTTTTACTGAGTAATCGGATAATTGACACAAATTTTTGTTTATTGGTTCTGTGTACTGTTTCATTTTGATAATCCATTCAAAAAAATTTTACCTAGTATGAGACCAGCCATAGTGCTTAAATAGCCGGTTCCGGAACCAATGTTGAGGAAACTAAGTCCAGGCTTGAGCATAAGTCCTTCCATGACCTTGCAATACACGCACGGTGCTGACAAGTGAATATTGCCAATTTTCCATGAAAGGTCCTTGTAAGCCAAATCCCTATGGGCAGGCAGGACATAATCTCCTCTATCAACTTCTCTGAAGACTCTCTCAACATTTTTACTTTTGATGTAGCCAAGCACGATGAGGATATTGACCAAGTCGTCGTTATCCTGCCCGCAACTGAATGCGCCCCCCATGCCTACGGTTCAGCTCTGAAACAAAATAAATTTAAAAAAATGATTAATATTAAAAATTCTAGTTATATTTATATTTTTTGACCTTTGGTGATACTACGGAGTATAGAGTATTCGTCTGGCTTACTCGACAGTAAGAGCGACCAAAGAAGAGCAGATAAGTCGAGAAATGAACTGCTAACTACTTGCTGTCAGGCATTATCAGTTAATAGGAGGGGAGGAGGGAAATTATGTGCGTACAATAATAAAAATGTAAGTAGGTTCAAAGAACAATATTCGAAGCGTGAAAGACGCAGAGACCAAGCTGCGGCGTTGACAAATCGTACTATATACACACAAAAACTCTACGAACCTATGCAGAGATTATACCACAAAAGGTTTGTCAATTCTTTTTCCATTTACCTCTCGTTCGGATATGCTAGTTTTCATGCGCGAAAAAGTATTTAATTCGTCAACAGGACAGAAGTGCAGTTTAGTTGAGGAAATTCTCAGATGCAGGCGACAATCCTATTTTCATTTAATAATAGCGCACAGGTGCACTGCAATGCAGATAAAGCACGGCTGCCAGAATATCTATATTCTCGGATAAATTAATCGTGCTACTGTCATACCGTGTTTTGTTTTTCTCTTCTATTACGTGTCGTTCATTCGGTTTTCCGTGTCAGAGACATCGCGACGATTATACACTTTTGTCGGTCGATACCCGAATAACAGCGAAATTAACGCCGAAAGTCTGTAAACCCGTTATCTATATTAAATTATTATCTATAAACTGTCTTGTATGATTATAACCGAATTTTCATAGAGCCACAGGCGTGCGTGACCTTCAAGGAAAAAATACGGAAGGAATAACTAAGTTTGTTTTGATAGCGCTGCCTTTATCTCGAGCTTCGCACACTATTATTATATTTTGTCACGGACTTACCTCGGTGTTAGAGAACGATAATTCAATAACAAATGGTGAAAAAAAATCAGAGGAAACAATGGAGACGTCTTCGTTACGCAAAAGAATATTCGTCGTAATTATCGTGAATCAACATGACATTAGTCGACAGCCACTTTGTATCGTCTAGCAGCAACAACGTCGTGTCCGAGGGTGACATGAAGTCGTTGGGATGTTTGAACGCACTGAACCGATCGGCGACGCTAGCGTTCGTTTTGATAAATACGAAGAGGGAACAGCGAGAGAGTCAGCTGATAGAGAAAAAAAGAATACCGACCGACGAGCGTAGCCTACGCCATTGGCGAACTGCGAAGCATACACCAAAATACTAGACTATATATATATATATATATGTATATATTCATGTCCATATGAAACTCGATGTACCGCTCGTTGACACGTTACAAACTTACTGTGTCCCTTGACAAAATTGAGACAGTTCGATGAGGCAATTCAATCGATTATTCGAATCGTCATTGTAAGAGTTGAGGCTTCTTCGAGAATATGAGCAGCCTTCGATTTTATCATAGGTATTTGTGTTGTTATCCGAAGCTTGGAAGCTTGGAGTGTAATTGAAGAAGTACTTCAATCTTTTTGTTTTTTTGCGTCAGCCGTGGTGATCTGAGGAGAATTAAACTTCGTATTGCTGTAATATTAGTGTAATTCTCGACAGTGAACTGTATTCCTCGCGGTTAAAAGGGTCGAATGTTCCGATCGTTGACACGTTACGGATTATTTACATGTGGCAAGGAATGTATTTTTTGATCACAAGAAATTGAAATTTTTTACTTGAATTTTGTAAATTCATGATGCACGATGGTCAATTACCGGGCCATCTGCCTGATTTGCGTACTACTACTACTAATGCACAGTATATTTCGAACCGTCTACACTTTGACGATCGATCAGTGTTTCTGTGTGTGTGGCAATTGATTAAATGATGTGTCTTCCATCGTCCAATTTTATCCGATAAATGTAACCACAGTTAGGCTCCTCTCGTTACTTTGGAATCGGAACTTCGCGTTTATCGATCCTATATATAAATAATACGAATTACTCCACAGAAGTGGCCTGTAACTACATCGTGTCCCGTTATAAAATGTCCTATACACTAAAAATAATTTAATTAAATAATTTTAAAATATATTTTTGTATTTAATTTCGTAAAAAAGAAATACAAAAGACAAAGCAACGATCTATATTTTTGTTAATTACCTATTGTTTTTAATAGAAGAGTTGCATAAAATAGTATCGAGATTTTTTTCCCTGAGCCGGCAATTCCGTTCCACCTATATATGATCAATAACAAAACAACACGAATCTCAGAAAATTTCTCTGAAAGCATCTCGAGCCTGTTGATAGCGCGCGATAAACGCGATGATGGTTATCGTCACTGCGCCGGTAACTATTAACAAGGCCTCAACTTCATCATGTACGCATTGCTGCTGCAAATGCAATTTTTATCGTACGCGCATTGATTTCGCGCATGCGCGATGCGAACTCGCGGTCTCTATCGAAAACTCGTCGGTGAATACTACTGTTTCGTCGATACTGCAATAAGCTCGGCCAAATTGAGTTTTTTGACCTTCTTTACGCAAAGCTCTTATCTTATGATGAAAATTGATTTAAAAAAAAGATATTCGTAGTGTGCTAAATGTTAATCGAAACGCGCATCGCATCAGTGTACATTTTCGTGCCGGCTTAATCCCGTTATTTTTCATCGAGTATCAAAAAACCTCAAACACATTTATTCGACAAATTTGCTATTTTCATTCAATACAATATATCGCGACTTATTCTTTATAAGTCGCTAGGATGTTTGAAATATCCCAAGCTTCTGTAACAGATGCATTGGAACCTTAACCGGTGTATTCTCGACGTGAACGTGACCGAGCACTAACGTGAACGGCGCCTGTGAGCAGAAGCAGCGCACAGCATGATGCGCGCATGCGCATTACCAATATTATCTTCTCTCTACTCGGATGATGGCGACTGACAACTTTAAAACGTGAGTTTATTGTGTTATTGTTACTGATATATATACCGAGCGATAAAGATCCAAGTAGAATTCAGTTTGTTCAGATGTAACGAGCGATCTCGGGAGATCACAAACACTTGTTTTAATTCTCGCGAAACATTGTGCCTTATTAAAATCACTCGCACAAAAATATACGTTGGACCAATCGTTTATTACAAGCGATGCACCTATATACATATATTGCTACGTGTTTTTGTGTAACGTGTGCCCGCAACTTTGCACGGGGGACTTGCGGCTAATAACTCGTAGTAAAAAAAGGTCAATGGTATCACAACACCTTCGACTAATAATAATCGACCTTCCATTCGGAACTTATCCTTGTTGGTGCTGAAAAATAAACTTTGTGATTTATGTTATACGTGCGAAAATAACCGTTGACGATATTTTGTCAAACTAAATGTTGGTGAAAGCCTGAAATTGGACTCGCGATAAAGTAGGTTCGGTTTGAGATTATACTTTCCTATATTTTATTTATTTATTTTATACAAATCGTAATTACATATATTTATACACATATATATAAGTTTTCCTCATAGCCTAAAAATATCCAGCCTCGTATAGCGGATAATATCGCGTCAAGCAGGTTTGCGTGAATATTTTTTTTAAACTCGACATTTTGAACAATTATTGTTAATTATATGTTGCACTTTGTTTTTACTAAATTATCGAGTGTTTCTGTACATGGAGACTTTTGTTCTCTCCATATTCTTCAATACAACGAAAGTGCGTTGCTACATGTGATATGATTATTCGGCAGCTTTGCGCCATTCCCCGAGATTCTCGCGTACTACGATTCTGCAATGTGCATGTAAATACGATTTTCATAAGCAACCCTCGGCTTAGTTAACGGATACGATTGTTAATCGCATCCCCTTCCGTTTGCAATATCTCGTAAATAACATTATTGTGACACTGAGTTTCGACCTAGTAGATATTACTATCGATAGAGGTTACGGATTACTGAGAATATAAGGTGAAAGGAATCGATAAAAATCGCGTCTTCCCGTCCACCAACTAGTATGTGCTTTGGAGGTTAATACGTTTGAAGCAGCTTTTCCACCTTTGTCGATAAATCATTATTCACCGCGATAACGTCTAAAATTAAACGTAAAATCGATAATTTCGGGAATACCATAACATTTATTCGATCAATGCCGAGGACTTCCTGCGTAGTGAGTAGCGTTGGTAAATTCAACGGATATATATTATCCCGAGAATCTCTTTTTGAAGAAAGCCCACTTCGATTGTGTTAACGCGAACCTCGGGTACATCGACCAGTAGTCGCGCGATGCTAATAGGACGTCACGAGAATCCTCGTCGCCCATTGGCTGGTGCAACAGGAGCCGAGGCTGCGTTAAATACCGAGGAAACAGCGATTTAAGGCTCATTTCCAACTCGTTCTTTCGCAATGGCACGTTCGATATTTCTTCGGCAAACACCATCGTAACTATAAAAACTTTTCTGCCCTTCCGAACGTATTGAAGTCGTTCGGAATTATCACAATTCCGAGTAATTCGGAAATTCGTTCTTGGTAAATAGTTAGACGATCAATAATTATCTTGACAATCCTGCATGTTACGAAAACATTCCGCGAGTTGAAAAGTGCACAATAAACTGTCCGAGTTCTACGAGATTACGTGCATAGTTTCGTCGATAACAGAGCGAATGCAAATTTTCGCGACTCAATATAAATAACGTTTGCACATCGGCTGATCGTATATTGATCGCGTTTGATTGCTATCGTTATTTGTTATAAACTTGGAACTGACCGTGTCGAATTTTTTTTATTCCCGTCTCTGTGTGCGTGAGACTTGGAAGTTGTGTTGGACGATTGGTCGGAGGCGTCATGTGCGACGGCGACCAGCCAGTGACGAATGGATCGCCGGAGCGTCGTCAATCGTTTCGGGACCTATGAGAACTAGCCGTAGGCGTGTACAAGAGGCAAACGAGACTCGAATTCTCAAAACGATAGCTGCCGAATTTTCGTTCAAACATTGTCATTGTATAATCGTGTTTGGCGCTGTTTTGCCTATGTCAAATCGTCAGATCGACAATCCGATGTTTATCGTGAAAAAATTTATCCGCCGAATGAGAGGAACCGTACAGTTTCCGAGCGAAAAACGCGAGTGCGAACGAGACGACGGTGTTGGTTCGCGAGGTTCGTGATGCGCGACGAACAATTAACAAATTTTTCCGAAGAACTTTTTAGCTAGACGTGAGTGTTCGGTGTTTGTGTCGTACACTTTGCGCGCTACGTAATTTTTACTCTTTTTCTCTACTATTACCCTCGACAAAAGAAATCATTTTTCTATCGCTCAAACATTGTCCTCGGTCGGAGTGTGTGCGTGCGTGTGCCGTGTGGTAAGAACAATAACGTTTATCGAACTCTTCAAGAATCGATGGGCGCGTTTTTCAAAAGTTTATTGCGTTGAACCATCGTGTCTCACGCCAGTTCGTCGTCCGATATATTTTGTTAAACGCGTTAACGATAGTTCATACAATTCTTTTAACGTTACACACGTACTCACGATCATTCAACTTGTTTAACGCGACGATTTAACGCTAATCTTCAATTATGTAACTCGCGAGCGGTTACATTCAATAAAATTGCTTCTGTGGTCCCCAAAAAGGTTCGTTTGCTCCGAATTGTAAGTTATCAAGTTTACTCAGTTATTATGCTCTTGCAAACGCGAACGGGATATGCAAAAACAAGAGGGAAAAACCGAATTCTGTCCAGCTAACATTCCAGAATAATCCATAGAATTTTAGAATGCAAACTTTTTGTTTGTCTCCTCTGTATTTACATCCTATAATTGATACTTATCTGTAATGTTTAACATTTTACATTTGTAATTGAATATTTATTATCCACTATGGATGCGTTTGCAAGAATTGATTAAACTTTAACGTCACAGATTGAATAAATTATTTTCTATTTTCGACCAGTTATATTTGGAGCGATTTTTGGTAGCAGAGAAATTCTTTGTTATAATTTTTTTTTTTAATGAAAATAAAAATCTTTTGCCACAATAATTTTCTTATATTTTTTATTTAATCGCTGTAACAAATTAAGATTGGACGAGGATAATTTTGTTTTGAAATTTTTCACCTACAGAATGGAGGAAGAAATAGTGGTGGACGATGTGGACGAGGGTAACAGCGTAGAAGCTCAGCAGTCCGACGACTCGTCGACTCACGTGATGCCACTGCTGTACATTCAGCAAGGGAAATTACGTTCGGGTCAGCCCAAAACAGCCAACCAGAGTCTTGTCTCTCCGGGTGCTACGCAACTCGCAGCTATTATCAACCCGGTTAACAATTCTGTGAGTAAAGCATTAATTCTTCGTGCTTCTGCTCGAGCGAAAGAGTTCAAGATTTTATTTAAAAAATAATTGAATTTTTTAAATATGATTGAACTTTTTTTTTACATAAACATTTCTTTTTCCATTTTTTATTTTTGTATATTTATTGCAGATCGTTACGGCCCAGAATAAAGTTTTTATTCAAGGAGGGAATCCGGTGAATTCGGCTCAGAGCAAGCAGCACATAGTGATACACCGACCAATCAGCAGTGTCGGAGCGTCGGCTAGCCCTCAGGGGCAGAAGCACATATTGCTGAGAAAATCTAATGCTTCGACTGCACAGATAGTTCCTCTGAACACTTCGCAGAGCAATTCGACTCATGCCCAGCCGGGAAAGCACACGTTCGCTTATCTCGGAACGATTATCAAGCCGAACAAACCGCGCGACACCGTTGTGTTTCCACCAGGTGATGAACGCCCGGTATTCGAAAATACGAAAACCTATTTCGTTAACGATTCCGTTGCCGACAAGTTGATACGCGCTTTGAACGGGTGCAAGCACATTCGCAAAAGTGTACAAACACGTAGCGAACCAAAGTCGCACGCGCCGCACGCTGTGAGTTCGGACGATCGGCTTTATTCTCACGGTGCTTAGTCCTTTCTCTTTATTTACTTTGATATCAATGAATCGTTAACGAAATTCTTAAGACAGATAGGAAAAAGTTTCAGGCGCAAACTAGGGACCAGAACTATCCAGAATTATCTTCTGGAAGAGATTTTGTAATTATTTGATTAAGGTGTTGACGAATTTGCAGGCGAGTGTGCAGGCAAGTGATTTACGAAAAGAAAATTCCGACGGAGTTCAGCAACAGATGTTCGTTCGCCCGTAAAACGGTACACATACTTACGATAGTTTTCCATAAATTCAAGCTCTCGAGATTGGAGCCGAGAAAGAAGAAATTGCCTCATATTGCATGGTAACAGTTGCGTTGTAGGATAAAAAGCCTACAATTCGCTGATAATTGTGACCTGATACCGTGACGAAAATTTGCCTGCAGATGCGGATCCACCGTAATACAATGATTTCGAAATGGTTTGCCCAAGCTTGATGACCTATTTTTGCCCCCCTTGGCAACAAAAAGTTTCCTGACAAATTGTTGGGCGTTGTTATTAATGACTTCGGGAACATCGTTTTCTTTTGTGATAGGAACTCTGGGCTCGACTCAAATGCAGATTAACAAGCCGAAGCTCGTTATCGCACCGGTTATCTCCCAGCTCGCTCAAACTTCCACCAGCGCAACTACGGGGATTCAGAGCCAATCACCGAAACACATGACGAATTTATTGCTACCCGTGAGCATTCCCCAGCAAACGGTGCCCAGCAAGTCCAATATGTTCAATGTGAAAATTAACAACGGGCAAATCAGCGCAGACGGCAAAGGAACCATTACAGGTAAGGCTCGCATTCGTATCAACGATCGCACTGCACGCTTTAAACTTGTCCCGCAAACAAGTGAGTCCCAATTATAAACTTTTGGAAAATATTATCAGGAGACTAAAGTATTATCGATAAAAACTTGTTGACTAATGTCAACAAACTCTATAAATTTTAAATTGCCTCTATAAATTTTAAAGTTATTTTCGACATCCGTTCATTCCCAATTTTCCGCAGTCAGATTTTCTTTTTCAAGTGTCATCAAATAAATGGAATATATAATTTATGGGATACAATTTATGGAGTTTTGAAGCCTCAGTCCGCTTGGCCAGGGTGTTCGGGACACCCCTAGTATTTTTATGCTGAAAGTGGGGGGCAGGCTCGTGATGAGTACCTTGCACCTGTTAGCGCCGTGGCAGTCGGTCCCGGTCCGTTCAAGAGCGAGCGTCGGTAGTTGGAGAAACGCGTGGGTGTGGGAAATGCTTCGGTGCTTTCTAATATTTCCCATTAATATTTATACCAAGTTATAAAATCGAATGAATCAACGTCTAAATCGGTAAATGCGCACGTGTTATCCAGAAAATCTTTCGATGTTTTACCAAGCTACAATACAGTTGCAACTAAATATTCGAGTCAGCATCGTGTCCAAGGGTTAAGCGCATCTAAACTGGATTTTAGTTTCAACGGTTTATCTAAAAAATAACACGTAACAAGGCATTCTTATGAAAATAATGTAAATATGCAAAAGTATGTTATTGCCGTTTAAAAAAATAAATAAAAAACAATTTTAAGGTAGAAAAGAAACTTCAATGGAATATTTTGTATCACAATTCGTATATCGGGAAATAATTTCGAGATTGTTTATAATAATTTCAGAATCGATTGAATTGTATAGAGGTGTACTTGTAAAATGTTTTAATATGCCTGAAAGTTTAGAAACATTAATCGATTTGTTATCAAATAGCGCATTCGGGTGTTGAACACCCCACCTAGCGGACGGAAGGTCAACTCGCGTTATAGTTATGATTCATGTCTCCGTTTTCACGCAACATTAAATTACAATGATAAAATCGCGACAGCGAACACAATTGAAGACAGAAATATAAAATAATGTTTTTATTTAATTAAAGAAGAAAAAAAATTAACAAATCATAGACGTAATTTTTCAAAAATTAATATAAATCCGACCTAACAAATGCTTTTCTCGAGTATCGTAATTAATTTATCATCTCTCTGTCTATAGTTTTACGGGAATCGAAATCATCGAATGCATCGATTCATCCACCCCCTTTGCATCCAATAACGAAGATGACCCTATTGGCAGGCAAGGGGGGCAATAATTCGTCTGACAGTATAAAAATAACGGAAAATCCGGATTCCGCTGTAATAACGCCTATACCGAAAAAGGATGACGGTAATAATCAGCCGGAGAAACGAAAGAAGACGAGAAGCAATATTCTTCGCAGTTCGAGCGACAGGAGAAAGAGTCAGAGTACCGGAAAATCGTCACAGGACAATGTAATAGACGTGAGCTATTCCCTCAGCAGTCCCGAATCGGAACAGGATAAAGATAAAAAATCTATGAACGACGACGACATAACGCTGATAAAAGTTGTGTCGAACGAGAAATCGGACGATAAATCAACGAAAGTAAACGTGTCGATGGACGATGACATAAAGATTGAAATAATCAAATCACCTACCATGAGTGGAAAGTTGAACAGCTCGACGGAATTGAAAGCCGAGACTAAAGCGAACGATACTAAAGTCAAAAACGTCAAATCTGCAGAAGTCAAAGCTAATCGCGCGGACACCAAGGAACTCACTAACGGTGTAACGCCGAGCGATCCAAACTTTGACGCTGCCAAAGTCTTGGACTGGAAAGACGGTGTTGGGACATTGCCTGGCAGCACATTGAAGGTGAGCAACATTGCTAGTCGCTTACCTTTTTTGCTCCGAAACTTAAGATACTATTCGGGCAAGAGTTTATAAAATATTCTTTTAACTATGTAGCACTGTCGGCTTGAAATTGTATACAAAAATTACGCCCAATATTGTACTCTCGAAATGTTAAGATCATTAACGTTAATTTTTTTTTCTTAATTGATGACCCTGCGAAATCTCGTCAACGTTTCTCGTAGATTAAAATTTCTGAAAATGTATACGAACGAATGCATTAAAAAATAAATAACTTTGCCATTGTATTGAAACTTTAAAAGCACGCGACGCAGTATAAAGGAAACGCAACATTTAATGAAGTAATAATCATGAGAAACTGCCAGCAACGCCTAACTAACAATTCCATGAAAATTCAGTAGTTACTAAACACTTACATATTATATGATTTTATTACAAAATAAATCTAAAAAATATGAACGCGTGTAAACGCGCAGTTTTGCATAAACGAGTTTGGGCTGATGGAAGTGGTAGATGACGACGAGAATAACAAGCAGGATAAACACATCAGCATCGGTGATAAGGAAAATGTGTGTTTACCGCAGAATTCGTCAAAGTCGAGTCCAGTGACGGTTAGCTCTGAGAAGAAGAGTAAGTGTACAGTCGCGTGTAACCACATCATTACTGAAAACTTTAACTTATCTTCAAATTAATTCCAATATTTTTATAGATGAAGACAAAAAAGCCCGTGCAGTTTCAGCGGACACGCTTTACCGCTGCGAAAGCTGCGGCTGTTACGGTCTCGCCGCTGAATTCGAGAGTCCAATATCGTGCAGTCCTTCCTGCACGGAAGTCATAGAGGCAAAGAAACAACAGATGATGCGAAAAGAACGAGATTTAAAGTGAGTTTCAAGACATTAATGGCAATGATCCGCTGAAAAAAAGACAATCACGCTATTTAAAAAAAAAATTTATCGCTGTTGCAGTAGGGATGTACGTGCCAAAAGAAAGCGAAAAAGATTGCTCCAGGAGCAACCGCAGCCGAAGGAACAGGATGAAAAAATTGATGAAAAGTCACAGGATAAACCGAAATCGGAAACTGATGAAGATACGATCAGTGCGATGGATGAGGAGAGCCAAAGCGAACCTACTGAATCGAAAGTAAATATTGAATTATGTACACATTTTTTCTAGTCCCGTTACTTTTTGTAGTCAAACCGTTCAATTAACATTTTTATTTAAAAATACTTGAAACTATTTTTTTTAACCTTTAACAGCCATTGATAATTTTTGAAAAATGAAATATGAAGAGCAGAAGACATCATTCTTCTAATACTAAAATTTCATGTGACATCGACATTAAACTTCGAATCGATTTTGTTGAACATTTTTCCAATACCACCGTCCGAATTTTCATTGCTTACATATTTCTAACAATTACTTTTTTCGTTACTGCAGTATCCGTGGCAAACGGGGAAACTCGGTTTTTCATGGGCCAAGTATCTGGAGCATTGCAAAGCGAAAGCTGCACCTGTGAAGTTATTCAAAGATCCATTCCCCTACAGCAAGAATCTCTTCAAAGTGGGTATGAAACTTGAAGGAATAGATCCTGAGCATCCGTCGCGTTACTGTGTTCTCACTGTTGTCGAAGTAGTAGGTGAGTGTTCAAAAATATGGTGACATCAATTATCGTACCTTGCGATACTCAAGCTAAATGTTTTTCTTCGAAGGTTATCGATTGCGCTTGCACTTCGACGGTTATCCAGAAAATTACGATTTTTGGGTAAACGGCGACAGTATGGATATTTTTCCCGTTGGCTGGTCGGACAAGAACGGTCATCGTTTGGATCCTCCGAAGGGTTACGTGGCCAATAATTTCAATTGGAACGCTTATCTAAAAATCTGCAAAGCTACTGCAGCACCGAAGACTAGTTTTACCAATAAAAATGTAAGCTTTCAGTCTCATCCTCACGTTGTAATTTATTATTGCGTGAACTATTGGTTCGATCATTGTTTTTATCCGTAGACGGTGTTTCCAACGGGATTTCGCGTTGGGATGAAACTCGAAGCGGTCGACCGAAAACACTCGTCGCTGGTGTGCGTTGCCAGTATAGCTGGTCTCATGGATTCGCGGATATTAGTGCATTTCGACTCGTGGGACGAGGTTTACGATTATTGGGCTGACGCGAGCTCACCGTACATTCATCCGGTTGGCTGGTGTCACCACAACGGTCACAGTCTCACGCCACCCAACAGTGAGTACAGCGTTCTTCAAATAGTCGCAATAGGAAAGTTGCACAAATCGATCCCCTTCATTATTATCGTTTATGTAATTCCAAAAGGGCATATCACCTATCTTTCTATATTGGAAAATTCTTCTGATTGCCTTCACGCGATATGTTAGAACCTTTTTCTTTTCGCGAAGCTGGTCATTTTTATTTCACACCAGATTGAAATGACCGGTGTCGAAGACAATAAAGAGTGAAAAAAAATTGATTGCGAAAACGTAACGATTTTTAGTTTTGGTGCGAAATTTTATGTAAACGCAAAAAATATAAAAATAATTGGTTGCAACTTCCCTCTTGTCGTCTATTATGTCTCTACTGCTTCTCAGTGGATGGACGTTTTACAAAGGAACTTACGGCACGTTTTCAGATTTCAAAGACCCGAAATCTTTCACCTGGGACGCGTATCTGCGTGAAACGCGGTCTGTTGCTGCACCGGCGAGAGCTTTCAAACAGCGACCACCTTGTGGCTTCAAACGGGGTATGAAATTGGAAGCTGTCGACAAGAGAATTCCCCAACTCATTCGTGTCGCTACTGTTGAAGACGTCAAGGATCACATGTCCGTACTAATTTATTTGCTTTGTTTCGTTCGTTTATTTTCCTTATCGTCTACTAATTTTATTAATTTTTAATAGGCTCAAGATACGCTTCGACGGATGGCCTGAGAATCATGCTTACTGGATAGACGATGATTTTCCAGATATACATCCAATGGGCTGGTGTTTAAAAACAGGACATCCTTTGGAACCTCCCCTCAGTAAGTTCAATTATATTATTTTATTTTTCTTTGCATAATTTTCAAATTAACCCTTCATGTACCGGAGATTTGTTACCGATTGCAAACGCCCATGCCTTCTTTTAAGCACAAAACTGATACGGATGTTCGTAATAAATGTTCTCCTGTGTTATAAAAAAAAAACAACACTTCAAGGTAGGTCTTTGAATTTTTACAGGTTTTTTTTGCACATTAACTTGTTATTCGAAGCGTTCGAAGGTTGCGTTTTGACAAATTCTTGGTCCTCGTTGAACAAGGATCCGGTACATGAAGGGTTAATTATACAACGTGCTCATAGAATTCATAGATTAAGATCTATATAGGTCATATTTTCTCTCTATGAGCATCAAATATACGTCTTTCCGTACTTACATCACTACAGTAACGACGACAAATCATCATTGATTTTTTTTTTTTTTTTTTTTACAGCACCAGAAAATTTGGCCGAACGTTCTGAATGCGGAAGTTACGGTTGTCGAGGAATCGGTCACGTTAAAGGTCCAAAATTCGCAACCCACAATTCGGCCTCTGGCTGTCCGTATTCGCTTCAAAATTTGCACAAAGTACGATTGCTCTCCGATCGACTGAACGTACTGAAGCACGAGCCTTGCGATTTGGACGAAGACTGGCCCGACAAACAAAAGAGCGAAAGATCTGACAGATTAAAGATGGACAGGTCGGATAGGTCGGACAGTAAATTGGATCGGTCGGAGAAAGCTGAAAAATACGTTATGATCGAGGAGAGACTCATAAAAACTGAGAAGGACGTGAAGCAAGAGGACGGAGAATTGTCGGACAAAAACGAGAGATCGGAAACATCGGAGAGGTTGGTAACCAAACGTGATATATAAAATTTCTTATTGAACATCGAGTCCTCGAACACGATACAGTCGTACCAGTTCCGCGATCGCTGTATCTAATCTGTGTCTCATGTTTGTCCTCCTGATAATTCAACAGATCGAGCAAATCGCGACATCATCACAGCGACGGTCAAACGGACGATGACGAGATTTCGAGAAAACGAAAGAAACGGTTCGCCAATTAATTTTTACCTATTTCGATTCTTTGTGAGATTCTATTGTAATATAACGGATTGAACTGTGCGGTCGACAAAGTTAAAAATTCGTCGCAGCCAGCGGTTTTATCTTCTATAGTTCGATCAAAATACTGCTGCGTCTTTGCGGCAGTGAAACTATACGCGGTGCACATGCATAGCGCGTATGTTGGCATGGCGCGTTCTACATCTAAAAATAATTTCAGGCGCCAAGTGTCGGAGGAACTTCAGTACTCTTTGTCAAACTCTGGTTACGGGGACGCCACGCTAGGAACCGTACCGTACGCCATCAACATGCCCGACAAACAACTGCGTACGGAAATTTATCATTCCGTATACAATCCCGGTTACAATCCGTTGCCGGACGCGCCTCACATATGGGCCAAGCACAGCAACGCCTTGAATCGCGTTGTCGCCCGACAGCACACCAATCCTCGACGGTGGTCCAACGAGGAAGTCATAAAGTTCATACAGAGTGTGCCGAATTGCAAGGAAATTGGAAGCATCTTTAGAAAACACGTAAGTGAACGTTTTTATTTGCTGCTCGCGCTAAGCAAAATTGCAATTTTTTTTCCCCAATTGACGTCCCTGCGAAATCTCAGTGGCGTTTCTCTCAGCGTAAGATTTCCAAAAATTTGTTCGAACGATACGTTAAAAAAAAAGCAGGCATGCAGTAATTGGGTCCTGCGGGATATCGATAGCAATAAAATACCCAAATATTCTTGTGTCCGGAACAAATTATTCCACTTGTTCCTGGCATCTCGTATAGCAGTAAAGCTATTTATTTCTTCCGATTATTATCACAGTTCAATTCATTGGATTAATCAATGTTTCAGAGTATCGACGGCGAGGCGTTCCTTATGTTGACGCAAGAGGATTTGGTCACCCTCCTCGGTCTCCGACTGGGACCAGCGATAAAGCTGTACAACAGTATAGTTCTCCTGCGCCGAAGAGCCACATGAGTCGGAGCTTTCGACGAACGGTCCTTTAATCGTGTTGCAAAGGACCCCAAGCCGAGCAGCTAATAGACACGCGATCGGACACTCATCGTATACGATATTTATTATTCCCTCAATTCTCATTTTCAATCTACGAAACTCGGGTACATACATATATTTTTTTCTAAATTTTAATTGAGTATTATTTATTGTTGTTTGGGAAAGGATCTCCGTTTCCCTCCGCTCGCCGATTGTATTATATGCGCCATCGCGAATGTTCCTTAATGGAGAATATATGTGGAGATCTGTAAAATTTATCAACCACGGCCCGATTGGTAAATCTTCGTGTAACGGGGATAAATTTCGAACAGGATCAACACAAGTCAGGGGTTTGAATTTTTCATTATTTCCAAGCGGCGGAGTGCATTCAATCATGTATAAATGTACATAAATTTATATATATATATATATATAAATACATATATATATATATACATAATAGTATCGACGTAATATACTATATACATGCGTAACTTAGTTAATAATTTAAGTATGCTAATAATGGCAATGTACTGAATGTTATATACACAAGTCCCATGTATACTACTACTCCTATTATGCTTTAACACTTAACACAAATAAGTATGTTCAATTATTTTCAATGATTACACACGAATTAATTCATAAACCAACCACCTTGTTAATCGTCTCATTCGAAATATTTTCAACCGATGCCTCATCTTCTTACTTGTTCCTTCTTTTAAATTTGAAGTTATTTATATTTAAATTAAATCGCATAAATTTTCTTAAAATTGTCAAGATCCTTCCAAGGCATCGCATGTCATCGCAGCCTCGTGAAAGCACCGTAGCTTAGAAATGGCCCGACGAAACATTAGCAGATTTTTACGACAACCGCTCAGTCGATACTCTCGTTGGAGAATTTTTTCAAGTTTTTTTTCATAAAGTTTTTTCCAAGGTGAAATATTTGTTTTTTACCTCGACAAATATGTTAGAAATACAGTACTCGAAATGATTCATTGTATGCGAATGATTTACAAAAAATTCAATGAAATTGTGCATGTTTATTTTCAATAACAATTGAACAATGGTTTCTTGTGCTTTGAAAGTCTCAAACGATCTGGAATCATCCACGGAAAATGTTAGCCGCTTTGCTACGACAGCTGCAAAAAAAAATCATTTTAATGAAAATGAGTGGATAAATAATTTTGAAAAATTGGAAAATAACAAAGAGAATTCCAGGACATTCACCGAAGGCTAGGAAAAAAAGGATTTCAAAACAATTACTGAATTCTCTTAAAATTTAGTATAAAACTTCCCCCCCCCCCCCCCCCCCCTCGCGATCCACTGTAGACTGAAGGTTGCGCCTACCTTTATTATTTCAAGTCGTAATTAATGTCTACCTCGGACTACCGGTAATCGGTGTCACGGTTACACCTAATTAACGCCACGGCTCGACCGAGCGGACTACGCCCTCCCCCCCCCCCCCCCCCTTCCAATCCTTTCCCTACTCCAATCGTATCATCATACTGTATGCTACCTGTTACCAAAAAACTATTTCACATGTCCGCTTTGACAGGCTCCTCCCGCTTCTCGATTCCCGCCTGCTTTCTATCCCCTCTCATCTCGAGCCTTTCGGCGCGAATGCACGAGACACCGCACCGGTCTTATATCCCCCTCCATTATTTACGTTCGCCGCTCCGCGCCACCCGCCGAACCGCTTGTCGAGCGCTGCGGCTCGATGTTTACCCTGTAGTCAGGGCGACGGGTCCATGTGTTCAGTCGGTAGTCCGTCGCGCGCCGAGCAGGTCGCGAGTGTGCGTGCTGCCCGTATCGTCCTCCAACTCTTATTTCTCCAGTTTTCGTACTCTGACTCGTGTATCATCGAATCGGCAGTATCGCGTTAATAAACGTTCGTAGAGCCTATGCGTATAAAGATTACGAAGAACAAAAACAGTAAAAAATCAATCGGTCCAAAGGACAAAAAACACAAGCGTTTGCCAAAGCTCCGGTAACGTTCGAAAGGTTGTTTACTTTCGATCTAGCGGCAGCGCCGTGACTTTGATCTATTTCGCAAACGCTTTCGAGTTTCCTCATCGATTTATAGTTGATCGGCTTGAAAATTGTCTTCAGTAGTCGCAAACTTACCCGTGAAATCGTACGAAGTATACGAAGGTGAACAAAATCGGTCGAAGCGAATAGTTGTTAAAAGTTGTTTACTTTCGATTCGACCGTCTACGATCGACCGCGAGGAGAAAAAAATAAATTGTTAACGGATATTTGACTCGAGACCAAAATATTATGTTTTCAAATTCGTGAAATTGGTCGTAGTCGATGACCGACCGGTGCGTGAAAATAAATCGCTCGAAAACTATCGGCACCGTAATTTCATCGAAATCTCTCGAGCGAAAGCGTCGGTCGCCAAATTTTCGCGAGTAAGATTGGCCAGTGCAGTTTACTATACACTAAGGATACAAAATTGCGGGTTAGTCCGAAGTGACTGTGTGCGTGTGAGGGAGAGAGAGAGAGAGAGAGAGACAGAGAGAAAGACACAGCGAGAACGGCAGAGACAGTGAGCGAGCGAGCGAGCGGTAAACTCGTGCGAGCGCGCGCGAGAACAGTGTTTGTGTTATGAGCGTGGTGTTCCCGTCGGAGAAGCGAAACAAGGATGTCGAGTGGTTTTCGTTGATTCTCGAGGGCCTAGACAGCGACCGGTATTGCGGAGAGTTTGAGAATAAGATTTTGAAGTTTGGGGGGACTTCGGGTGATTTCCGTGTGTCGGTGGTCGGCGCCGGTATCAACGTCGCCGCCGGCACGAGTTCCGTCCTCGCCGGCACGGCCAACCCCAAAATGCCCCGGGGTTTGCCGACGAGACGTGGCCTTCAAGCGCTCGCCCTCGTACTAGCGACCGCTTATGCCACCATACTCATCTACCAAGCGGTCGCGCCGCGTCAGGTAATCTACCAACGTTTTCTTCCATGTTACGCATGCCGCATGAATATTTAATGGCCGATCGTCTCGCAACGAACGTCCGCCCTCTCGGTTTTTCTCGTACCTTCGTAATAGTGTCATGCGCACTCGTGTAACTTCGTCTCCACGTTGACCAGTCGAAGCGCTCATGGGCAACGAGTAATCGACCGGGGAAATAGTATTTACGCTGCATGAGGGATAATTGTAAATAAACTCGGGCCTACCTTTATACTGAAAAAAGAAGAAAATTGGAATAACCAAGATGCGTTTAAAGGCGTTCCTCGATTAGTACGACATAAAATGTTGGTGGCATTAAATGTCTATTTTTCGAATAAGATATATAGCGATGGCCGGGCACGTCGATGAACAAAGATGCGGCAGAAAATACGACTCGCAAATGTTGCGACGGATAAATAAATAATCTTCTTTAGTTCGATTCCGATGGAAAATCATTTTTTTTTAAATACTGCACTTTCCTTCAACGACATCTGTTTATCGTCTATAAAATTACCATAGCTTGTTGCCATTTAGACACATTGCCAATTTTTTGGCACAGTCATTTAAATATATATATGTCGCGTACCTTCCTTTAATCGGACTGCCTTCTACTTGTTTCTCGCCGCCTGCAAACATTGTACAGTGAATAACGTGCAATTACTTCGGTTGCTCATAATTTACACCTGCCGTGGACGAAGCGATTGACGATAATGGTGGACGAAAACTTCGATAATGCAGCAATTAATTTTGCACAGGCAAAGTATTAATTTTAAAGGTGGTCGTAGCCCGCAAGAGCATTCCTGAAATGTATCTCCCCCATTATAATTGCAACGTGCGTCTTTCCTCGTTCCACTATGGTAATGCGAGCAGGGAATTATTAACTCGCTCCCGCTGCATCCTACGAGATAATTGATGATAACATTGTGTAATACAGAAATAATTTATTACGGAAATTTTGTAACCGGTACGCGTCCCCACACCAGGAATAATTAATCGACGGACTGCTTTTTTATTTTATTACTATGATTAATCCATGATTATTTTCTTTTTCTTTTTATTATAAAAAATAAAAATAAATGATCAATGCACGATTGAATGATTGTTAATTAGAGCGATTGGTGATCCACGCTCGTTGTTGTGATAGAAAAAGTTTTCAATTGTTGTTTTGATGAGAAATGATTTTATTGCAATTTTTCAGTGGCCGGAGGAGGCTATGGGGGAAGTGAATAGTGCGAATGTAGTTATAGAAGTGCCGGCGGCCCAGAGGTTGACGACGAGCGAGGAGATCGCGGTCACACCGCCGGTCGCGACTGCCACCATGGCACCTTTTTCCACCGATCTCGACGACGTCTTCATCAGCGTCAAGACCACCCGGCACTATCATCACTCTCGTCTGCCGGCTATCATCGGCACGTGGTTCCAATTCGCCAAGGATCAGGTTCGTAGGATATTTCACTCCATGCTGCATTTTGCCTTTCTCATAGAGGAAATCGAAATAGAATTTTTTTTTGTTTCCAAAACATTCTTCTATGAGGAAGCTAAATAAAAATAAATCTTCATCAGAAAATTCCACGGACAATTCTGCCTTCCTCACGGAGGAAGGCAAGAGTGGATTTTTTTTTTAACAAAAACATCCCTCAATGAGGAAGTTAAAAGAAAAACGTATCAACGAAAATAACGTCGTATAGTGTAAAATAAGAGGTCCATGCTTACCCGATAGGCAGTGTCGGTTTGAAGCTTCGAAAGCGATGGTCGAAGTGAGTTCGACGTTAATCGAATAATTATCGTAGCGCGAAAACATCGCAGTTCCATCGTGTGATCGAAGCACTCCTCGAGGTTCGCGGATTTTAATCGACAGCCTTTGGTTCTCCTTACCACGATCATTACCGCAGGATAGACAGCACTTTGTGCGTCAAAGGCACATTAGCTCCCACGTGTTCCCATCTCGCATGTCTTCTCGCGAGTCTCCCGACCCTTTTACACATATTCCCGTGTGTACTATGCCCTCCGTTGGAAAAATCTTCGTTGAGAGTTTGGTGCCGTTCGCTCTCGCTCTGTGGGAACGCGATTTATCCGCGCATCAGTCTCTTCTTCTTTCGGCTCCTTTTTTTTTCCCCTTTTCATCTCGGATCTTTCTGCTCTCTTTTCTCTCGTTCCCAACGGTCCAGATGCCGCAGAGAGGCGCCGTGACCACTGCGAGATCGACGAGACAAGCCTGCTGCATGCTCCGCAGATTTCCACCTTATCGACACAAAGATTATAATTTTATCGTTACAAACGATCGTTATTGATTGTTAAAATTTTTCATGAAACATTTTCATATATAATGTTCAATAAGCGACTTCCCACGAGACTGATGTTACACATCAGTCTCGTGGGAAGTCGCTTATTCACCATTCTATATGAACATTTTTGTCAAAAAATTTCATAAATAGCATAACTTGGACAGAAATTTTTTTGTTCAATCGATCTGCTTTTTTTTTCGTAAGGCTTTCTGCACTGAATATCTTGAGGAGTTTCAAAGTATCATTTCTTGAACATAACATTTGAATATAAAATTTATAAAGTGAATAGACGATTGTGAAAAAAACAAAACGCAATTGTCTATGCACATGGAGGGGTTGAAATCGTGATCGGATCCTTAAAATCTATTTTGTTTAGTCTAAAATAATTCATACCATAAAGTGAATAATTCATAGACCGAAGAGCGTCGACGCAGTAAAGGTTACGGAAAAAAGAAGACATTAATATAAAACATTAGAAACATTACGTATTGAGACAAACATTAAGATAAAAGCATGCGGGCACGATAAGGGGTTTTTTCTTTCAAAATATCTCGAACAATGTTGAGCTTTTAATTTTCAGATACAGGCGTTTGTAGTAGTTTCATTTTCTTATTTTTTTTCCCCCCCGGTGATTAAGTAAAATTGCATATCTCTTTGAAAAGCCATTGAGTACAAAAACCATCTTTTATTTTTCTTTGCAAGTGCTCTTCTCGGTTTGTCGCTTTATTCCCATCCCTCATTCCCTCCACTCGAAAGCTCTGGGCACGAGATTTCATTCTACACCGGCGAACGGCCCTCCCGATCCACCTCTCTCGCTCTCCGCGTTCCTTTCTCGCGCCCGTTCAAGAACTTCGCGATATTATCTCTGGTGCGGCTAATTGCGTGCATTGTGTACGCCCCCCCTCCTGTTCCTTCCCGATCTCTGTTGTGTTATATCCCGCAGAAACGGTCCCTCGTGGAGCATCATGTTCTCGAGATTCTTCGAGACTTCCCGGAATCGTAGCGAATCTTCGAGACTTCTATCTTTCCATTCTCTTCGCTTTGAGACTCTGCCTCGGAGTTCGTCCGGGCGATATCAACGCTCTGGAAACTTGCGCGGATAATCGCCCTTCTCTCATCTTCTCGTCCGTTCTTATCCCTCCGTCTTATCGAGCCATAACGCACGATAAATGAATAGACTGATCCAAGATTACACCGTTATAACGTCAGGTCTGTTTGATTTTTTTTTACAGGCTCCGAATGAGTAAGGCGAGTCGTTCGTCTGCAAATTTTTATGGATGGATGCAAACTAATGGTCCACTTTCGGAATAAGTACATGCAATAATTTTTATGGGACGATCATCGACGGGCATGCTTTGGGAGACGAGAATGGTAGGAATCGAGCCTAATTCGATAAGGGCGTACAGACTGTTTGTAACTATAGCTTAAATGCCCTTCCGGCGTTAGGCCAAGGATGCGATCGACACAAAGAATTCGTTTGAGGAGTTTATCGCCGAGAGATTGCGAATCGGAACGAAATTGCATTCGGTGAAGATTAACGAAGCTCCGAGAAATATACGGCTATTTGATTATATTAATCAGCGCTGAATCGAAACAAAGCTCGCTCTGTGAGGAAGCAAAATCTATAAATGGAAAGATTTTTTTTTATTGATACATTTTCGACTTGATATTTGAAAAAAAAAAAAAAAAATATATCGTTATTTCAACTCCACTTGCGACCCTTAAAATTCCATATCCGGTTGAAACGATAACAACACTCGGTATGGAATGTTATTTTTTCGATCAGAAATTGAATGGCAAGGATTGGAAAACTAAGTTAAAGAAACAATTTTTATCTTTTACAGTGCGGCTTTCAAAATTTGTTTAAAAAAAAGCATATCACGTGGGATGAAACTTCGCAGACAGTAGGACCGACAGGGCAGTAAGATTCGATGAGGAAATACGAAAAATCAATTTGATAGATTCTTTTTGTTGCGTTTAATCTCTCGAAGACCTGCAGTTGGTGGTAAATTTTAACGAGGCGAAACACGGGACGGAGGGAATTCAACGGACAATAAAAGTAGAGCCCGCGCTGATTCGGCCCTTGGGATTCTCGTGGGAAGATCTCACGGCATCACCTTCGACCTCGGCGACCTCCGAGCGCGGCGTTAACCACCATAGAGATCCAAGAACAACGCTAATCCCGAACTGTGCGAGCCGCGAACTCTCCATTTCGTTCGTTTCCACGTTGCTTCGCTTACCTTTTCGCTCTTTCGCTCTTCAACCGATAATTAAGCAATGCCGAGCGGCGCTGGACGGACGGAGCGCAAACGGTGCAGCGAAATCATGTCCCCCTTTTTCCCATCAGCGTCCTCCGCTTCCATGGGATCCGCTAAGCCCAACCGTGACAAAGCGCTCCATTTCGCATTATACTTTCATACTTCTGTCATTATTTTATTCGTATATTCTTTTTTTATCCATCTCGCTTCCTTGGTCTCGCACATTTTTCATTAACGAAGCTCTTTCTCAGACCGTGACGAGCAATTTTAGTTTCAGTATTAACATTGAATGGCCTGGTTGTAATTAATACCATGCGGAAGGATTTATTTCGTCGAGGCCTCCCGCTGAGAGCATTTGTTACCGCGGTCGGTAACAAAAACTGTAATCAACTTTTTGCCACGCGTTGTAGCACGTACGATTAAATTAAAAGTCTCATCGAAACAGGATATCGTGTCAGCTGTCGATGAGACTTTTCTTTTGAACGTGCATGGAGGTGTCCGGGAAAAAAGTTCATTACAGTTTTCGATACCGACCGAGCCAGGGTCTGATCGGGGAGGAAGTTGTTTCGCGTAGTATCGAAGAACTGTACAGTGGAATCGTGCATGGAAACCGAATTCACATCCGCTTCGCGTAAGGATTTGTCTTTAATCACGGACAGTGTGCAGGGATAAAAAAAAATTACAGTTTTTATTACCGACAATCATGCACATCGCATATATTCAAAAATGTAGTCGGCATATTTAAGTTTTTGTACAAAATATGTTTTATACATATTTTTGTTAAATATATTTTTCGATACGTTTCGAGTACACTTTACTTTAGCGTCGGTGCGAGGTTTCGGGTTTCCCTGCTCCAAATTGGATATAGGTGAGCGGAGAGATCGGGCATTGTTTTGATTATTAGTACGTTGCACCGGGACGCTAATGCATGTTTTAATATTCCGCTTCACTGGCAGGGAACATTGGCTCGCGGCGCCTCCGCGAGCCTGTCCAGCTCTCCTTTACGACGTCACGCTGGATCGGAAACACAGTTGTTGTGTATTATTGTATTTCCATCCCGCCTCCTCTCGTGCCAGTGTTAACAACCTTTAATAGCCTTCTTCTCCGACAGCAATTCGCTTAATGTTTTTTTCGTTTCCGGTCCAAATTTTAACCGTCGCGAGAGGTGAATTTTTATTCGTAATAACGAACGGCATTAACGCCTATTTGCTTTTTATTATATCAATGATTTCGACGTGGGAATTGAAATTGCATTTGTGAGATCAAAGATCATTTCACAAGTATTTTTCGAATTTATTATCAATCTTGGGCGAAATTTTAGTTTATTAAGTTAGCGTTATTATCGATCATTTGCAGCGAAAATTTTATGAATCGAAACATACAGTGTCCGATGCAGAAATACAGTTCTTCATTGTATATGCATAAAAATTGAAATTGAAATAGAAAGTTAGTGGCGTTTGAGGATTAATTCTTCTTTAAATTTATGTATAGAATGTTCGATACAGAAATCGATTTTTTTTTTACCACAAATACATAAAAATTGAAATTTAGTGGCAAAAAGTTATCTTCCCGTACTAACCAATTGAGCGTTATATAAAATATATATATATGGCCTCGAGAAAAATATTTTTGGAGTAATGGTCCACCCAAATTGTGAATGAAAATGAAAAATGGTAACTTTTTTCAAACCCGGTCTTTGAGGCTGCCGTTGCTCATTCATCTTGGTTTTTTTCACGGAGAGCGGAGAGTCATTGATTTCGATTGGGTAGGGAGGAGCTCGATGAAAAGCTTTCCGTCAACATTCGAAGGACTATTGAAACTGGACAATGATACATCGTGAATATACAGTGCGGCCAGAACACATACTAAAATAAAATGTAACGATAAGGTTTCAAAGGTGGAATGACTGGACTATTACTTTGTGTGACTCGGTTTCGTGCGGTGGCGAACCCCCAATTTACCGCGGACACCCTTCATACGAGCGATGCTGCACTGACCGACGAAAATAATTGGCCAATTGAACGTTTTTTTTTTATTCCCTCGTGTGTTTCCTATGGCGCCAGAGGCAAATGCAATTTTTTTTTTCCTCTTCGAACTTTCTGACCGTCCGTCAACCTTTTTTAAATAAATATTTTTTTTGTATTTTTAAAGTTTAATTTGTTTTTTTTCGACCTCGTAGAAATTGAGAATTTCAATAGTTCGGGACAAAGATATTTTTTTTCTGCTATATACGCTCGCAACTATGATAACTTTTATGAGCTGTTATGCGAAAGTTATACGAACGCATGAAAGAAATATTTACAATATATATTAATGTGATAAGTTAGTGTCATGTGAGAGCGTCTGTTGTGCACAATCGCCGCTCTTATCGATTCCCGACAGAAAACGATCTGCCTGCATAAATATCATATGTATTTCGTACGAAGAATTGATGCGCGACGGCCGACGCGCAGAAAAAAAAAATGTCGCTATGGAAAAAAATTATACCGATCTGTTACGTCCATAATTGATTGGTAGTTTATTCGAAGAAACAATGTTGTGCCCAGAATCGTTTCTATGCTTCATCTGATATTAATATGTTCGGCTGGTTTATTTTCAAGACTTATTCGGATCCCATATTAATGTATTCGTTAAAAAAAAAAAAGTTTCGATTAAACAATCGACTTACTACTAAACTTGGCTACAAGTATTTTTTTTTTAATCTATAATCCACTATATTAGCTGTAATTTTGCAATATCCTCTGTATCGACAATTTCCTCTCTCCTATCTCTCGGACGAAGAGAAAACACTTTTTCTTCATACAACAAATGACTCGTCAATAAACTCTTATCATCGATTTTATCGAGAAAATCAACTTTCAAATTTTTCTTTCGTTCACTCTCGAGTGTTTCAAAAATAAGTGAAAGATGATTGAATTACCATCAAATTATTGAAAAAAAAAGAAAAATGGAATTACTATAAAGAAATTAAAAAAAAGGTTCTTTATACTAAACGTCTATAACTATGTATGTATTCGTTAAAACAAGAGCTTGACCCTTTATTAACGCCTGCAATACTTCATTGCCGAAGTAAACGGCCATTCAGGCTCGTTTTACTGAAAATTCACGTTATTCGCGGAAGGCGAACTAAAATAGTACGTGTCTCCAGTTACGTCGAGGGATTAAGTGCGATAGAACGTGCTTAATCCAAGAACGAGACAATTCGCATCGTCACCCTCCAAGCTGCCGCCTCCGGCACAACTAAACCCAACGCGACGACGATTAATACAATAATGTCAATGTAACGCGAGATGCCCCCGGCAATGTCCCCATTGCTGATGTCACACTCCGTCCTCCGGTTCTCCGCTCTTCGACGTTCCTCGACCGTTTTAGTTAGCGCCCTCGTTAGCGGATTAGTTTTCTTTTCTACGAACGCTGATGACGAATTCCTATCTCGACTGCACGCTCGAGTCTGCCTCTCTGCTCTTCTTCATCTCCCCCCTCTTTCATTTTAGTTTTGCATTGTCCGGACATTCGTGACGCGACGAGACGCTCACGCCTCTTTACATACATTGTAACTTGTGCGTGTAAGCCACTCGCATATGTTTACCTTTCTTATTTCTTAATGGTTCACCGGAAGTCCCCGGTCGGTGGTAACGAAACGCCCCGCTTCCTGCCTCTTCTTTCGCCCGTTCGCGAGTTCTTTTATCTTGCAAATATCTTCGCAACCTTGCTTCAAAAGAATTTGAACTTCAATCGTAAACAAGGTTATTCTCGTATCTCGGGACGTCGATGGATGGAGAATCTTTAATGGCCATAGAGAGCCGTGCACCAGTTCAGGAGAGCCAGAAACGAAGGACTATTAGATTCACGTAGGTCGATTGTTACACCCATAATACTTTTTATTTTGTGGCTGCCACGCAAATAAATATTTATTTAAATCAAATCTAATATTTATCGGAATCAAAGAAATATGTATTTGAATTGAATAGATATATATATTTATTGAATGCGCCCGTCAAACAAATAATCTCTGGGCGTAGGGGAGACCGGGGCAAAATGGCACAGCGGGGCAAAACGGGACTGTGAGGGCAAAACTCAATTTTCCAATCATTTTTGGGTGCCCCATTTTGTCCCGACGATACATCCGGATTTTTAAACCCGTTTTTCCCGACGTACCACCATCGCCACCATCTCAAAGTTATTGGAGAATTGCGTTTTGTCCCATCATCCCGTCTTGCCCCGGCGTGCCATTTTGACCCGCTCTCCCCTAAGTTTCCATCGGACTGAATTGTGTTCAGTTTCGTCACACAATTATTTTGGGGCCATCGGGAATACTTTTGGCTGAAACGTTGAATCGCAATTTTTGTTCACTGTCATTTTTTTTTTTCTCGATGATAAACTATTATAGTTTCCTGATTATTGAAGATCCTATTTACGATGCGGCAAAAATGAAACATTGCCGAGGCGCCCCCGGCTGAAATTCCGTTGCGACAATAACTGAGAGACGAGCATGCATGACGAACACCGTTCTCGCTCGACCTCGGTCTCACGACCGATCGACAACTTCCCTAAAGGGACTTCTCTAGTAGACACACTGTTGAGCACCGGGCTACATCTACAGTGACTGGGGACTAAAAATAGGCTCTCTTAAGTAGCATGTGTTAAGCTTTGCTCGTACAGCGGCGTTACTGCGTAACGATAAACCAGATGCCCGAGCTACAGAGGCGGAAGAAAAAGGAAAGGGTTAAGTACAGTTGAGAGCCGGGACGTGATTTATTACGAGAAAGCGATGGAAAACTGTGCCGATGAGAATGAGAAAAGAATTTTATGTCCAGACATTAAATACCTGAAAAAAAAAAACTAATAATAATAACAAGGAAATATAATTAGTAAAGTTTACGGATTCAGCTCTAGACAACTCGTTGCGCTTCGTAAGACTGAAAAAAGCGAAACACGAGTAGTAAAAAGTTAAAGAGATTCATTGGAGAAAGCGATGGAAAACCGTGCCGATAAAAATGAAAAAAGATCATAAAGAAAAGAAAAAAAATTATGTCCGATTTATTATGAGAAAAACGAATACGAAGGAAACATAATGAGAGAAGTGTAAAAAAATCTGCGAGAGAAAATTCGCCGCGATTCGTAAGATCGAAAGGAAAAGCGAAAGATAAATAGAAAATTAAATGGGCGTGACAAGAGAAAGGGAAAGATCAATGCGTTTGCGTGGGCGTTAAACGTCACGCTAGACAATTTATGACCGATGCACGATAGCTCGGAGTGCCGTAATGCTTCGACGTTGCGTATATGTTTGCACGGATTGTTCGTCGTGAACAATCGATTGGGTACGTGCGCTAACGCGAACAGAGCGCGTGCGAGAATGCAATACCGTAATGCCCTTCGAAATGAGCTCGAACTTGGCGGAGCAGCGCCCTGCATTCCCGGTGCTGTTGAATGAATACGACGGAGGTGCGCGTACCTTCTGGAAATGCCGCAGCACGAGGAGTCGAGGCTATAGCATATTATAAACAGACGCGATACTCTACTACAATTATGACTCGCTGTGACGGACTCAGTTTTTTTTATGGGCTGTGGAAATGATAGGAGGAAAAACTTAATTTTTTTTTTTAATGTTACAGACGTGGTTCTTCACTGACCGGGACGATCAATATTTCCAGAACCAGACGAGTGAGTAGACCACATTATATTTTTCCATTCTTTTTACGTATCGATGCTTATTAAATATAAAAATTAATGTAATGTAATTAACGAAAGGTAAGACAATAATTGTTCCAAGATAAGCAGTAAAAATGGTCTGCACGTTTGACAAACGGTTCTTGTTTGTTAAACGCATAAAACCTTTTTACCGTTTACCTTTCGAGGAATTCAGTCGGAATTGGCCTTAAAATTTATCAAGAGACGCGGCAGCGTCTCGACGCCAAGTACTTAAAGAAAGGTTTTTAAGCGAGTTGACGAGACGCTACCAAGTAACCTACTTCAAAATGCTGGAAGTGGATTCTTGCAGCTCGATTTTCTAGAAAACGAAGCATCGGATCGGAATTCCAAATAATTCATACTCTAACGCTTTTTTTTCGTACAAATTGCGTTTATCTTCTGACAAAAAATTCTTTGCAGAGTGCTGTCTCGTTAGTCTCGACCTCCCCGAAGGATATTATTAATGATTTTTTAAATAAATACCATACAAAGTTCTCGGGAGCGCAGTTAGCGCAACGGTAAAACGGAATTGCGAAACAGTTAATAGTTTCTCCGCGACGTAAAAATAAAATTCTGTGTATTCTGCATAGTATAATCTATACAGGAAATATAGAGTATAACGGAACCGAACGAGCACGCGGGATTTATCGCGGAATGTAAAAAAAAGGTGCGCGCGCAGCGTGTTATGATGATACGTGCGCATGCGCGGTAACGATAGCGCTCTCGTTTATGGGATAATTGTTCGCGTTCCTTGTAAGTTAGCCCATGCCGAGTGTCTCGCCTGCCCGAGGCGTTCCTCATCGATTTCTCTGCTGATGTAGCTCTGTTGATGCGTTGTAGCCGGAGGTATAGCTCGTCAATCATTTTGAAAGTTTAGCTCATCGACGAGCCTCTTAAGAGCCGGACACGATGCACTCGGAGGACTTCCGGGTTTAAACTTTTAGCTTCCTATTTGGATCTCATGGTCAAACGATAGAGAAAATTATTCATATAATTTGGTCATCGATTTTGAGACTAATGATGATCTTTTTGGAGCTCAAATGGAGTTTAGAATTTTAAACACAAGCTTCAAAAATTTCATTAATTTTTCGATAAAGTTCGCTGGATTTCGACCGTGTGTAAGAACGCTATTGAAACAATGCGGCTATCCTTAAAACAAAAACAAAAAAAACAAACAGATATCGATAAAATAATTATCCATAATTTCTCGAGGTATGCACACGGGTCTCGAATCGTCGATACCGATCTTCGAATCGGGAGGCTCCTCCAAAATTCGTGAAAAAAAAAAACGTTAACGTTGACTTTAAACGATAGCATCAAGATCGTCGGCCCAGATGAGGGGACGGGTCTTCGACTCGATGAAATTTCGTCGATACGAATCTGAAAATTTTTTTATCTCGTCGCTCTTCTTTATTTCTTCTTTTGTTCAAATATTAAACTGTTGAAAGAGTTGAATGAACCCCGAGCAGGATGCACCGAGATGCATCGCTGTAATCGAAAATAAATATCAATAAAACCAAAAAATGTTATTAAAACAAACAAAAATATTCTTTCGATGGCCAGTCGATGAAAAATCCGAGTCGAGGAGTTTGCCGCTTGGTCGGCAAATATAATATAATTGATTAAAATTTTATAAAACAAATGGATAAAAAAAATTATTTCGATGGCCCAGTCGATGAAAAATCTGAGTTTACGACTTTGCCCCTCGGTCGGAAAATATGATATAATAATTTTCGTATGAAAACCGAACATAATATAATCGATTGAAATGTTATAAAACAAATGGACAAAAATATTATTTCGATGGCCCAGTCGATGAAAAATCTGAGTCTACGACTTTGCCCCTCGGTCGGAAAATATGATATAATAATTTTCGTATGAAAACCGAACAGGAGTATCGGCGAGTGTAGATGGCGTCGTAAATTGGCGGAGACTGCTCGGAGGGCCGTTAATGAATATTCGACCGAGCCTTCCAGTCACGGCACCATCAGTGTCACTGCTCAGGGGACAGTTAATCTACAATGTGATAGGGAGCGGAGCGATCCTGTGGTACACAAACCGAGCGCGTTTCGCTCCCGAGGGGGACACTTTAGTATCGAGTTAACGCCGGTGTGTATCGGTGGTACGACCGGGCGTTAACAGACTTGAAGGAATAATGTGCCGATGCCTCGATCGAGTTGACCGTAGTCTCTGCCGTGTCTGCATCGTCGCCGCTTTACAGAGTGCAGTCCCGTCGGCTACTTGTTGGGTTACAACCGGCTTCAAGCAATGCCGGAGAGAGATCAATTCAAAGGGGTTAAATGTTCCCCGGAGATATTGGCGATACATCGGAACACTCCCCGCTCTACGTACCGACAGTCATGCGGTTCGCGATCTATTCGATCCTATAGATCGTCATATTTCTGCATAATCTATTTTAAATTATGCCGCAGAATTGGCGATACATTTTCATCTCATGCATCTATTAGGGAACAGATGGGCGAGTTCAGACTCCACTGCGAGCTTCAACGGCATGCGAAATACCGCAGTCGGTAACGCAGAGCGAATGTAATGTTTTTTTTCGATTATACAGCTGACTCGTTTATACTTCTGCGAAACCGTGGGGCAAGTAAAAAAAAAAGCACCAAACCAGTAATTTTCTTGCCGAACAATGATGACACTAAAGTTATTAAGAATTCGGATCTTTTATTCTACATTTAATAGTTCGATTCGTAATTTTTATTTTTTCAATTATTTTATTTTTATTTTTAGTTTCTACATAAACACCTTCAGGTTTTAATTCGAATAATAACCTTTCGTAACAGAAAACAAACAGAAATCGGTTTTAATTAAAGCACGAATTGTACGTAGAAAGAAGTCTGAGAGAATAAATTGTTTCACAGCGTCACGTAGATTTATAATTTGCTCTGGCTTGATTGAAGATTACTTTCCGGACATGTTCTCCGTTTTCCCTCTGGTTCTATGCCGCCGCTGCCGCTGCTCCGAGCGATATAATACTACTGGCATATAGAGTGGTGCGCCATGCCAGAGAGATAATAGAACTCTTCATAACTGTATATTCCGAGCGAGCAGCAGAATTGTGCACCGTAATATCTCTCCCCCTGCATAGCCGGAGCGGTAGTAGTACTTCGCCAGCGAAGTTCTCATACGTGCCCTGGGGCACGGGTGCGGTCAAGAGTAGGGAGTCTATATACATCAATTCTCTATACGATATTTCGTATGGATATGTATTCGATGTGAAAAATAATTGGACGGGAACGCGAAATGTTCAAGCCAGTCGAGGTACCAATCACTTTCGAAAATTTAATAGCTGTACACATTTGCATACGAAAGATACTCAGAGATACTCACTTGCAGATACTTACAAACACAGATTGTCACAGACACTCACCGATACTCACAGATACTTATACTAATACTCACAGGTACTCATACGAATTCTCACAGATAGACACAGGTACTCACACGAATTCTCACAGATACTCACATTCATAACGGATATTCATAAACACACTGATAAAAAAAGACGATTGAATCAACTGAGATTCGGGCGGGGACGTTCAACTAAATATTTCGTTGGTACAGCTAAAAAATTGGTTAGTCCAACAATTTGTTGGGTGATTTCACCAAAATATTTTTGAGTCATAAAAATATTTTGTTCGACCAACAAAATATTTATTTGGACGTCCCTGCCCGAATCTTAGTTGATTTGACTGTACTTTTTTATCAGTGTACTCACAGATACTCTGCACTCTCGCACTGTACGCTGTAAGAGGCTGCTGTGAAAATACGGGCCATCGTATAACCAGCTCAAATATACTATAGAGCAATTCGAAATAAAAAGTCGACTCGATGCTTTCAACAGATAATGTGAGAGAAAATAATTTCATATTTTCCCTTGGCCGGTCCACTGAAACAAAATTACAAATGGACAAAAAAAAAAAAAAGAAAAATATAACACGAAATTTCATCGTCCCTCATTTTTTAATGTGGATCAGAGAATGTTTGCGGTCGGTTTATACGATGCTGGGGTGTACCTTGGCCATTATAGCGCAAAGTACCTCGATATTTCGGTGCCCACGCCGAGCGATCGACCGACCGATCGTCCGTCTGTTATGAGCCTCTTGTATCGTTATTGTGCTCCCCCCTGCCCCTCCGATCGATGTACATAATAAGTCGAGGGAGGGCTTTCGCGAAACTCGCGACTGGAGGGACTCGCGCGAGATGGAAGGAGAACGGTGAAGAGGCGACGAGTGAGACGGGAAGCGAAAGGTCCACCGGCCGCTAAAGTACGCTCTCTCGAGAAGGAGGTGAACGGAGAGGAGATGGAGTGAGGACGAGGTGGTACATCGCTGAAGATCGTGGGAGGGAGGGCGCACGCGAGCCCTCGGGCACCGTCCGACCTTTGACCCGAACACGCGCTGCTCTGCACCGGTTTGCTTCCTCCTCATCACATACTCTCTCCGTCCGGCCTCCTCCGCCTCCTCCTCTTCAACTTCTTTTATTTCATTATACCTACCTCTTCCAACCTTTCCATCGAGCTTCTACTTCTGTCCTAAACCACTCGTGTTATTGTTACGATATCGGAGCCTCCGATCTCGCGATCTGTTCTACACTTGTCCATACTTTCTATTTATCTATTCAGTAATTGTTTCAGTTTCGATTAAAGAAAGATTGTGGAGCTTACAAAAGACGGCAACCCTTTCGATCCGAAGTTCATGCCCGCGAGCCTTAAACCCGCTCACTTTATGCGAAAGTCGTACCCAAAAAATTTATAAACGCAGAAAATGCTATTTTATTTGCAATAGTAATTGACTAATTTATTTCTTGTTTGACAGATTTTAAAAATTTTTAGTATTTTTAGACTTGTGAATATTTTTAGAATTTTAAGTTTTGATATACAGAAATGGAGGAAGATATGTCGATGAGCAGTTTGAAAAATCGGAGTCATGTATTCCCCAGTGCGAACAAAAAGCGTGAGAAAAATAACCAAATAAAAATTCATCAATCTCTACGAATAGGTAATATTTTGAGGATTTTGATAAATGCGTTTTTTATTTTTGACTCCAATTTGAGTTTTTATTTCTGATCGAATTTATAATAAAGTTTGAAATTTGGATTCGGTGTATTTAATCGTAGGGATTAAAAATCTAGATCCCGGGACCGTTGCGAGTGTTTAAAAGTCTCGGTCGAAGATCGCGAAGTACGATACAGTTGCAAAACGAGTAGAAATTAATTACGTCGCTCTCGGTGGCGCGAGAAGTGTTGGCGAAAGCGAGAGCGCGGCCTCGAGACATCGGACGATGCGATTATTAACCTCTTAATTAATTGGTGGTTCCGTTGCTTCCTTTCAGACGGCCACATGATCAACACCAAGTGCTCGTCCTCTCACAACAGGCGAGCCCTGTGCTGCAAGATGTCCGTCGAGTTCGACAGGTTCCTCGACAGCGGCAGAAAGTGAGTCGTCCAATTTTTATTTATTTTCATCATTTAAAAAATTATCGTCCCCGCCCAGCGCGGTCACGAAAAAAAGCTCAAGGAGCTTGGAGCGAACCACACTACTCACATGAATGACAATTTAAACGAAGATTTAAAATATTAGTCTAAACAAAATGAATATTTAATTAAACAAAGTGACTATTTATTTAAACAAAATACATATTTATTTAGATAAATGTTTATTTGCGGTCCACCCGTCAAATGAAATTGTATTGCGGATATCGTAGGAACATTTGCAAATTATTTGCGTACAATTGCGAACGAAACTGTACCTCTGCTCCGCTACACTTGAATAGTGGAGCAAGAGGAATTAACTGGCAAAATTAAAGGAGCCTCGCGTGAGGTAATTCCATAAACCTTGCGTTTCGAATTTAACGAGGAACAGGGACAGAGGAATTCTCGTCGTGTGCGCTTGGAACGGGGATGGGCAAAAGTAAGTGGCAAGACGGGGCTCTTTCCCCTTTTCCTGGGCGGGGCGCAGGGGGAAGAGGGGGGGGGGGGGGGGGGGGGGACGGCGCAGTGCAGGCAAAGAGCACACAAAATCCTTCAATTTCTTTCTCTCGAATTCAACGAGCGGCCTTTGCTCTCTTGCGCTGCCGGGGAGCTCTCGTTAATTAGAAATTAGCTGGCTAATGAGAGACGAGTACGTCTTCATTGCGGGACCGCTGCGTCTCGTTGCTCATTTACGGACCTTAGCGGAACGGCGAAACACGTTGCCGGAGCACATACTGCCGATGCTCTCGCGTCCTCCGCATCGTCGCTAGGCCGACTACCTCACAGGCAACAGGTTGATCCTGAACACTCTTGTATAATTTCTGTTTCACCGTGGCGTTTCAACACGCCTTTACGGCTTCTTCGTCTCCGCAGAATTGCTACCCTCGCCGGATCCTCGCTAACGAAGACGGGCTCCGGGATCTTACGATGCTTTGGGCTACGTGGCGTTTTACGCATCTCCAGATATACACAATTTTATTGTCTCGTATAATTTTATTTTTATTCTAATTTTCATATGAAGGTTCATTAAAATTGCGGGTTGGTTATAAAAAAAATCAGGAGTTTTAGTATTTCGTTTTTGTGCTATTTTCAATAAAATTTTAATCATTTTTTGCAACTTTGGAGCCACCCGGTTGAATTATTGCGACGCTTTACTCTTACTTTATATTTGAATACCCTATTTATTAAAATTCTACATATTTCGTTAGCGTCGTAAGATTTTTTTATTTTTATTTTTATTATTAACATAAATCGAGCCGAGGTCCTGGTTATGTTTGTCTAGGCGTGGACCGAGCGCGCGCGAGAAATATGAAGGATGAGCAGGGGGCGTCAAAATATTATTTTTCTGTGGGACCAGCCGGTAAGTCGCGGGTCGGGCGGTCGACGCCTGGAAAAATACTGCTAATGGGTCAATATTGCACGCGCGCGTTCCAATTATGATATTTCAACGGCGTTGGAATTCTTTTTCCCTCGTCAACATATTCTACGACGAAAAATTTCGTCGGCACGAATTTCAAAGTATCCGACTCTTTTTCCCCCTCGGGTAGGCGAGTTTTCATTGGCCCTTGTCCCGACACCCATCCTAAGTGTAAACACACACAGAAGTCATATTCGAAAAAAATAAAAATAAAAATTATCATAACCCGTAGAACTTTCCATAGAGCATTACGTTTTTTTTTCCTCTCACCATTTCAGTAAACATAAAAGGGCGAGAAATATTTTTTAATGTCTGCAATCACCCTCAACCATTTCCCATATTTTCGAAGTATATTTCAATACAGTGTTTGCAGTTGACGTGGTGCCCACACATTAAATTCAATTTCGAATACTCTTGGAAAATCTCGATTACAGTAGGGGGGAAAAAAGTATGCATGCTTCGGTCTATAGTGGTGGGCGTATTACGGCCGGTTGGCTACTTACCGAAATAAACATCGGGAGCTCTTTCGACGAAAGATCCTCATGGGAACGATCGTCGTGCGTGCTTGCCGTTTTTGTGACGTTCTTTTTTATTCTTAGAATCGTAAAAAAGCTATCACAAGCGTTCTGGGAAATAAAACGCTCGGAAAATAAAAAAGCATCTAAAATGCAGTTATGCGCAATACATCCAATAATAATTTTTTTTTAGATTTGTTTATTTAATGTAATAACTGCCACGACTTTTAGCGTCCACTTTTGATTTACATTATAGGTTCGCATTAAATCTTGAACATCGCATTAAATCTTGAACATACGATGGTCATTCGTAGATAGAGGCAATTTAATCGAAATAAATCAGGAGGAAGTTGCACGTTTCCAAAAATGATAAATAATTATCAAAAAATGTATAAATATCCCGAATGTATATGAGCTTCAAATAGCGTGAAAGAAATTTTGCATTTCTCGTACGAGCGAGATATCAACGAAGTACCGGCTGATTCAGTTTCCCGATAATCGAGTCCGAAATTCGAGATTTCGGACTCGAGCCACTTTGGGCAAAAAGACAAATGAAAAAAAAATGGAAAAAATAATTCGATACACGCAAGACACGGCGCTGTATGAGCCGGTCGGCGGTGTCACATAATATCCTTAAGGGGGCTCACGACCGACGAAATAATAACGTCCGCTCTGTCCTTAGAGCCCAAAAATATTTCACCTCTTATATCATATACACGTGTCCAGATGCTTCTCTCGTGCTCGCGGTCATACCATTATCCTGGTGTGTGTACTGGGGCATACGGCGCGCCGAAGAGGATTCCTCCTGTCGAGGGTATCGCCGTTGGCGAACACGTGCACGCGAGAGAGTGGTCCAGCCCGGCGGTTTGATTGGCCGCAAAAGATGAAGGATAAAAGGGGGTTGGAGCGTTCGAGAGAGAATCCTTTTGTGCGAATTCACAAAAGTTCTCACTATAGTGCGTTACGCGAACGGGGAAGGAGCTGTGTGAATATCGCGGGCTCCCACACATCGTCGCGTCGTTAAAAAGATCTCTCGTTGCGAGTCCGGGGAGTGAAAGCAGCTAAGGACATTCCTCGTCTCAGTCTCAGTCCTAATCTTCTTTTCTGTCCCTCGCTCAGCCCTTTGGCAAACACTAGCAAGTTCCACAGTATAGGTTTAAGATAGCTGGATGCACAAAAGATTTGCGTAGTCCTATCATTTTACATTTAATTATAGTGGTAGCAGTAAAATTAAACATATTGCCAATGCTGTACATTTCACAGCTATTATCTTATACTAATTTTTTTTACTAAAAATAATAATATACTTAAATAGTATTTACCTTGTATTAAAGAAAAAAAAAATGGCTTAATCATCCTTATTAGTTTCTATTCAACTATATCAGTGAAATTCAAAAATATCTATTATTGGCAAATCAGAAAAAAAATGTCATTTATTATCATTTAAAAAATCCTTCGATAATTTGAAGTTGAATTTGTATTTTTATTCCACTAAATTGTATTCGAGTTGTTTCGAGTGAGACTCACTGACATGACCTTAATGTCGTAATAACTATATTAAAAAATATTTCGGACAGGAATCCTCTTGCATGTTCGCGTGCCATTCGCGAGAACTAGCGTGAGGGAAAGGATTAGGTACGAGGATGCGCGTGACACGGGGAGCTGGTATTAGGCAGGGTTGTGGTGAAATGAGAAGTATAGACGGGCTGGCTCCCGGGTCTTAGTGTGGTACCAGCTGCTCGGTCGGATGATTCAATCTAGCCGAAGGGAGAAGAGAGCCGATCGCTGCGCGTTGCCGTCTCTCGACGTCGAGCGTCGCGACGAGTGTCTCGAATGTCACATGCGGGCCATGACGATGCCAGAACGAGGAAGGATCCAACTTCTCCGTACTGCTATTTCTTCGTTACTCGTCCTTCGCCGTTCAGCCGTCGATTCGCACAGAAAATACCGAATATAAAAAATATTTACATATCAGCGCGTTTTGTAAATGACAAACACTCATTTTTTTTCCTCGCCGCCCAGCGTAAATTACTTTTATATAAGGTATCGAGTTAGGAGTAAAAAAAATATATAGTATATATATTTTTTTTTTCATTTTCGGAGCGGTTGAGTTTTCTCGCGGCTTTCAGCTGCAGTCTCGGATAAAACGACGCCCTCTGGCGAATATAACGTACCCTTCGATATTTTTTTAACATAAATTATTATTACTATTATTTCTTACGTAAGAGAAATGAAAGTATCAGTTCGAATCCAATTTGCACGTTAATTCATATTTCGAGTAATATCGCCATTTAATATTTTTATTAATCTTTTCGTGATTTCTTTTTTTTAAGATTGATAATTTTTTTCCTGGGAAAAAAATGCTTTAAATATCGGTGGGGAACCTAATTTGCATGCTGTCTCGTTATTGGAGTAATATTATATTATTTAATATTTCAATTACTATTTTCGTAGCTTTTTTTAACACGTTTTAGCATCAGCGGCGAAGGACTCGATATTGTGACGATGACAATTTAGCGCAGGAAATATCGAATCAAGTCCCGGGAAGGTCCAATGTTCTTCTGACAGATGCGAGTAGGTTGTAATCGGATTTAAGAGGTCTAACGTCACGTCGAGAATGTCCTCCGGAGCCGCGGCAGCGGACCGTCCGAATGTCGAATTTCGCTCGCTCACTCGAGCTGGTCACCTTTTTAGAATAAACTTTGATATCTCGAGTGGTCGCGCCCCGGCTCCTCGTCGTCGCCGCCACAGTTGAAGAGGACTCCTCGAGAGTTCCACCGGTCGCTTACGATTAAAACTAATCCGTGACATGCGGACGAGAAGTCCTGAGAGAGACGTACGGCCTGGCATACGAGGACGTGCGTGATTAACATATCGGAAGCGAGACACTTGGCGACTATTTCTGGATCTCTTTAATATTTTTTTTTTTTTATTATCACTTCAGTCCCACTTTTCTTTTTTAATTTGCCTACAGCCATTCCTTTTATTCCTTCGTTCGACGCGTCGTCAAATTCTACGAATCGACTCAACGTGTCTTCTTGTTTCTTTCGAGTCGTTGTGGTTTTACTGAAAATCGTTTGAATAACTTTTTTATTTCGCTAATAAATGTTTGGAACTGGCTGAAGTGAAAAGAAACAAAAGCGTTGACAAAATTTGGTACAAATAATTACGATGCCATTTATCCGACGGCGGGCTTTGAACAGCTTTCGAGACAAACGTAATAATTGTAATATTTTTTCATTGATTTTAAACAAATTTTTTATATACTTTTCGCGTATACTTATTTGTGTGGGTAAAGAGACTCCAATTACGGTTTAACTCTTTCGATATGTCGATTTGTTGCCAACGCTAAAAAAGATGGGGTTTTCCATTATAACGTCCAGTTTTAAACGTCCAGCAATTATCTCGAAAAAATGACGGTATTTCCAACAAAAAATTAACATTCCGTAGAGTGGATGTAAACTCTGTCATGGAGGCTGTAAGAGGCCTCGAGCGAGGAGTTCAGGCGGGAGCCGGAGGACGTCGAGTAGCTTCCTAACGGGCAACACACACAAGTCTCCGGTTCCCATTAAGCTGTCAATCTCGGTATAATTACAATAACGGCCAAGAAAGCCGGCGCGTAGCCAGCGAAGCCCTCTCCACTACTCCTTTCTATGCTCCTTCTTTCACCTTTATTACAATTACTTTTATTACTTTTATTACTTTTATTACTTTTATTATTTATTACTTTTACTCGGCCACTGGTCTGTCGCGCTGCTGTTCGCTGTCTTCATCGTCGTTTATCGACGATAAAATTTCATAATGGGCTCGGAATTTGAGCATAATAAAAAAGTATATTTCTTGAGGTTCATGATTCCATCCCACGAATGGAAAGTTCGCTTCGATGATACGATATCGAAGGTTTTCTCTGCATACATTCCCTATTCATAACAAAAAAAAAAAAATACGGTTTTCATTGAAAACTGCATGAAATACTTTTGGAGCTTTGGGTCCCCAAAAACCTAAATATAATATTATATCATAATAGACATGAATATAAATGTATTTATGTACTTTAGAAAAATAAAATACACATTAATTACACATACATTATTTTATTAACACAATATAAACAAATACAAAAATTGAGATTAATGAAGATTGATATTGATGTTCACCGTCAGGTCACCAAATTTTTTTCACCGTGAGAATGAGCGATGGATGACCGGTTCGGATTCAACATAAACAATCTGGATTCGCAAGTTTCACTGTAATCTCTCTTTGAGATGTCTTTACGGTACTTTGAAATTTTTCATTAAAAATTAATCACCAGAAACGTCGGTTTGATGGTCTGAAAAGTCCCAACGAATTGCGAAATTAATAGACCTCCCCTTCGGAAGCATCGGAAGATACAGCAGTTAAAGCTTCGATTATTCCCTCGGCTTACGACTGCGGGACCGGTAAAGCTAAAACCTCGGAGACTGAGTTAAAACCCTTGTCACAATGAACCGTACCGTAGATTCTTAGCGGAGGCCGGAACTCGATGCGACTTCCTGGCAAGTTTCCATCCTTCAAATCCATGCGGCAAAACTGCACAAGTCGTTGAATATAACCGGTTAATTACCGTTGCATACTCCGAGCGGGTCTGCGTTGATTCGTCCCAGGACCGTAAACCTATACCGACAGCCGGCAAACTAGCTCCGAGCGCCGTAGGAAGCCGAAAAAAAGTCATTTGCTCAGGGATAAATTTACGAGGCCCGACTCCGGTGCAATGTCTTCCTGCCGTTTCGTGCCACGGTCCAAAGCGAAAGATTTATCATTCATTTGCCGCTGCGCTGTACAGTGCGCACACACCGCGTCGGTGTGTACGTACCGTATGTACAAGACCTACTGCGCCATATACTTATGCTCGCCACGAGAGTAAAAGTTGGGCCACGAAGAGGCGAAAAAAAAATCACGATGATTTATGAAGATTATTACCGCGTAATGCCTATAGTAAGCTCGAGCTGGTATGGCTCACCCGCCGATCGGCAGAACAAAACCCGAGAACAATATATGCTAGTCGTAAGTCAAACCATTTTTTTCAAATAATTCATTATTATATTTTATATACTGTGTTTGAAAGTCCGTTTACTCAATTTTCTCGGTTATTTGATCCGCACCGAAATCACATTTTAAGCGTTCCCGAAGAGCCCGTTCGGTAAAATGTATCCGTGATTCTCGTCGTATCGGCTTTTATTCGTTTCTATGCGTCCCTTTTATTTTTATATGTATTTTTTTGTTATTTAGCGCCAATTATAAATTCTCAACTACTTCGCATAAAAAGTTATTTTCACAGGAAGGTTTCAAAGAGTTTTCGGGAATAACCCCTCCCCTTACCACAGTGACGGTATCGCGTCTCGAGAAGCGCGAGTTTGCACTACGATTCGTTATCGCTCAGTTCAAACGACGCGTCGTACTTCCTCTGGATTCTTGCACCGGCGATGATAACATAGGCGGTGGAGTTTCGAGGCTAAAGTTCCCACATTTCAATTCCACCGCATCCTCTCTTATTCGTCGTGTACTTTTCTACCAGAAGTAGTTCCTAACTTACCTCAACTTTCTGTTCAGACCGGTACGCGAATTCCTCTCTCCTACGAATCAATTTACGGTACAAATTCACCTTCAATGAAATGTCGAAACGATCGATTTTTCAAGCAATTAGGTTGATACAATTCAGAGTTTCTCTGAAATTGTTTTCTATAAGCAATTAATATCAATTACGCTAAGGCACAGTTGTATGATTAACCTTTCATTTTCCAATCAACGAGTATCAATGCGTATTTTTCAATAAATGCGAAAGGTAATTAATTTTTTATTCACAGTCACTTCCGTTTAAAAGTAAAATTTTCACATGAGGCAGATATAAATTCCGCATAATGTGAGAATTTACTTTTAAATGGTCGGAAAAAAAAAATGAACTTTGCAACCTTGGAAAAAAAATTAATTACCATGATCGTTGCCTATCGAGTGCGGGTAGGGAGGTTAACAGTTTTCGCATCCTCTCAAGGTTAACACATGGGTGGCCGGTGTACCCACTACATACTCGGAACGAAACAAAAATGCTAGGTTTGTGTTTTGTTCCAAGACGCGCCAATTACGATGCCGTCCAATAAAAAACATTGCAGGTACTCAAGTACCGAAGAATAACGTTCGTAGAGTTTATTCTCTTAGCTGCACCTCGCACAGGTACGCATATGTTTACCCCTATGTCGTTAAAAAAAAGTCCATCGCTATAGCACCTCCAACTTTGCAACAGTATGTTAAATCAGGCAAACGGCCATACCGTACCTTAGGTGGATAACGATGTAATCGCCCGCATCGCCGCGAGACTTGTACGCCCTACTGAAAACCATTGCGCCTTATTTCTGTATTTTCTTTCGATAAATCCGCATACGATTGTGGGGTTGGGGTAAGAGCGAGGGCGCTATAATTACCGTCTCGGAGACGCGACCGGGTCGGCAGGGGGGGCCAACCGAGCGGTAATTATGCCCCGGGCCGCCACGGGAGCGCCGGGACAAAAAACTTGTCCTGCTGCTGGCAGCACGAACATCCCTCGGAGGAGCGTGACGGGGTAGTAATACCTTCGCGTGACTCTTACTCTCGCTACATACCCGGCCTGCACACACCAAATGCACTGTGCTCCGCACACGGCGTACGCGCAGCTTGGACGCGCGTACGAAGGCCTTCTCCCTTGCCTATGGTAATTCTTCGCGGGTAATAAGCGTTTAGCGACGACGAAAAGGTACAGCCGCACTGCCCGAGGCTTTCTGAAACCCTCCTTCCATCTCTTGCTCCTCAGGAATGACGACCAAAGGACCGGGTCCTTCACTCTTATTTTCTCCCCTCGTTTTCTCCTTTCCGTTTTTTTTTTTTTTTTAATTCTCTTCTTTCACTCACTAGTTTGTTTTCTCCTGCCTTTATTTCATGGTTTTTTTTTTCGTTGTCAACCTTCGCCTGCTCCTTGCCAACCGTGGCCACCGGGTTTTTTTCACCCGGTCACGCGGTTTTCAACCCGCGTCGATCGCTTTCCCTTTCGTTTCTTTGACGACCCTGACGCTACTCGTCGTTTGCGCATGCGTCGCCCGACGCACGCGCAAATGATGCGTCTTTGATATTTTTTTTTTTTTTTTTGTGGGGGGTGTTTTTTCACGTGCATCCGCTGGATACGGGTCTGTGGTATTTTGAACGAGTTGCCTTGAAGTTGAGAGTTCGATGTCAATTTTCGTTGATGGAATTCCGTTCCTTGGATTTTTTTTTTGTTCCTCTCGGTTTTCTCGTGCTACTTATCTTCGGATAGCAGCCCGGCGTTGCGTTACACTTGAGCCTAATGCGACACGACGGAAGAGACACGCTTTTCGCTCGTCTAATTCCCCTCTGCACGAGATTAATTTCCTTTTTACTCTCCAGAACGGAAGATTATATGAAACGAGCACCGGTTTCTTTTTTTTTTCCCCCCGATGCCGAGGCTTTAACGGATGAGGATTAAGACGGATGAGAGGAAAGCGAACTCGTTTCGACACCGCGATCTCGTATATCATGAGCGGTCTCCTATCGGAAACAGTTTTTATTTTTTACGCTCCTGTGGAAATATTCAATTTCTTCAACATAACTTGCGATGTTCGATTGCATTTCTACTTCCGTGATCAACTGCTTTTTTTTTTCTTTTTTTTAAGACTTAATGAATTTCACTTAGAGTTATAGACTTAACTATTTATGAGTCTTGAAAAATGCTTATGATGGCGTAGAAAACTACATCGTTGGTCTAACATTTTTTTAAAGCAGGTCGTGTGTGCAAGCACAGCTTAGCGTGTCCTTCTGGCTTTAGATCATGGATTAAACATGGCATAAAACAGCCTTAAGATAATTAGGATGCTTAGGTTCAGCTTTTACTGATACAAACTTGAAATAAAAAAAAGATTCTTATATTAAACATACATATATTCTTTATGATAAAAGTGGTGCAAAGCCTTTTTATAAAAATAGTGGTTTTTGACATCTAATAGTTTAGTCTTAATTTGAAGAAAAAAAAATTATAGCCCAAAAAAATCAAAACGTTGGACATATTTTTTGCTCTGAGATAAATGAATAAATACGGAAAATGTTAACGTTTTGAGATGCAAGTTCGTTCGCCCCGGTATCGGTGTGGGGATTTGAGCAAGTACTCTTCCAGTCTGTCTTCTCGTCCAGTAGCGCCAGAAGCGCAACGATCAGAAAAGGCAGTAGCAAGAGCAACAAACGGCAGGTGTATCTTGCACGCGAGCGCCGCGCGCCGTGGTCTTCGTACGTGACGCGAATTCGTTGATTTCAACATTTCTCAGAACAAGTTCCACAGCTGAACAATTCAATTTTATTCTTCCCACTATGCCTCCCGGGATTCATCATCGAAGCACGTTACTGCGATACAAAATGTTTCACCCCTCAAAATTTCACAAAGTTCATTTTATTTATGAAAACAAAAATTTGATTGTTATAAATATTGCAAGATATGTATTTTTGGAGTACCGGGTACTCCAAATATAAAATATATAAAAAAATATATAAAATATAAAAAAATAATAAGTCGAAGAGTCCTGCTGACAAGAATCTCGCGCGAAGGAGCATTGTATTCACGAGCGTGACCGAATGCGACGGAATTAAATTTGTGTACCCCTTTATTTTCTCGTCCATTTCTCGTTCACTTTGATATCCTCCGTTTTACCGATGCCGCCCACGCCGGCTTCTATTTCATACTCGAATGACTTCGTTGCTTCCGGAAACTCGCGGAACGTGAATTTTTCCCATGCCAAATGCATCATCGAATATCTCAGCGAGGGGCGTGTCTCGAATAATAATGAAATACATCGATCGATACACGATTCGGTACTTCTGCCTATCCCGAAACTTTCGATCATTAGTATTAGAGCAATTTTTGTTACCAATGAAAATACCACATTTAGGAAGTTACAGTAACGAATAATAACCGCCATGAGGAAAAACGATTGGAATCGAAAAAAAAACTGATTATTTCGAAGCTTGGGCGCAAAACGAAATAATAACATTGACATGCTTTATGATATTTGAATTTTTTTTTTTTCTATAATCTAAAATTCAATATGTAAATCTTTCAAAAATCGTCCGATTCTCGATTCTAAATTTGCTCGTTAAACGCATGAGAAAGAAAATCACGAAAATTTACCGTTCCTCTTGCCTCCTTAAATAATAAATAATTGCAAAAATACTTTCCTGCTTTTCCAAATCTAAAACACTTGGGGGAAAAAACCGTAGATACATTATCGCTGGCCATGGGCTCAGGCCATTGATGCATAGTATTATCATTATCACAATGATAAGTTAGCTCTCCACCGGTCAGCAATCGATCTCTTAATAGATTCGACCCGATTGCGCCGCGCAGTACACACGATTGATTTATGTGACGCTTTACAACCGTACCAATTGGCTCACGGTTATCAAGAGCGACTCAATAACGAGAGCAAGCATTAATACGCATAATAAATCGCTCTGCGCGCGCATACTCGAGCCCTGCGTAAGCAGTGACAAGAGATACAAATCCGTCGAAAAGAAAAACACTTTGATCAGTCGCGGCATAAATTAGAAGGCGAAGCAATGCCCTCTAGCTTGTTGACTTAAGAGAATATTAAATAGAAAAAAAAAAAAAAAAAATAGAAAAAATGTATCGTGTAAATAAAGTACGTTGCCCAACAGTATCCCGTGTTGTTAAGAGTCGAGATGGCATGTGGCAAAGATCGAACAATGAACGTCCGGACGACGCGGAATGAGGGACGCAAGGCCTAGAGAGAAAGACAGAGTAAATCAAGAACGAGCGTGGATATTAATTAAACTTGATTCATCGTGACGGCCGCTATTGAACTGAACTAACGATATATCACGTGTGCTGGAAGAGTGTATTCGTAACGCTTTTTAACAATAGAAAATCCGGATCTATCGTAGCCTATTAACTCGGTAATAGCGTCGCGCATGCATGGACAATTTTTTGCAATTTTTAATCAACATTCTATCACGATAACAAATACCTGTATCGAGTAATTCTGGTGTCACGTAACGCTCGTTAGTTCGAAAAAAAAATTGCGTCGCAGTCGACAACCGGGTTTGCGCGATTGTGCATGAACCGCGAATGTCGATCTGTAAGAGCTAATACTGTTGTGACTGTTATCCGGTTTAATTGAACTTGGGTCCGTGATAATAATTGCGACACGAAGGAATTATTATATCACGGTGATAATGCTCCGGCGTCGAGAACTCGGCTCGCATGACGGTGCATTTAATGCTGAAATCGATTGAACACCGGCTTGTAGCGATATCGATCTATCCGCTCCATTGGGCTCATTAGTATTTCGTGATAAACACAAAGACTCACTGAATGAGGTTTTTTCTTTTTTTTTTTTAATCAATGTACGATAACCGGAAAGACACTTCGTGTATCCAATTTATGCAATCGCCTCATACCTTACAACTCTTTTGAGGCTTCCAACATTTAACCCTATGGCCAACGTACTCCTCCTCGATAAAGCGTGAAATCATTTAAATGACTCAATGAAACATCACCAAATTTCTAAAATATCCTCAGAGAATCGGTGCGTCCGTTTGAGAATTTTTTCAAATTTTTTTTTCCACCATTTGTCCCTATGCAATATCGCGCCCTAAGATCATAAAACATAAGGCTTGACCATAAAACATCTAACACTGTCCATCCGACGATGCGACATGGCTCCTCAAAGGGTTAGTAACTCGTGCCATACCACAATATTACATAACAACTCCCCAGTTCTAATTTGTAATAATATTCTTTCGAGTAAGTGATTAACAAGAATTGCTCTTAAAAATAAAAAAATAATAATGAAATGCAGAGAACTTGTAGAAACGATGCAGCGAATTAATAAACCGGGATGATTAACGTGCGTGTGCGTATTCGTTCGCTGACACAGCCATGCATAGTGTGTTCTCCGGACCAGAGCAGCAACAGGTACTCTGCCCACTGCGCCTTAGCGAGTGAATGAGTGCGTGCGTGTCGCTATTTGCAGATTCTCCGTGCGGTTTCGTTGGGGTGCGCTCCGCGCAACGACTATAAACTGGTTTGCACCTGATACCAGTCTCCCGATCGGATGACGCGTATACGTCGTTTCAATGCCTCCTTTTCGTTCGGTTTTCTTTCTCCCTTTTCCCTTCGCCTCCCTTTCTTCCCCGCTCGCCGGCCGAGGTCCTCGTTCTCCACTTTACTCGCGGGCTGCCCTTCCCTCCCCATACATACTCCCGAATGATCACAGACACATCGGTTAAACTATAGCGAGCATTATCTCGGCATGGTCATTCAATAAATTTTCAAGCCTCCTGCGCCTCTCGACCACTCGTCCGGGATCCTTCCACGGACCATCGGACTTTGTCCCTGCCCTCCATTAAAGGATCCTGTGTCTCCACCGAGAAGATATCGGCTAACAAAATTTCAAGGCGAGCATTATTCTTCCCGCATGCGTACAACACCGCTGCCCTACGACATCGTGTCCGTAAATACCGCTTCTACTTTGCCCTGAAGACTTTTATCACACGATTTATTCCACCCGCGAGGAAGTGCGGCATTAGCGTCGCATGTTCGAATGAAAATGCACCGCCGATAATGCGGATCTCTATTGAGACGTTTCTAAGCGTTAGACTAAAATTAATTATGCGCGATATCGGACGCTAAAAAACTGGACGGCGTGTCCCACATTGTTTCACATGTTGGATGGTACGGCCCTCTGTTTCTTAACATTCGGTGTATAATTCTTTTGGTTGCGATGGGGATCACACGGTAAAAGAGGTACTAACCTGTTTTGCTGTGTCCACAATTATTTTCATGATAATTTTACGAGTCGTTTTTGTACAAGAACAAAATAATTGTGGAGGTTTGTGGACAAAAAATGTTTATTAAATGTACAAATCTTTTCTACTGTGCACTTCGACCCCATCGGCTCTTCACTGGTCACCTGAAAAACGACAATCACATTGGCTTTTGATTATCTAAAATTAACTAACTTATCATATGTAGGAAGAATCTAGTTTTTTGTACAATTAAGAACAAAATAATTGTGGACGTTTGTGGACAAAAAATGTTTGTTAAATGTACAAATCTTTTCTACTGTGCACTTCGACCCCATCGACTCTTCACTGGTCACCTGAAAAACGACAATCACATTGGCTTTTGATTATCTAAAATTAACTAACTTATCATATGTAGGAAGAATCTAGTTTTTTGTACAATTAAGAACAAAATAATTGTGGAGGTTTGTGGACAAAAAATGTTTATTAAATGTACAAATCTTTTCTACTGTGCACTTCGACCCCATCGACTCTTCACTGGTCACCTGGAAAACGAAAATCACATTGGCCTTTGATTATCTAAAATTAACTAACTTATCATATGTAGGAAGAATCTAGTTTTTTGTACAATTAACAACAAAATAATTGTGGACGTTTGTGGACAAAAAATGTTTGTTAAATGGACAAATATTTTCTACTGTGCACTTCGACCCCATCGACTCTTCACTGGTCACCTGGAAAACGACAATCACATTGGCCTTTGATTATCTAAAATTAACTAACTTATCATATCTAGGAAGAATCTAGTTTTTTGTACAATTAAGAACAAAATAATTGTGGACGTTTGTGGACAAAAAATGTTTATTAAATGTACAAATCTTTTCTACTGTGCATTTCGACCCCATCGGCTCTTCACTGGTCATCTGGAAAACGACAATCACATTGGCTTTTGATTATCTAAAATTAACTAACTTATCATATTTAGGAAGAATCTAGTTTTTGTACAATTAAGAACAAAATAATTGTGGAGGTTTGTGGACAAAAAATGTTTATTAAATGTACAAATCTTTTCTACTGTGCACTTCGACCCCATCGACTCTTCACTGGTCACCTGGAAAACGAAAATCACATTGGCCTTTGATTATCTAAAATTAACTAACTTATCATATCTAGGAAGGGAATCGATATTAGAGAAGTACACCGAAAATCGAAATTTAAGTCAGAGGTAAAAGAACTAAAATAATCGAACGATGATTATCAAAATCAAAACGGATGTGTTAAAAATTGCTCGTCCACGTGTTCCATAAACCAGCACGATACATTTATCGATAGCCGTTTCCAATAATCCAGACAGTTTAATCCGTTCGCGCGCCGATCGACTCTCGCTGATGCAAAAAAAAAAAAACCGTTCAACAGGTTTCCGCCTCGAAAGGCTTTCGGAGCGTTGGGGCTTGGATATTAATTATCGCGCTAAATTCCTGAGCGTTGATCGCGCGCGGTAGGTTGGTGTACGCTTTGTGCCGCATCAATAGCCTTGCGTTCAACAATATAAGAATCCGCAAGCACGTCGTATGGCAGATCCGTTCAGGGTTGGAATTTCTATCGTCGCCATTTGGTCCGGCGCGCGCCCGTCGCCGTCAACGGAGCCGGCCAGGTCGACCAGCGTAACGGCCGACTCGTTGTAAATCTTCGACTTGGCCATCCCGATTTAACGACGAGGATGTTCGGACCCGCGCCAGGGTGGCAGGCGAAGGGAAGAACGACGACGATCGAGGCGGAACGCGCCTGCATGCGAGACACGTTTAATGCCCCAGATCAAGTGCGACCGGGAGACTCGAACGGCCGGCGGGGTTGGCTTGCGCGAATAAAGAGGACCTGCGTGTACGTAATGCATAACGTGTGTATCCGAGAACTTTCCCCCGCTGTAATCGCACTAGCGTTAATGCCAGAGGAAGGAACCGGTGACCGGGGACACGAGGGTCTCCTGGAATCGCCGGCTGGAGGGAAGATCCTGCGGAGGTTCCCTTCCAGCCTTGGCCGTTGCATCCACCCGAGGCTCCTGAGAGTTCTGCCTATGCATCCGGATCGCGTGCTACCGCAATATCAATATCGTTTGCTTGGGCGACGGAGAGTCAATGCATCATGCGGGACGCGGAGGACCATCGAGGATGAACGAAAAAGGACCGAGGGAAGGAGCGAGCATCGTGGATACCGAGATTGTGGTACACGACAAGGTGTTTCGAGGTGTGCGGGCCTTCGATGGACAGGACAGAGTCGGCAAACTTTAAGACGCGTCGTTTGCATAGACATTGTGATTAGTGAATTATTTTTATTAATGCGCATGCGTGGGCATTGATGCTGAAGCTGCAGATTTTTTTTTTTTTTTAATCCGCGTTTGTGTCAACAAGCACTGATCCATGTTAGTCCGTCGGCTCAAACTCACCACTTTTACCCTAATTAATTTTCGTCCAGAGTCGTTAGGAGCTGGTCGATTTATCCATCCTGCGCCTCTGCTCTTTCTCGTTTGACGAAATTGATGCAACAGAGCAACGATGATGAGTGGATAAATAAGTGGAGCTCATTTGCGATCGTTTGACCGCGTCTCGAGAGGAGTCCGTTCACGTATTTTACCTGCTCAACATTATCGCGCTCATTGACGGCCCGGCAAGACCGGAATGCGGTAAACGAGATGCGAAGTGTGTGGCCCCTTTTAAAGAGGCGTGGTACTCTAGAGAGAGAGAACAAAAAAAAGCGGTGTATTGCTTTTGCGAATACATATGAGAAGATGGCAGCACGTGCACATCGGCCGCCGCGGGAATGTAATTTTCTCTTCAATTTCGAAGCCGACGTATTTCGCAAGTTTCCTTCTTGCGCCGTTTTGAATTATTGTGGGACGGGCAGTGCGATGTTAAATGTAAAAAAAAAGGAAGAAAAAATGCTGTTCGGAATGGTTCGACAGCGGGTGGAGAAGAAGCTCTGGCGGCCGACATGGATCATTGCGCTTGTAGGAAGTGAGCGAGTGAATCAGCAAGCGAACGAGCACACCGGGATACAAGCCGGTCCCTTCGGTAGGCATCGTCTCGGGAAGGCAGGCAGGTTTATGCTATCCTCGATAATGTATCGCGAAGGTTTTACTGTCGGTGGGGGACGAAGAACAACGCATGCCGATGGTAACGATCGGATCATCATCGACAAATACCCCGCGCTTTACGAACTGTGTTCCCGTAGTGACTTAACATCGGGCTCTCTTGGACCGCGCTCGTATCTTATCTCTTCATGCTTCCCGAGCGTGACGAATCCGCTTTATATTCTTCCTCTATGCCTAGTTCGCTAAGTACAGTGTAGCCTCGTCTTAAATTGGCGCCGCAAGCCGCGGACTGCAGAACGAATTTCGCGTCAGCTTTGAGGAGCAGGTGAATCGTTCGCAAAAACAATAGTTTTTTTTTAACTGGAGGATTATGGGCGAGGTCCTGAAACTCATCACGCTCGAGTATCGGTTTCATATTCCCTACTTTTTTCGGTACGGTGATTCGATGATGTTAGGTAGTGTAGTACGCAGTGTGACAGGGAATGTATTGGGTGTACTTGCGTGTATTCACTAAAAATGAATGTGGGAAGATCTGCAGCAGTTTTCGGGATCGGATGGATATTGAATAAACTCCAAGTAAAAGTTGAGAAGTAACAAGTTACAAAGTACAAGTTACAAGGTAACAAGTTACAAGGTAACAAGTTACAAGGTAACAAGTTACAAGGTAACAAGTTACAAGGTAACAAGTTACAAGGTAACAAGTTACAAGGTAACAAGTTACAAGGTAACAAGTTACAAGGTAACAAGTTACAAGGTAACAAGTTACAAGGTAACAAGTTACAAGGTAACAAGTTACAAAGTAACAAGTTACAAGGTAACAAGTTACAAAGTAACAAGTTACAAAGTAACGAATAACAAGTTACGAGGTACACTATTCTCATTACTTTCTTCTTCAGTATCAAATCATATGAATAACTGTACTGCATTTTATAACGTTATACAAAGTTATACGCAGTATAACCGAATGAAGCGTCCTCGTCACTTGCCTCCTCGGTCGGCAAGTATTAAATTGGCTATTAAATTAAAGCCTGCTGCAGTTACGAGTGACGAATTCGCTTTATAGGCCTCCCTTACCTCACGCAACGTACCGCCGTGGGCGTTTTTTTTTTTTCAACGTTAAGATAATTTCCAAATACCTCTTCGATATTTGTTCATAAAGGTAGTAGCTCATCTTTAACATCCAGAAGTTATATCAACATTTGCATAGTTTTAATAAATTATTAACGATCTCCATGTTTGTTAGAGAACAGAAAAAAAAAAATTTCTCCGTCCAATGTTGTTGATAGTGTTTTGGCAAGGTTATCAGATTAGTGACGAAACGTCCCGGCATGAACGATTCTATTCACGGCCGTGTGGGCGCACACTTGTGATACGTACTATACAGTGGCCAGAATAATCGGATCGATGAGTGATGAGGTTGATGGCCGACTCGAGAGATTCGAGTACCATTTCCAAGGGTCTTCGGGTGTGCGCTCTGTGCGTGTAGAATCTGCATCCGCGTATTCCGGAGAGATTTAAGAGTCGGTATCCTACATTGCGTTCGCACGCGGTAGCATGTCTTCTGAGTCACGGTAATGTTCGCGTGAGTGTCCAGTTCAGTGTACTTTATTATTATGTAAATACACATTTTTCATTTCCACTTCTTCGTATTCTTCGTCCTCTGTAATTTCACGGTATATTTTCGAGCTGCTTGTACCACTTGATTTAACATCAATGACACGTCGCCAGAAAGTTACTGGCAGCTGCTGCTCCATGGACTTGCCATTGTCCACGAAATACCGGAAGTGGCTTAACCCTTCGAACATTAAGTAGCTGAAACGACCGTGAATTGTGTGGTGGGATATTTCCGACCCCCAAAAGAAATTTCATCCAAAAGCCACAACTTAAAAAAAAAAAAAAAAAATCCGGTGATTTAAACTTGACGAATTTAAAGAGCATGTCTTCCTCGATACATTGCTCGGAAAAAGTATGTCCTCGAACGTGTCGTATTGGGCCTGCAGTTGTTTTTGCTCCTCGAGGTCAAGTTTTATGCCAAGTTTTCGTACTTGTCGCATTAGTTCTTGGAAGAGCAATTTCTGTTATCAATGTAATATTCTGCAGGGTGTATGAGAACGGCCCCGGAAGTGGCTCGTTGACTCTCTCGTCGGCTGGCGCGCGCTTCATTGGTACATCCGGCGCGATGCTTCGCGGACGGTACACACAATAACTTGATACACTCGAAAGTAGAACAAAGAGAGCACACGAAGTATGTACCCGCTCTATTACCTATTGCCGCTGTTACTCGTACGTGTATGGAGACATTAGTTAGACACTGTGCCGACTCGCAGATGTAACGAATGCGAAAGGTCTCTGCACTTGTCCCTCCTCGAATCCTCTCATTCTTTATACCAGCGTATTATACATATTATACATTCGTTATATTACTGGCATTCCTTTTTGCTTGTTACTATCATCATCATTGTTGTTGTTGATATTATTATGGTTATTATTCTTATTCTTATTATTACTCAGTCTGACCATTTGCCGTCGGATGTTGTTCTTAGTTTGAATCGAATTGAAATGTTGTATTTTTGAAATGTCGCATTATCAAGGCAATTCGCCCGCTGCTTTATTAACTCGTCACGTTTCTAAGCGTTGATACACCGTGCATGTACGTTCGACCTTCTGGCAGGCCTTCCCGGCTAATATGCCCCTCTCGATTCGAAGCTCGCGCTGCAACGACACGTCGACGCTTACGCGACACGTTTTTTTTCTTCTTTTCGTTCATTCTTTCCGCTCACTGTTCCATTATTCATCGTTAATGGTACTTTTCGGCTAATGTATTTTTGACGTGTTTTTGACGATTTTATTTGCCTCTCGCTACCGAAATTCGTGTCGATACTTAAGGGAACGCTAAAACACGTCTGGGTGCGAGAGAGACAGAGTTACAATTATTAATCCATTTTTCACCGAAACGATTCTGTAAAATGAAAAACGAATTATGGGACGCACTGCTTTAATCGAATACGCAATGCGCCACGCAATTAGTTTTTTTTTAATTTTATAAAACCGTTTCGGGGAAAAATGATTTAAACATTTTTTTGAAGTTATGTTGATTCTTAGCCCCACCTTAAGTCTCGATCGTGCGATTCGAAGGTTCATCCTTTCGATGGCCCTCTGCGCACTGAGATCAGCCATCGCAGTTTCCGCGAACTCGCGAATCGCCAATTTCACGCTCCGCGACTCCCGACGAATCTCTCGACTTCGGACGAGTTTCGTGAGAAGCTGCTTTCACGCGAGAATGAAAACCCATGTGAATGACGCGAATGTAAATGAGACTGAAGAGGGCGGGAATCGGGACCGATCGCTGGACTTGGCGGGGGGGGGGGGGGGGGGGGGGGGCGAAACGGAGGCGCAGATAGGAGATTGCAACCGGCGACAGGAGCAAAACCATTGCAATTGTATCCCCGACCGGTAATCGAATATCTCTCGCGAGTTCCGAGACGCAAGTTAAAAATTCCGCGGTCGATACGGCCTGCCCTCGGTTTCTCTCGATTTACGTATCGAGTGTCCGAGAAAAAGTCGCCAAGGTCCAGAACGGGGCAAAGGCAAACTACTTGTTTCCCGGCGGGTCGCGAATGTACTGTTAACCACGAAAAAAATTTAACATGCAAGAGCCGTGCCGAGTAGTTCATATTTACCGCATAAAAAAAAAACAAAATAAAAATTGGATTTAAAAAAATTTCTTCTGCAACCCTTTTGGTTTATTGGCTAAAATGTGAGAACGTGCGTGAACAACAGCGGGCGGTGTTTACGGTATTGGGGAGCGCGGGGCAAAACATCGACTTTTCTTATGCCGGGCGTGTTTCCAAGTTTCGTCGATGCTCGGGAGAGCACTCGGACGGAAGTAAAACAATGGTCCCGCTCGCCTCGGCAGAATGGGATAGATACAGAGAGCGATGACGTCTGGCTTTTGTGTGTTTTCCCGGCAGCGTGATGCAGCCCGCTCTCCGCTATCATCCGAACGTTCCCTCATCGGTCCCTCGTCCCATTCTTCATTCCGACGAGCTGTTGACGTCCAAGTTTTCCTCGCTACACTTGCGCATTGTCCGATATCCCCCCCTACCCGTTACATCGAAAGCCCGACGGACGAGATTATCAATCTAGCTCGGTGAGCTTTACAAACTTTTCATGCGAACTCCGAACACACAAACAAAGTGTCGCTTCGGTATGGTGGCAAAAAAAACAATCGCAATTACCGAATCGGAATTTCGAATAACTTTGTAGGATTACTTGAAAAGAAACGAATAATCTTTCATTCATTTTTGTTCGTTATCGCTATACATTTTTATTTGTAAAAGAATGATTTTTTATTCGTCGGAAAATGGTAATTAAAAATACTAGTGCGATAAAACTTTTTCTGACGAATGTTGCAATCACGCGCGTTAAGAAACAGTTTTTCGCACGAGTATCGTGCCAAAATTTACTTCACAAGGTGTAAGGACAAGGAAAATAGGCGAGTGAGGTAAATGAATTTTTATTCGTGAATAAAATGAATTTTTATTAATGAACCGTAAATTTTCATTCGCCTTCACGAATAAAAATTATTACTATAAGTGTTTCCATTACAAAATAAAAATAAAGTTATGCAATATTTTTTTTTACATCTCCAACGGAGATTGAAATACATTTTGTTTTATTTGAAAGGAAGTCTCTTTTGTTTTCACCGTCTTTCGATTGTTGTGTTTGACACGAAAGAGGATCGGCGAATGCGTGCACGGCAACAGCTCCAAAGGCCTTTAACGTCGCCGCGGCTCGCGAGAGTAACGTCCCGACGTCTCGTGGAACTCTTGCCGCCGTGAATGCAAAACCGTTTATGCACTTGCATACGCAAGTACACTCCCCTGCATGTTAGACTCTACGTGAGTTTTAGCCTCGAATGTTGGCCTGCCGCCGTCCATCCGTCCTCGACGATAAGACGCGCATTTACGCACCGCAGCTACTTTCTCGGCTTTTTGTTTTTTTCTTACAGTTTCTTCTTTGCTCGCTCAATCTCCCTTCGGAACGGCATCCACTCCTGTGGTTCTGACTTCGTGCCCAGTCGAGCTTGACAATTTTAACTAATGTGCGTCTCGAAGTAACAGCAATTCCTTCGACAAAAATTAAAAACTTCCATTTATCTGCGCTGAGGATATCTCAAATTGAATAGGGAAAATAAAATAAAATACGACTCTTTTTGCCGGAAGCGAATCTTCTTTTTTTATTACTACATTATTATTATTATTATTATTATTATTATTATTATTATTATTATTATTATTATTATTATTATTATTATTATTATTATTATTATTATTATTATTATTATTATTATTATTATTATTATTATTATTATTATTATTATTATTATTATTATTATTATTATTATTATTATTATTATTATTATTATTATTATTATTATTATTATTATTATTATTAAATAATAATTGAATGTTCATTGGCATGAAAATAATGTACAATTTAACAACCGAATTCTAGTGAATCAACATTTTTATGATTGAAACGAGTATTTCCAAATTTCAAAGAAAAAAAGCGGATCTCCTTTTATTGTGTGAAGGTACGAGCGTTTACGTTTGAATTTTGATAAATGTTATTAAGGAACCGACGATGAATTAATTATCGGACAATTCGCTCGATCAAATTGTTTTATAAAATTGTTTTTTTTATGTCTCGAACATATCCTTCCTAGCCTTTCTTTCACCTGTCTCAACTTGCCGTGTAAATGCTGTTCATGGTTAATCCTCTGCGCGTTTCGCATAATTCCCGTCACTCGCTGCGGTCGTCGGACAATGCGAGCCTCGTCTCGTCCTGTCTCTTCCCTCGCTCTTTCTCTCTAACAGCCGCTGCAACGCTTGTGTGGAACGGTGCCGGGGTGTCCCGGTCGTTACGCGCGGTGGTTACACGAACGTCCGACTTAATTTATGCCGCGCGCACGGTGGCGAGCGTTAAGCGCTGTACGAGCGCGCTCTTACACTGCGTAAGGTCAGGAGGCGAGAGGCGAGGACGCCATTAATAATCCACCTTCTCGTACGCCCCTCGTAAACGTGCGGGCACAGTAAAACTTAACATTTTGTCGGTTTCTCACCGAAATGAGCTTTCGATATTTTTCCTGCTACAAGAACAACCCGCAATTCCTTTCGGCCTAAAATAATACTCGGAATTTTAATCATTCCGCAAAATTTTAATCGAACGCAAACGAGAATGTGAGTCCGTTAATTTATTCTATTATTCATTTTAATTATCGAATTATTATTAATCTTATTGATTAACAAATTGATAAAATTAACTGTAATTTTATATTATAGAATAATAATAAAATATTATAACGACCGAGCGAATTAGTAACGCGCGTATTTGGTTTTGGGGCGGATATTATTAATAATGATAAACGTTAATTATCACGATCACGTAATGTCACACGTCTGTTCGCTTTTAAGGTCTCGTCCAGACTCTTCGACATGACGATCGATCTTGTATCGATCGTCCGTTCGTTCGTCTATTGTCATACCTACCTAATATCGTGTCTCTTAACGAATCCGCTACATATTCGTTACAATATTATTTCATTATTATCATTGTAATTTTTTTATTCAATTTATTTTCATACACTGAGAAAAAAAATCGATTGAGTCAACAAAATGAGCGCTTACGGGTGGCGAAACAAATTTTTGGTTGATCGAACGAAATAATGGTTGTATTGAGTAAAGAAAAATTTGAATCCACGGCCTGTTAGTTCGATCAACGAGGTATTCCTTTCGATCAACCAAACATTTGTTTCGCCACCCGTAAGCGCACATTTTGTTGACTCAATTGATTTTTTTTCTCTGTGTATATATTTGCCTTTATTTTAATTCGTAATCGGATGTTAATATCTTTTTTTATTTTATACTTTGTAATATTTCGTGTTTTTTTTTTTTTTTTTTTTTTTTTTTTTTTTTTTTTTTTTTTCCCCGTTGATTTCTAATATTTTACGATCGCAAGTGCGTATAGTATCGATCGGAGTGGCTGGAAGAGTCGAGGACTGGCGTAATATGTCCGGGGTTCGCGACGCTGGAGGAGAGTTGGCTGGCGGTGTAACCGCACCAGGGCGTTCGACGTACCGCACGGACCCAGTTTAATAATCAATAATTTCCCCGTTGAAGAGGAGCCAGGGTCCCGGGGGGGCTGCACGTGTACGGACCGTGCCGCGATCGTGCTCGGCAACTCGGCGTGAAATTATTGTCCGATCGGTACTTACCGAGTCCGCTCGCCCGGGTTAGTCTCTCACCGACGTTCCTCGAAACCTTGCCCCGCGGCGACCGCGGTCGAGCCCCACTTGGAAACCTACCGGCATCGCACGTATCCTCGATATCGTTTTATTCGAACAATATTTTTGTATTGCCGTTCGAACGGCATCGCTCGCGGTGCACTCGATCTCTTCGCGCTTATCGACCTGCCTATACATTGTTTCGAGACCACTCACCGCAGCCGCCGATCTCTCGGGTCTTTTTTTCCATTGGGCTCTCGACCGTCTCGTTTCGCTCAACCCGAACCGAGATCGGCAAAAAATCAATTTAGTTTTACGATTTTTCTTAACTGAGACATTTTTTCCACGGCCGATCTTCCAATGAATAAATAAATGAAGTAAAATTCAGAAATTATGTCGCATTTTTTTTTCTTTCTCAAAACCGTTGGAATGGTCCCGCTAATTTTTTTTTATTGTCTGACTATACCTAAATGTCCAAGTGCCTAAAGATTTTTTACATCGTCAATTTATTTATCTGATTTTTTTTTTTTTTTATAATTGATTGCGAAGTTAAAATTTTTCCATCACTGTTTTTTTTTTCTTTTGGATACCGAAAACCAATTTACTTTTTTTTTTTCATTCGACCGGTAAATTGAGGCACGGGCTTCAATCATTTCGAATGAGTGACAGGGCTGATAATACCAGCGGCCACCGAATTATCGCTGCAGGTGGATCGACGCTCGCCTCGGCGTGTGAAATTAGCTGCCGAGCGATCAATCAACCAGCCTACATCGAAAATATATCGAGACTCGTTCGAGTGATGCATCGAGTTAATGTTAATATAAATGTGTTTGTCGAGATCCAAATTGAAAAACGAAAATAATTGACACGATCGTTATTAGAATACCCACGAGTATATTTGACCGTCGGACTGCTCGATATAAACAGGTACTGAATTACGACCAGTGATACGTTAATCCGTCATGTCAGTGGAAAAAAATAATCAATCAACTTGGAAATATTAAATATGGAATTGTCATGCGTATAACAAGTAGGTCACGGTCTCGTTACGATCTCGATGATTATACGCCGAAAGTTGACTTTGGCACACATTTCCGACCACTCTCGCGACACGAATACACTGAGTGGAGGATGTAAAAAAAATTACCATTCGCCTAATAAAAAGATTACCATAAATGGCAGTGTGAAACTGGGGCTCCACTTATGTCGAAAAGTGTCAGATTTTCCAAGAATTCTTACGAGATTATCCACAAAAAATTCTTATAGACATCAACGACTAAATGCCATAGGATCATACAGGCTGCGTACATTATAATATCGTTAGACCATCGATATTATAGCGCCACGTTCTATGGTAGTATTTCTCAAGCGATTTGTTATGTTCCACCCAACTTTTCGCACATCGCACGAAGTTAGCATTTTTTTTTCTCTGCTCCTCGACTCCCTGCAATTGCAACTTTATTTCGAACACTCTAACTGCCTACCGTTCTGTGCATATCGATGGTCCGCAGCCAGAATGGCATATGGGCTTCTCTCCCGCCCGACCCAGGCCCGATCGGTACCGAAATCTGTAATTAATTTCTTTTTTCCACGAATTCTGACCATTTCCGGTTGAGATCAAATTCTTACATGAAGCGGGCATAGATTAAAATTTATGTGAGAATTCGTTCTGGACCACGAAAATATTTTGCCGATTTTCGTGCAATCATTTGCATTAATTGCGACTAAAATTGCATTGTAGCAATTTTCGCGGAATCCCAGTTTTTTGGTCCCGGGAGAGGCGCAGACACCATAGCATGAATTACAAACCCAGTAGGCTAAAGGCGATGAATATGGCCCGGTTCATATTTAATTGATTCACGTGTTAATAGGAGTGAGCCATATTTCCGGTCCAAAAAAAATCCAAATAAAAATACGGCACGAGGAATCCGATTATCGGTAACGCGAGATGCTTTGGACACGGTTCGATCGATCCCCGAATAATCGAAGCAGCTCATGAGAATGCATCCTCTTCCGCGCACAAATTCCGCGGTGCTGCCCGACGTTGGGCGAACCCTGGCCGACGCTTTGCCAACACTGGCCCAGTGTGCCACTTTCACTAGGGCCGTTCAAGAGGAAGCTAACAAAATCCGCGACGAAGACTCTAAGGTCGCCTCTCCTACGCCAAAGACAGGGGATAAGATTTCGCCAGGCTCATAAAAAGACATTTCCGGTTCCACCTGAAGGAGCACCGAAGTGTCCGAGCGCCGCCTCGAGCGACGCGGATCGGATGACCAATCGGCTCCCGCTCGCAACATGTTGCATGACCTCGCGCGGACCTCCTTCGACCTCTGATCTTCGCAGCCTCCTCTAACCACTTCTCTCACCTCGTCCCCCCCCCCCCCACCCTTCTCGCGCCTTCTGCTTTCCCTTTCGTTTCGTTCCTGACGCGTGCAGCGGCGAACTAACGATGCAATAACGAGATGCCCGCCTACGTCACGAGCTTATGACTGTGTACGGGCGGATGTGCGTGTGCGCGCCTAAGGTGCCGAAAGTTTGTACAAGAAAGCGAGAGTTCATCCTCGGCTCGGCAGCACTTTAGATATCCGAAGATTACAAACGACAAACGTGCAATTTAGTGTTTGAAAATCCTCGCTGGGCTAGTATCGGCTTTATAATGTTGTAAGGAGAATTCGCGGGCGTTATTATGACTGTTAGGATTTTTTTTTATAGACACGAACGGGCGTTATCGTGCTGCAGTGGAGATGCATGCGAAATGTGCCGTTTCATAACCTACGGACATTTTTCACCGTGGAAAATCTGCGATTATAGTAATGTGTAATTTCCAGAATAGGTGGAAAAGAAAACGTTGAACGTAATTTTTTTTTTTTCAATCTTAAGGTTGTTCTCCTGTTCTTAATTTGAGAAATCTAAGGGCTCAGGTCAGCGTGAATGGTCCAAGAAATCTGATAATACGATGTTTTAAAACAATTGAAAAATGCATTGAAAGTCAGATTCGAAAACCTAAATTTTATGTCCAGTCTCTTTTTTTTCAATCTTAAGGTTGTTCTCCTGTTCTTAATTTGAGAAATCTAAGGGCTCAGGTCAGCGTGAATGGTCCAAGAAATCTGATAATACGATGTTTTTAAAAAATTGAAAAATGCATTGAAAGTCAGATTCGAAAACCTAAATTTTATGTCCAGTCTCTTTTTTTGTTAAAGTAAGATGATATCGGTTTTGGAAAGAATTTTTTTTTTTTTTAAGTTAACCTTTTATCTTTATAAGTAACACCGCCCGAAACCGTATCGAAACGGGTCTAGCGGACGCGGAGTGGAAGCGTCGCGTTGCTACGGTAGCGCCTAAGAGTGGGTATGTGAGGAATCCGGTGTGACTTATAAAGGGTAAAAAAAAATCGTGCGCCATGCAAACTCGGTATTAATTTCTGGGTCACGTGATGTCTGGTTCGTAAAAAAATGTATACATACTTTTGGGTCTTTGAACCCAACTAACGTGGAATGCCTTGATAGTTTGATTGGGAAATCAATGCTTTACCTTAGATTTATATTTTTTCTGGTCTAACTGGACTTACACGCCGATTGTCGGTGTGGTCAGAGAAAGAAGGTTGCTCGCGATCGGTCGAATTCCTCGCTGCCTCAAAGATGATCGAAATTATTATTGTACGTCACGGACGTCCAGTTTGCATGCATGATTCCCGCTTCTCTCGGATAGCGCTTGTGGCCATAGTTGAGACCACGGGAGGACGGGAAGGATAATTCTAGACGATGCCGATATGAAACCACCGGACTCCGGAAGGATGAGGGCTCGCTGCATCGATCGTGGCCTTCCGCTTCGGGCTGTTGGGCTTTTGGGTCTTTCTCGTCCGTGGCGTACTCGCGGTTTCCTTGATAATCCTTTGATCCCCTCGAGCGTCCTAAAGTCCCCTTGATTTCGTCATTGCAAGATAAATGTCTACATCAAGTTAATGGTTGCTTTTTCGCGTACCGATTACGTTCTTAAATATACAGTAAAAGATCAAAAACTCACTTGTGTGACTCAAGAATGGCTTGATTTACGATGGTGAAATTTGGCGAGCAACTAGAGCAGTCGTGCAATTTCAGGATAATCTTGATCATCGGCCGATGTGAACAATCGCTTTGATTTTTTTTAATTAAAAAAAGCGACGTATTGCATTGTTTTTTTGTCGCATACAATGAAATCACTGGGAATTAAACTTCAAACTATAATAAGACACGGAGTATATTTAATGCCGTAGAAGCGTTTAGTAATTCAGGGCAAACGTGACGCCAAGTTTTTCCTCATTCGTGGCTGAAACATGACTCCGGGAAACTATTGCCCGTTGGTCGGGAGTCTGTAAGAGGAAACAATATCCGAGTTCGCTGCTGCACGTAATTTCGTCTGAGGCCGTGAGCGTGGCGGCGGCGGCGGTCGTGTTACTGCGCTACTATATACGTTCAAGTTGAATTTCTAATTCGAGCTCCATCTCGGAGGATTCCACGGCTTGGGAGTTACGGCAAAGGCACCGGGCGTGTAATGGACGCTGTGCAATGGACCCGCGAGCAACGTTACGGACAATTTACCAAGGCCTCGACTATTTATTTCGCTGAACCTTACTTATCCCACACCGCACGAAATTAGGATCTTTTTCTCTGCTCCCTGACTCCCTGTAATTGCAACTTTGTTTCGAACACTCGGAATGCCCACCGTGCCGTGCATATCGACGGTCAGCAGCCAGAAGGGCGCATGAGCTTCCCTCCCGCCCTATCCAGGCTTGATCGGTACCAAAAACCTTGATTAATGCTTTTTTTTTCATGATTTCTGACCATTTCCGGTTGAAAGGAAATTCTCACGTGAAGCGAGTATTGACTCAAATTCATGTGAGAATTCGTTCTGGACCCGGAAAATATTTTGCCGATTTTCATGCAACGATTCGCATTACGAATAATTGTGACTGAAATTATGACCATTCTTTTTCTCATCGTTCACAATTAAAGTTTATAAAATCCAATTAACCACAAGAGCTATTTTATCGGAAGGATTCCACAATATTCTCGTTGCATTGTCGAACGATTATCGCACGAAACGTAACTGAATAGTTGGAAAATAATAAATCGCGGAGTGGCGAGCGTGAAGCTATAGAGGCGCGGAGTGCATTGAAACCGCCGATGATATAATCTCGGGAGCGGGATGCCGGAGGTAAATAGAGATAAATCAATTTGATCGTGAACTTCGCGAAGATTCTCGGCGCCTCTGTTATCGAGGGCGCCTGGGCATCGCGTTACCGTTGCGAAACGCAGAGATCGCGTTTCTTGGTACGTGGTTATTGCGCTTTCCTGTTGAAGATAAGAAACCCGGCCTATCTCTATGATAATCTCTGGATCGGCGGAGGATCGCGAAAGGCGGAAAAGAGCGATATAGCGGTCGGTTAGTTTCTCTCTGTATCTCCTCCTCTTCCACATCTATAGAGACATGACTCTTCCGTTTCTATCTCATTTCTTCTCGTGGCTCGCAGAATTGGTCGGCCCTCGAACGTCCTCGAGAAACCTCCATTGCTGAGCCGCGGGCGTGAGCTACTACACTACTGTACTCTTCTTCTCCCACAGTATATATATGTGTCTATGTATGTATACTATGTACCAATGTATATATATATATATATATATATACTCCGACTGTAGTACTGCGGTTGAACTTGGGGCAAAAGCGTGTGTGCGTTCGCTACGCGAAATCGTTTTCCCGCTTCGCTTCGTCGCATCGCTCCGATGCCTCCGGCAACCGAGTTAAACCGCATGCAACTGCAGACCGAGAGAGAAATAGTAGAATTCGAGAAATAGTAGAGCCACACAATCCCCGAGCTCCGGCGAATGCTGTATGGACTGGAAAATCATAATGCATGCGGCAAATGCGATATTGTGAGGCAACGAGTGAAATAATTCACTGGAGGTTAAAGGTCGATTGTCAAAATATTTACTGGCAAGGAAATCGATTTATAGATGACAGTGATTCATCGAATTGGGACTATTTCGTGTTGGGGGGGGGGGGGGGGGGGAATTATTTTTCGTGGGATAAGCAGATACACGTTCTGGAATTATTGTAATTTCGCTTTTCTTGTTGGATACGCCACGTGAAAAATGTCGAATAGATTAATTGACCCACGGAAAAATTGGAAAAAGTAGAATATGTTAATCGAACTAAGAAATAAATGAAAAAAAAAGTCATCCGCTTGCGAACGGATGCGGAAAAGGGTGGGACGCAATTTTTAGCACATACTTTGTGCCGAATGAGTGAATAATTAATTCCTGATAAGGAGACGATAGGGAACATGGAATACATACTTTCCTCGCGGCTTGCCGACAATTATAAATGATGAATTATGAAAAGACTACCGCCGCTTCCGTTTGTCCTTGTTTTACGGCGTAAACGCATCGGCGACGAGGATGCGCCCTAATTTCTTAGCAACGCGAAGGTATACATACACTGCGCGGTTCATATGCATAGTATGCGTGTACGTGATCGTCGTCCGAGCGCAATTTACCCGGTGTACCGGCCGCCGATGCATAATTTCGCCACCGAGTGCAACGTTCGAGCATCACCTGGCAGGATGTTGTCTTTCGTGTTTTTTTTTTTTTTTTTTTTTTTTCCCTCCAACCTACCCTCCACACTTGCATTCGCATTCTGATACTCATTGCAGAGTGCAGCGCATCGCTTTCATGACATTTTAATGGGAATCGTGATAGCCATCAGAGCTTCTGTCTCGTCCGCTGCACGATTTCATTCGCCCCGATCGGCACACATGTTTCAAAAGACTTCTTCCGAAATTTACATGTTCGCTTTTTTGGCAATAAAGTTAATGGGAAATTAATTCACTTTTTTTATATTTATTGTCGTAATAAAGTATTTTTATGTATTTTATCCACCGACATGAACTTGGTACTTAAGAGTATTCGGGTATCTTTGACACGTACAAATATAAATACCATGTGGCATGGTCGAGAGAGAAAAATATGAAAAAAATCTGGTTATGTGTTTCATCTCTAAGGAACATTCCCAAATTTTTTCAGATTTTTCGGTCGCTTGTCTGTAGCGCGAAATTTGCATTTAGTCGTATCCGTCCGGTCACCGGACGGATATGAGTAAAATAAATTCATGGAGTCATGAATGACGTACATAATCGGTTTGAATCGACGAAAAATTATAATTACATTATTTAAATTCTACCACCATCTGCAATTGCGCTTTCATTCTTATGGTCCAATTTTTTTTGCCTCTCACTCTCGCGGTCACTTTTACTTCCGCTCGCTGCCCCATCCAAGTATGGTTCCATTTGGGTCAATAAAACGCCGAAGGAAGCATTAAGCTTCGAGCTCGCCGTCGATATCGTCGATCCGTAACATCTGCTACAATTCTCACGCTACATTCATCCTCAAATTGCAACCATTATTTCACTACCAACGAAGGTTTGCAGCAAAATAAAAGATTGCTCCTGTGCCGAATCATTTGATCGACAGTCAATCAATCGCGAAGGGAAATGACCATAAAATTGTCCTATCATAAAATCGAATCAAACTGTACATATAAATTAGCCACATTAAATAATTGTTGAATTATTATATATAAGCCACATTAAATAGCTTGGTAAATGGGCTCTGGCAATCGCCATCAAAAATCAAAAATCTTTGCACAAATTTATTCGAATTAAGCAAATTCTTTCCCCTGCATGAGATTTGCGATAGATTGTCATTGTGCACAGCAAAATAGGTAGGACATTTTCTTATCCTCAAACCGTTCACAATTATTGTCTTGTTAATTTAAAATTAAAAAGTCTATTTGACTAAAAATGTTTGTCAATGTCACAAATATTTGTTTGTAACATTAACAAGAACAAGATTGCGAATGTTTTTGGACCACTTTTTTTGTTAATGGCACAGGCCTTTTGTATCGTTTTACGCAACGGTGAACGATGATGCGGTAACTCGTTGATTTTAGTCTATTATTGTTATCGAGAATTTTTTTAATATTTAATTTTATTCGTTCCGCGTCTTGTTTTCCTGATCGGCTGATCTTCCTCGGGGCGGGTCGGAGGACCGTCTGTGACCGATGATCGATCATACCTCCGGTTCTCGATCAATCCGCACGGTGTTCCGAGCGATCCTTTCGAAGCGATCAGATAAAATATCAGAGTGATGCAAGTTCGATGCAAGATCGATAGGAAACGGCGCGGGTTATTCGAGGCTCGAGCCACGGCCGAGGCGCAACTATTCCGATAATTCAGATCGCGATTTAATAAATGTTCGTATTGCGACACGCCTTTCTCGACGGTGGCACACGCCAGCCAGACAGCCCTGACCTTTTTGTCGGAACATTTCTCGCTCCGCCGGCAAGCCCCGTCGAACGCTGCAGAAGGAGCCGCGGAAGATCGAGCGACGTGATACGTCGCAAGAGCGAACAGCGGCACAAAGCCGGGTGCAACATTGGACTGGATAAAACGTGCAGTCCGAGAGAGCCAGAGACGGAATCGGGGATTGCATATCCAGCTGCCAATTAGGTCACGATAATCGTGACACTCGTCTTTTGTTATTAGTCCTGCAATTTCGCGGTGCATTATGAAACAAATTAATAAATACGTTAAGCAATGCTTCACTGATACGTATTTTTTTTCACTTCGCAAGTCCGTCGAGGTTGGGTTCTGTCTTGGAATTGGGATCAAGCTTAAGTTCGCTCGTAGAGTTCCTAAAAATTTGCCGTGTGATGTTGCGATTTGGCTGGGATGGAAAATTCAGTGCATTCTATAAATGTCGCTGCCTCAAAAGAATATAATCACTGCGACGAGGTGCATCGACGATCCAAGGGAATCTTCCAGTAGAGCGTCTTATAACTGGGAGTCTGAATAAAATATTTACTTAAGATATATTTCCGTAACACGTATTGTTTCATTCACAGTTAGAATCGATCGCCACAAATCTCGCTGGAATAAAATCAATCATAAATCAGCGTTCGACCGAATTCGATCCTCGAGAATCGTCGTACAGCCAATGAACACCAATCGGTACGTCAATCTTGGCACTCGATTCCATCTTCGCTGCGCAATTCGGTCGCGTACACAGGACCACCGAGAATCCATTAACGTACATTCCCGTCCGTCGATATTATCGACGAATTATTCATGACATCGGGAAATTAATTGTGGACAACAACTACGACCGATCGGTCGTTTAATAAAATCGGTTCTACATACTAAAAAAAGAAAGAAAAAAAAAAATAGAATAAGAAACATCACGAAAACCTTTACATGAGAACCGTGAAACGCGAATTTCCCAGCGTGCACTCGAGCCTGATTTGCAGCAAACAGTCATCAATTGACGTTAACCCTCCGTCCGCCCCGATCAATATTTCTCAAAGGGTCGAGCCACGTGCCCCGGTAATATCTCCTTACTCACGTCATCGAGGCCGGCCCTTTTCGTCGCTTTTCCCCTCGTTCCTCCCTTCCCAAGTCACCGCCGATGGCGCACAGCCACTGTCGTCACTCGAACGTCCCTTAACGTCCACTCCTCCTCTACACTCCTATTTGTGCGTGCCGCCCGAGGGGAAAAATAAAATAAAGCCCCGAACAAGTGTCTTCAACTTAAATCGCACGGTGACTGGTACCGGGGGCTGAACCTTCCGCCACCCTTGCCGTCCTCCCTTCACGCACTTTTGCCACGGGTGGCAAACACCCCTCTTTCCATGTTCACGTAGTTCGCAACGATACTGCAGAAAAGGGACCAATAAGTGCCTCCGAGACCTTTTTTGTGCAAAAATAGAGCGCAGCAGAGCCAAGAAAACGAGTACTTACTACTTTTGCTTTTGCTCTTGCCCTCCTGCTTTCACGCACTTTTGCCACCAGTGGTAACAACACCGCTCCCTGTATCCGTGTCCACCTAGCCCGAAACGATTCAGGAGAAAGGGGACCAATAAGTGCCTTCGAAACCTTTTTTTGCGAAAATAGAGCGCGTGGCGAAGCGAAGAAAACGACTACTTATTACTTTTGCTACTACAATAAACTATGGTCCAGTGGTACGCCATGCATATATATATATTTATTTATTTATTTATTTACTTATTTATTTATTTATTTATTTATTTATTTATTTAACGGGTTGAACCCTTTTACAGGTCGATATATACATTCGGCCAAACAATTGTTTCAGTACATTTGGAAGAGTCGATGTAAACATCTTTATAATCATAATTTTACATACCATTTGAGGATTGTTACAAAGTAAAGCGAGTGTATATATATATAAACACACACACACGCTATATATGCGCTACATACATATACATGTATATAGAGCAGTGTGGCAGTCAGTCAGTACGCATGTTTGAAGGGCCCCAAAGGGTCGAAAGTTTCCCACGCGTCCCTGTGTATTCCTGTGTGTCGCGCCCATCGTCGACGGCGTGTGTTATTACCATAACCATTTGGAGGGTATTGCATGCCACCGGGTTGCCGACCCGTCTCGGCCGGCAAGAATAGAACGAGACTGACGAACGAACCAACCATCCCCTATACACGATAAGCACAGGCGCACATGTACGAGCAGGCTGTGCGTGTACACGCATGCCGAGCGTCATTTGACGGCATGGAGGAGGACACGCGACCCGCGCGCGCGTCACCCTCGACAGCCCTGACTTATCCGATCTCCCTTCCCCCGACTGCAAGCGTACTTATTTTCTTTTCTCACGGAGGAAGAAGAAGCAAAGCGATCGACGAAAACGAGAGTACAAAAATAGAGTCATCGGCGTGTGAAATTAGGGACTTCCGGGTTTGTTTTTTTTTTTTTGTCGAAATTCTCTTTTCGAGATTGCAAGCGAGAGTTATCGCACTGAAAGGGAAGAACAGATTTTCCCATGATTATACCGATCCGATTCAATCGAAAAGAAACTGTGCAAAAAACGGGCCGTTTTCACCACTTTTGCACAGCCGGGAGTCTTTCTTCCTGGGACCGATTATAGAGACGTGGTGAGTTTGAGAGAAATATATTGACGCTAATGATTTCAGTACGCTCGGACCGCGTATTGGCCCGTCAATCACGCACATGCCGGTATAACGACTGCGCGCTCCAAGTTGTAGTCAGCAATGTGTGCGGCACTCCCTGCACGTTTAATTCTCGCTATACATGTAGATATACATATAGTTGTGGAAGGTGGTGCGAGCTGTCGATCCGGATAACCTTCGTTCGCCAGGATCCCCCACCTCCGCTCCCGCTATGTCTTGTAAACAGGACCTTAATTATAATCGACACGAACGTGTTTCATCTCTGAGCGTCGAAATCAAGGCAGGTGTAACCAAGGCTTTCGCGCCTCGCGCCCATGCGCGGCTTCGAATCTCTCGATCATTCCCTGGTTCTCATTAAATTCCCAAATAATTTGTTCTCGTTTCACCTTATACCGAGCGCAAGCGGTTGCTTAATTGCAAATAACCGAGAAACACGGGTGTTCGCATTATTTACGCAATTAATAACATTCGTGAATTCTCATTGTTTATAAACGATTCTCCGCTGTGTTACGAGAGAGCGGAAGGAATTTCTGATTACGGAGTTGTTGATCCTTAACTGCACAGTTAACTGCACCGCAATTTAACAAAACACGACTGCAGATGCGTAACAACGAATAAATTAGGTCGTAAAGCGGAGTTTTAAATAACTCGCTCGATAGCGTTGACAAAAAATGGCGCTAAATCTCTTAAAATTACTCACGGATAGTGTTTTTCAGTTTATTTAAATTAAAGATAGGATATACGTATGAATCACCGTAAAATTTAACAAAATTTAACAATTTAACAAAACACGACAGCAGATGCGTAACAACGAATAAATTAGGTCGTAAAGCGGAGTTTTAAATAACTCGCCCGATAGCGTTGACCAAAAAATGGCGCTAAATCTTTTAAAATTACTCACGGATAGTTTTTTTCAATTTATTTAAATTAAAGATAGGATATACGTATGAATCACCGTAAATCATTCGTTAAACTATCCCTAAAGTCTTATTTTTTTTTACGGCAAAAATTTTTGTTGTCGATTTGTTAGGAATTATTATTTTATAGTATTTTTTTTAACCAGAAAAATATCCGCGGTATATTTCGAACGCGATACCCTACATTTTTGTTCCGCACTCTGTGTCATTCGCGATTAATAGTAAAACCCTGAATTTTTCCCGACATGCACCTGTGCGATGTCCATAAGTATACCGCAGTGCGCATGGTCAACCGAAAGGCTGTACGGTTGCCATTTTTTGGTCACCTTACTTCGAAGAAGCATTAAAAATTTAAAAAAAAATTGCATGTCAGCCGGACAACTTATCGACGCTCGATCGAACCTTGCGGTTTTTGGGGGGAGACAGAAGACGAGAAATGTAAGACGGCTTCGATGAGGCACTTGAAAAATTCCGTTGCGAGGCTTCCGCTGAAGAGTTGACGCGATACCGTAAAAAAAAAAAAAATTTAATTCGGTCAAGTTCGAACATCCGGTCGTTACACCCGGGCCGAGTAAACTCGTCAGTAAAGCCATCGCACCTCGAGCAACGTGCTCGAAATTAATGATCTGCTTTCACGAGTCACGTATATTTTTTCTTTCGTTGTTTTCATACTCGAATTCATTTATGCAAACTTTATGGAACTACAGGCTGTTCGCGAAAAATGTTAGTGCATATACGAGTGTGAGCGTAAACAAAAATTTTTTTTTACGCATTAATTTTTTTTTGTACCATTATAAACAATGCGGAATAATTGTACACTGGCAAGAAACCAAGGGCCATGATGTCGAATCGAGTTACGTTGATACATTATTTATACTGAAAGTTATTAATAACGCTCAAATTTCAACTATCGATTAATCGTGTTTATCAGTCACAGTAACGATTAATCAATCAATTTAAAAAATCACTCTCGCGAGTAATGCGTTTATGATTAATGGATGAAACTAATCGATTAATGGTCGGTCGAATATCGTCGATCGTTTCGATACTCCTACACTCGTTCAATATACTCGTTATATATATGTATATAAATGTTTTTTTTGCTGCCCCCGATCGCTTGCTGCACTGACCAGCCACAAGTTATCTCTTCGGACCATTCTAAAAATTTTCCGTGCCAAAAATGATTCGCATCGGTAATCCCCGAAGTCGCGGTTGAAGGTCAATGACCTCCATCTTGCTATGTCGAACACTATAATTTTGCGAGGGGAATTGTGATTAAGCCCTCAAAACTTTTACACAGATTCTTGAAAATACGAGTCCGAAAAAGAAAAAAAAAAGAAATAAAACAAAAATAGTCCGACGGTTCATAGATAATGACTCTGCCCGAAGAGTCTTCGCCCTCTACGATAATCCCGGCTTTAACTGCCGACTGAGAAAATCGTACTTTACTGACAGAGGTATGACGCCCCGGCGTCCATTTGTTCCAGATGGTTCTGCCACTTCGACGACGACAATTACGTGAACGTGCCGCGATTGCTGAAGCTCCTCGACAATTACAATCCCCGAGAGGACTGGTATCTGGGCAGGCCTTCGATACCGGCGCCCCTGGAGATCGTCAGGCAGGGACCCGAGCCCTCCAAGCGACCGGTGAGTTTGAAACTCGATTTTCCTGATTTCTTTCTAATAAACTCCAATTTTTAAAAATTATTTTTCTTCAATTTTTTAAAATTTATTTTTTCTCTTCTTTTTCGTTCCGCATAGCTATTGCGTTACGATTTTTCTATCTCCTCATACTTTATCCCTCATCATTTATTTACCGCTATTCAGGATTTTTCTGTTTTTTTTTATTATCTCTCATTTTTTCTTCTTGTTTCTTTAATTGTCTTTTCTTTATTTTCGTTTCACATGACTTTTGCTTTACGATTGTTTTCCTCGTCATATTTTATTACTTATAATTCATTTATCACCGTTTATCTTACGCACTGGTGGAAAATGTGTCGACGAGTGTTGCAGCGGATTTAACTTAAAGGCGCAGAGATAAACGCTGGATGGTTACGTAGCTCGAGGCTGTCGTTGTGCAGCAATTAGTAGCTTCGTCAAAACGAGCATCGATTCATTAAGCGCTATCTTCGTGTATCTTTTTCTCTCAATTCGATACCTTCTTATTTTTATTTTATTTTTTTGGACAAGTCTCATTTCCCTGTTTCCGCGTTACCGTATTTAAAACCCCCTCGTTTCTGGCGTCGGAGTTCCTCGAGCCGGTGCGCCATCGGCTTCAGCGTATCGCATTGCGAGGATTAATTTCGAAGGTGCCGGATAGGACAGAACGTGGTGAATTGTTACAAGCGTGTAACCGCCGTTCGGTTTAACGACGAAAATTATTTTCCCCGAGGGAGAGAAGCAGCCACGAGCTGCGGAGTGAATGAGAAAAAGAAATTGAAAGAACGGTCGGAGAGGAGCGAAAGGAGCGAGGATCGTCTCTCGCACGAGTCTACCGGGTGGTCTTATCGAATTTATGCATCTGTGCGAAACAACCTTGCGTACAGTGGGCTCTCGGATTCTTGAGCCTGTATCGCGGCTCGGAGACGCGGACGAGCCGACGGAACGGAGACATTGAAAAGAGGTACGCCGCACAGTGTCCATGAACGAGAAAGTAATAGCTTTGTATTTTTTGTTCATTTTAAAATTTGCTTCTCAAGCTTCCGTTCGCGTACTATTATTTTTTTCTTATTTTAGAGCATTAGCGCGTGATACAGAACTGAACAATTATTACGATTTTTTAAAAATATTGTAACGATTTCTTTAATTATCGAAGTGAAACGGCTTCTGGTCTCAAAAATTGCAGAGCTGCATTTTTTGTGAAAAATAATATTTTTCTTTTTAGGCTTAAATACCTTGCGCCGATAGATGGCCTATTGATGGCGCACGCGTGGTCGACGCGCGCACCCCCGAAGACACGCGCCCGGCGATGATCATAAATTCGTGGTCCCATACATTTATCAAACTTGCGAGCTGTTTTGCGTATCGCATATACGATTCGGGATACGCACAGTCCGTACAGCATATATATGACCTGCAAAGGCATACACAATATACCTATATATAGGCGGGTTGTGCGCTCATATATATATGCATATATATTATAAATAGGGAGTACATATAAACTTATATGCGAGCGAGATATCATCGCGATTTAATCGGTTTGTGCGTATACATATATATACAGATGGAGAGGGAGGGAGGGGGGGGGGGGGGGGGGGGGGGGCAGGGCAGGAATCGCATCGGTCCATGAAGAAAACGCCGATCTTATCTCGCAAGCGGAGTGTCTGTCATGCGCTGCCGCCGCGGGGCCGTTAATCCTTTTTCTTCATCTTTCTTTCTCGGCCGCTAGCTCCGTCTGTCTTTTTCACCGTCTCCCCCCCTCTATCTCTCGAATTCGCTGAGAAAAAAAAAAAAATAAAAAATAAAACGTCGACGAACAGGCCAATGGTGGAGGAAAAAAAGGGACGAAGGACCAGAAGTACATGATCGCATATGTGAATGGAAAAAGAAAGAGACCTCTCGAGACACGCGGATTCTGCTTCGGAGATGTTCATGCCCGTTCTTTCGTGCCGCTCCTCCGTCCCCTCTGCCACCGAAATACGCTCAATTGATTCCTGTAAACTCTCGACGCTTCGAACTACCGATACATTCAGCTGAATTGGCGTTCTCGGCAATCGAAATCGTTTTGCTCCTTTCGACACTTCTCGCCCGGCTTATGCGCGCTCGTTTAGCAAACCCAACCGTGCCCGGTCGCGGACTCTTCGGAAAGTAACGATTACGCCTGAATAATCTGACACGGGTACGCGAAACGCCATTTCTAACGAGTTTGGGAAAACAAAAAAACAAAAAGAATTTTCGCGACCGTAAGAAAATTCCGAAAACAATGATTTATATGCATTTCGAAAAATCAACAAGTTCATTTGACTTCAGAAAAAAAAGTTTCTGATTTTAATCGAATTTATTAAACCCTTTTAAACATGAATTGTTTTTATCAATCTCAAACAAAATAGTTAGCATCTGCGATGTAGATGTTTTTTTCTCATTACCGGAAGTCCCAAAATTCCGAACTGATCAGACAAAAGTAGCAATTTTTGCATTGTGAAATTGGGAAATAAAAAGTGGAGCATCTTTTCCACCACGGCATTTTGGGGGGAGGGGGGGGGAGAGGATTGACCGTTAGGCCAAAAAAAAGTCAAAGGACTTCGCTAGCCCGTAGAATCCAGCTTTCAATCGATTTTATATATTCGAGGTGAAAAAAAAAAATTGATATTCGAGACCGTAAATCGTCGCCCCAGCAGCAGTTCGCGTCTTCGACGAGCTTTTTTCCCCGGGTCGTTTTATGTGTTTTTTAAATTTATTTTCCATCGATGAGCCGATCTTCATTCAGTACTGTGCGGCGTCAAACTGGATCCGGTCGAACCAGTATCGATGACCGGACAGCTCGGCCGCGCGCGAAAGTCGATCGACTCCTCCCGCCCGTCCGCCTCGGGTTCTCTCTCCCGTCTCGTGCACACGTATAATAATACACCGGTATAATCCATTCTTCTCGTTCCCCGTTCGCCCGTGTGTCCGTTGCTCGGCTCCGTCGTCCCTTCCACCCTTTCGTCGCGTCCGCATCTTTGCTCGTCCTCGCGCAGCACCTGAGCCTCTCGCAGTGCAGTTCGCGCACTCGACGTCTCCCCCCCCCCCCCCCCCCCGAACTCGTTTCTTTATCGGCTGAAACTCTTGCTCCCGATATCCGCTTAATATCCAATTAAACGAGAGTAAATTTGTCGAGTTTGTTATTCAATACGCACGAGTCACCGTTGATCTTGCATAATTCCACTTGGAGGCATCGAGCAGGTGATACGGTCGATTACTGAAACTTGTCTGTACGCTCGCATCGAAGAAACGCGCTACCACAGATAACTCCGCCCGCTATCGAACATGGTTATAATGATCGTTTACAAGAATACACGTTGCAATTTGAGTTACGAAAAAGAAATAACTATATTTAGAAACAATTAATATCTAAAGAAATAACTTATTTCTATATAAATATATAGAAATAACTATATAAAACTTTTTGTCCAGAAAAATCGCGAAAATGTTTTATTTTATTTCAGAAAGAAAGACCTTTTTTTATAAAAAAAAAAAACAACCACAGTTTCCAAGGTTTTATGAAATGTTACTTTACCACTATTTGGGGTACTTTTTTTTTATGTATTGTCGGGAGACCGCAGACACTTCACTTGACTGTAATTGGACAAAATTGTTCAATTTTTTTTCGCATGGAGATAAACACTGTTTTCTCGTTTGCTCTTGCCAAGCATATTTAAAACATCTTCGACCTACATTGATCCTTTACTTTCTATCTGTAACGTAATCATCATCTCTAATCCGGTCTCGGAGTCAAACTAGCTTCACCGGTTTACCTTACAGCCATGCAGCTTCCACACCTGCATCGACGGCAAATGGTGATGTCAGAGACCCGGTCTGCGCGGGTCGGGAAAGTTCCTTATTTTTTTCGCTTCGTGCTTCCGTGTTGGACGATCCTCGGACGAACGTATGCAGAGAATCCGGGAGCAGCAGCTTCGGACAGGATTTCGTGAGAGATGGAGGAAACCGCCTGTGGCGGAAGACTCGCTTGCGTCGCGCAACCGTCCGTGGGTGCGGCGTTTCGTTCCGCATCGGCACTCGACGATTATATCGACGGCGTGATTCAATAAGGGCGTATGACTTACTGAAATCCCATCCTTACACGCCCGTCTGACATCAGACCATCGATATTATAAACTATATCTGTATCGCACTCTATATGCGATACAGATATAGTTTACCCACCGGTTTACACACCTATAGAATTTATGACAGTGTGTGGGGGCGCAGAAATTCGCTTATCGAGAGCTTATCATAATATCTATGGCACACCGAAAAAAAGGTTTGGTAATATCAAACTAAGCTGCGGTTGCGGGTGGCGAAAGAAATATTTGGTCGATCGAACAAAATGTTAGTTAAATCCAAGTAACTATTCGTTGAATCAACTAAATATTCGGTCAAAAAACTAAATATTCGTGCAATGAACTGAATATTCGGTCAAAAAACTAAATATTCGTGCAATGAACTAAATATTCGTGCAATGAACTAAATATTCGTGCAATGAACTAAATATTTCTTTCAATCGACCAAATATTTATTTCGTCACCCGCTACCGCAGCTTAGTTTGATATGACCAAACCTTTTTTTCAGTGCATGTACTTAAGGCCGAACGTGTATGCGCTCCGTGCACGCTTCCATGTGCTGCAATGAACTTGAGAAACTCGAACGAGTTCCGTAATTGTTGGGTTGATACGAGAAGCACGACGCTCCGGACGGTCCATAGTTAATTGTAATAACGTAACGAGATAAACATATTTACCCGAAATAATCATTTAATAAAATTAATACGGTGGCACACGAAGAAAAATGGACCTGCTTTTCTGGACGATGAGCAACAAAAAAAAAATTCATCTAAAGACAGCAAGAACTTTCGCTTTTTTTTCTAAATATGAAAATATTCCACCAGGTGATTCGGGTTACACCGTTTTTTCATCTGATCTGAATTATGTTTCAAAGGATCCTGCAGAAATACGGAAATATAATATCACTGATAAGCGTAAAGTTGGGGTGGCTTAAAAAAAAAAGATAAAAAAAAGAATTATTTCCGTAATGAAAATTAATGACTCGACTATCTCCCGCGTGTGCCAGACGTGGAACGTCGCGCGGGTCTCGCCCGAGTACGTCGGGTCTCAGCCTCAGCGGGGTAGAATTAAGGTCGGGCTGATTTCAGAATCGCATTAGTTTAGCCGGACGTGGCAGGGAACACGCGGATGCTGGGATCTGGTTGCCCGGTAAAAAAAGCTCTCTCCATTCTCTTTCTCCGCTTTTGCCGCTGGCGGCTTGGGCTTCCAGGCGTGGGATCGTTCTCTTGGGCTCGTGAAAAGCTCGACGAGCCAGTCGGCTCGAGATAATTATTAATCCTATAGAGACAGAAACAAGAGCTTTGTCTCCCATTAGATTATGCTTACGCCGCACGTTTATTTTCTTCTTTACTTTTTCAAATTCAAATTCATTTGTTTATCCCGTTCCGCTTCTCCACCTCGCTTCGGGGATTTAGTAATCGCGGTATTCATCTAAATTAAAATTTTCATAAACTAAGCTTAAAAAATAAAAAAAAATAAAAAAAAATAAAAAAGTTTTTCATTTATTCTGCCCCGTCGTTAAATAATTTATCCCATTATCTGAAACTTACTCCTTCTGTCTGGGAAGTTCGTCGAATGCATACACTGCGATCTACGGGGCGTCGTGCTGGGCGTAATTGCGCCGGCGAGGATAGCATATTGCACCACGCCTCGGGTGAAAGGCCCCGCGGTGGTAAAAGAGAGTGCCCCGCTATGCCTGTACGGATCGCTACGGAACGCGGTCTCTCCGGCCGCTGTCCGGTCCAGCCGTTCCTGGACACGGTCATTCGGCTTACCTTCTTCTTCTTCTTCTCCTTGCAGACCGATCGCGAGGGGATAACCTGCCGATGAACCGTAAACCAGGAACTCGTTACCGGTATTAATGCCAGAACCGCAATAATCCGCCCGAGTGCAATCTCAAAAGTTCATTTTATCGCGCGCGATCCTGAACGCTAATAAACATATCGATTCTCCTCGATCATCCGCACCGGTCGTACACTTTAGGCGAACTAATCGGTGCTAGTAATGGCCCCGAGTTATGGCGGGAAATCACAAAATATTGCAGTTCATTTAAATTGATATTAAATAGATCGTGACTTTAATTTTTCGAAGGATTTTTCGTTCAGGCTTGTCGAATCTTTTCGGAGATAAGCAGACCCGAGGCAGGCTCGTTATTCCGGGCGAGCTCCTCGCAAACTTTGATAGTTGAACGTCCAGTGGAACGTGAAAATATACCGGTACGGATAGCCATCTGGTACTTGCAACATCCCAACGCCTTTGTAATTGATAAGGCAAACGGTTTTACTCGGTACTGCGGCGTTAGCGGAGTGTTGTAATAATCAGATCGGGTGCCGACGCGCCCAACCGGCCCCGGCCTCGCGAGCCACTGTTATTATACTCTGGCATCCACCGGGAAAACGAAGAAACCAGACGGGCGTTGCGGAGAAGCGGGCATTAGGTGCCATGCGTGCGATAAATTGAGCGCGAAACGGTAAATGACGGGTTCGCGTGTTCGGCCATTCGCCCGACCGGATGCGATACGTCTTTTCATTCATTTTTAGCGTCGAGCAATCTCTATGTTAACGTTATAGAAGCAGTCAGGATTGGCGCGGGGGAAGAAAAAACAAATACAACTATTTCGAGGAAACAAGCGAAGGCGGATCTGTTATTGGATGGGGAAACAGAAAACGATGGAAATTAAATTCGAATACTCCGATATTGCGAGATTTAATACCGAACAACTTTGAATCTGCTCAATAACTCAAACTTGCTCGAAGAATAGCACTGAACTCACTTTAAAAATATAAATATATTTATATATTTATTTATATACGGGACGATGCCCTTTTTTACTTTAGTATCGCATACAAGTGTGCACATGCACGCGTAACTTTGCCCGTAGAGCGATAGAAGCGGTACAGGAGAGAGTAGAAGCGTGATATATGAAAAAAAATTCTTTACCGATTTCTATCAAATTCAACACCAAATATCTGTTTCACAATCACTGACGAATATCTCAAGTTATGAGAGATTCGGTCAATCACTTGGGCAAAGTGCAGCGTTTTTCACGATGAAAAGCAGACTATAAAGTTAATACGCATACCAAAGTCCCATTGAACTCTGCATTAAATTAGAGGCAAATGTGAGTCAATGCCGACAAGCTGAGCCCAGGTTCGCTCCGGTATTATCTGCGAATCAAGTTTAACGGGGGTCACTCGCATTGCCTGATGACCATCATTACCCCGTTATCCCCGGTCACGACACTCGAGCGAGTCTGGGCAGAACGAACATGAATCGGCGTAAGAGGAATCGGGATAAAAGAAAGTATGCCTGCATGCTCAGCGGTGAGAGACGGAGAATGAAGGATCAATTCAACGAGCGGCAGCAACCGTGTCGCAGGACCTCTCAACGGTGTGTATCCGTTCGTGATTGACGATCGGCAAAAAATATGTGCGTTTCTCCGTGATCGGCGACGGCTAACAGTACGGTCACTGTAAACACGATACGGACGACGATGGACTTCACCGCCGTAATGTTAATGTATACGCGACGACAATTCTCTCCTCGTTTTCTTCTATGTGAACCGACGGCACGACGGCACGGCTATCGGCGCTTCCACGGGACAAATCTATACCAGCCACGAGCATGGGAAACTGGAACGTGTAAGTTTATTGCCGGCGTTTTCTTGCGAGCTACAAAATGACAAAAAGGAAAAAAGAAAAAATGAATTGATATACTCGCGGTGTGCACTGCTCGAGGTTACAAAATAACATCACAGAATTGCAGATATAAATCGATCGGCAAAACGATGATCGATCAATCAATTAGATCGCTAATAATTTATGTGAAATTTCTGACGTGAGAAACTTTGCTTCTTTTTAACTTTCAACTTGAGAATGAAAAAAAAAAAAAAAAAAAAAATGTTGAGAATAACATTTTACTTCAATAATGTCCCGGGAATCCATGCTTTCCACGTTTTTGGCGGAAAAGATTTTATTTTTGGTCATACGACGACAAAAGTGATGAACATAGCCCACTTCAATCAGCGCGCCAATCGATCATACGTGGACCATATTATATTCCTCAATTATTCCTCAATAAAAAAAAGTCAAAATAAGTTGACAAAAAATGAAAATTATTTTTCCAAGTATTTACAGACTCGGACAGAAACTGTGTTACGCTAGGAGAAACAATTTGCCTCAACAAAATTCGCTAAAAAAATAAAATACAAATATTTCCAATCGTACCCTCTGGAAACCGTTCTCGTGAAACGTTTCCATGCCTCCCGGTAATGAAAAAACTCTTCTCTATCAACAATCACGGAAAATAATTTATGAGTTTGTCGATGGTCGATACACACGTACGTTCCATCATTGTTTTGCATACATACCCGAGGCGACGTGTGACTCGCATACGAATTTTCGATGGCATCGATCTCCATCGCCGATCCGTATCGTTCGCAATCGGAAGCGCGCGCTCCGGGCGGTGCAGAAATCAGACCGAGGCACACAGGGGCCTGCAGGCCGATTGGGCAAGCGAGGCAACCCGCGCGCCGCTCACCAACTCCGAGCGTAAAAGCCCCCAGGTTCAAAACGTGACTACTACTCGCTCGTAACGTTCTTCGTCTCTGTCCCTCTGCAAACTACGCAAGCGTCCGAATAACGAGACGAAGAAAGACGGAGATGTTTCGTAAAGGAAAAAAAAAAGGGAATAAGACAGAAGGAAGTGTAGTGCACGCGAAGCGAAAGAAGAAAGATAGCGAACCGTAGGTGGTCACTCGAGGGAACAGGACGCAGCGGTACGGTACAGCGTAGTGTAGGACAGTACGAAAGACGGCGGGAAGGCCTTAAACCGGCGTCTCACAGTGGCGGTATTAATCATTCTCGAAGAGTGAAAAAGAGCAAGAAAGACGATGAAAACAGAAAGAGAGGGGACAAGCGAGGGTGAAAGGTAGGGTAAGCGGCCGGGGGAGGCGAGAGGCGCCCTGACCGCGAGTCTCGTGAAATATGAGACGTTTTATTAAAACGATATATATCGAGACTTCTGAGAGCAACATGGACCGCGAAGGATAATTATCGGACGTTCGCCGTGTTTAATTGAGAGACTCGCTCGAGGGCGAGCATATTTGCATCCGAGAGCTAATGCGATATGAGACTTCGCCCCGGTATTTCTAGTAGGTATAACAGAACGAGCGATCGGAATTAATTTTCTAATAGGTATATGCGATATATTGCTGACTACGAGGAAGAATTTGAACTGCGAAGCGTACCGGAAAAAAAAAAAATTCTAAGTTGGGAGAATCAACAATCGCAACCAATTTTCGTCCCCCAAAAGTAGTCCCGATAGAATCAGCTTAGTATTTCAAATATATTTTTTTGTAAGTTTGTTCGACGGAGTTCTGGTTCGTCAGTTATAGTGTTCTTTATTTTGTATGATGTTTTCGATACTCATGGTTTTTATAGATTATTTTTTGTCGCTCTAAAGCAGTTTACCCCAACTAACTATCAGTTTTCCTAACCGGTGATTTTCAGTGTACAAAAATACGTGTAGAAAGGACCTGGCGGAACCTTCACTTTTGTACGATACATTGAACATCGATAACCAGCTCAGTATTGCTTTTGAAATACATTTAGGGAACAAACACATTCGATAAATTATTTGCAGTAATGCTGAGACGTAAGATCCCGGGTGGTGGCGGCCTAAGCCCATTATAGCTCGGATACAGTGTAGAGAAGGTAATAAGTAACGGGCTCGGAAGATGTCCGGTCGGATTCCGGGTCCCCGCGGGGAGTCTTGAATCCTTCCGTTTCTGGCTCTGGGCGGTAGGAACGCTCGTGCAGTATCACGCTGCACCGTGCCCTATCCTCCTGCAATATGTAATCTCCGGTTTTCCGACCGACCTGACCACCCTTGCCGCTTCGCGGATCTCGTAATATTCGTCCTCGTCCGCTGCACCGCCGTCTCTGGCACGTTTGCACCAGCAGCTTCCGACCGCAGTTCCCAGCGGATTCCCTCCGTTCTCTCGTGTCCTCCCTTTACTTCGTTTCCGTCTGCGCGACTGTCCGGCGTCTACCCACATGGCGATACGCCCGGAATACACCGAGAGCGCCACACCTTAATTCCTCCACTTCTCGGTCCCCGGCGAAAAATTGCTCTCGCTAGAAGCTGCCATGTGACAGAAGACAGCGAGCTTGAGCAACTACGTAAGAGCTCTCGGGAGCGTCCTCGGACTCGCTCTCCACTCGCACACGCGGATGCACGCCACATGTCGCGCATTCCGAGCTCTTTTATTTCCGTGCCCTTTTCCTTGCAGGATCTCGCCCTATCTCCTTTTCATTCCTCTCTCGGTCTCTGCTATTCGACTTCGCACGCTTTTCCCTTCGGCTGGATTCTCTCCGGCTTCTGTTAGAATCTTCGCCAGCCTTTGCTCTTGGAGATTCGTTCTTTTGCGCCGGCGCTCGTCTCTCTATGTGATGAGAAAAATTGCGAACATTGTAGGAACGTGATCCCGTTGGGTCTAACCCTGGAATACACATACGGGGTAGGGGTATCTGGCTACCCTGTGACGCCTTGCTTGCCGGCCCGCTAGTCTTATATTTTTCGACACATTTTTCATAATTTATCCCAAGGTCTAAGACAGTCAAGAACGAGCGTGTAATAATTCACCAAAAATCTTATTTAGATAACGCGTGGAAGCGAGCAACGTTGCTCCAACGAAATCGTCCACAACTGTTGTTTTCCTGACGATAAGAATATTATATTATATTATATTATATTATATTATATTATATTATATTATATTATATTATATTATATTATATTATATTATATTATATTATATTATATTATATTATATTATATTATATTATATTATATTATATTATATTATATTATATTATATTATATTATATTATTATATTATATTATATTATATTCAGCCCACAAAATGTTCGTTTTAACAATCGGATGTAAACATTTTACCGTCAACTTTGCCACGGCGATTCGCGTAGATCCCAGCCTCCCGCCGATAAAGATGTATCGCCTGAAAGAAAATGTATCCGGCAGCGTTTTGCTTCGTCACTTACAGTGTACTCTCGTTTGTCCGACCTCCCTCATTTTATTTGATCTTTTCGTTACTCACGATGCTCATCGCTTTTCCTCATTCCTCCATCGCCGTTCTCCCCCCCCCCCCCCCCCCCCATCTCCTGTGTAATTTAACGATACACGAAGACCCGACATTTCCAACGGGCGTTACCCGACGCAGAGGCCAACCACTCCTCATCCCCGTCATCGTCATCGTCGCTTCGTTTTCTTCGCCGCTGTGCTGTCGCTGAGACCAGAAGAGATCCCTCGCTCCTGCTGCGCCGCTCCGCCGCTGGCCCCTTTGCTACGGTTTCGCGCCCGAGAGAGGAATCGATCGGCCAGAGTAATAACCATGCATCATGCGGAGAGTTATATCTCGAGCCTCTCGTTCGAATCAGCTTCCTCCTTAACCCTCGACATATTTTCTCCTCCTTTCCTTCGCCTCACGTATGTACCTTACTCGCCGCTGTGTGATGTCGGACGAGCGTGCTTGGTACACCGAGCGCTGGCTAATCCGTGGCCCGAGTAATTGCGACGATCCAGCGGAACGGAGCAATTATTTTTGCCCGCGGTAGAAAGAGAAAGCGGAGTAAAAAGAAAATTAAAAAAAAAAAAAAAAAAAAAAACGGGGATACGGTATATGAGCGGGAGCCAGGGAGAGAGCTTTAGTGATCAAGGCCGGGCGGGCGACGTGGTCTGGAAATGCGCGCCCCGTAGGATACCTTGATGACTCGAAGATAGGACATATTAAGAATGGGAGATGAAAGGAAAGAGATTTTTTTTGTTTGTTTTTTTAATATACGAGTCCGAGTTATACCGGGGTTAAATATGAGGCAAGGAAGACCGATGGAAGGAAGTACATGTATCACACTGATAAAAAAATACGGTTGAATCAACTAAGATTCGGGCAGGGACGTTCAACTAAACATTTTGTTGGTACAGCTAAAAAATTGATTAGTTCAACAATTTTTTGGTTGATTTCACTAAAATATTTTTGAGTCATTAAAATATTTTGTTCGACCAACTAAATATTTATTTGAACGTCCCTGCCCGAATCTTGGTCGATTTAACTGTACTTTTTTATCAGTGCATGAAAAGAAGTCAGGAAAACAGGGGAAACAGAAATAATAAATGTGGTATGAATAATGTACGCTGGACGCACGAGAGGAAAAGCAAAGATGGGGTAAAAGACGCGAGCTCGAGAGATTGTTTCTATGAAAAAGCAGAGGCACTATTTTTTTTTTTGTCTATCCCCGGTATTTTTTACACGTACGTGTCAGAAATGTCTGTACAGATTGACAAAGAAAATTTTATTCCCCTGCGTTTGCCAATTACTCGGGGAAAGACTATTTTTTTCAATGCTCATCTGTTTGTTGCCTCCGAACGGCAATCATTAAAGATTCCCTTACAGATAATAAGCTATCAAAAAAATTAAACGCACTCGATACACCGAAAAAAAAATATCGATGATTTTCTTTGGCAGGCTGCCAAAGAAAAAAAAAATGGTTGTTTCAATTCTTATAATTCAACACGGGATTAAAACAATAACATGTAACCTTAACAGTCCTACCGTCCTTGTTTCAATGTCATACGGAATTGGTAGAATTGAAAGTAGAATTGAAATACAAAAAATTTCTTTGGCAGTCCGCAAGCGATTTTTTTTTCAGTGTAAGTATCTGGGGAACAAGTGGTGAATATGGCTCGGTAACTCAGTCCGAATTCCATACGCTTATCTTGTCGATCGGAATGGTCCGTATTGAGCACCTTTGCACTGTACCGATCCACGGTTCGCACTAGCAGCCATATTGGATCTTATTAACGAAGGTGTGCCTCGTGCTACCATGCATCCGACGATCTTCACTTCTCCGTTCTGATCCGTTCGAACGAGCGTGTCGGAAGATCCAAGACTTGAGCGCTCGAGAGGGAGCGAGCGTTTGAGATACGAACCCCCTCAGATCCGTTCCCTCTTCCTCCCGGCCACAGCTTCACCGTACGAGATGAGATACACCGATGAAACCGCGCATTGCGGCCTTATCGTTCACCTTTCTCTCACCTCCGCGTCTCCCCCTCGCTCCGTTCCCCACGTCTTTACACACGGCTCTCTTGCTTATCCGCGACGAATTTAATTAGAACCACGCCGCCCCGTCTATCCGTCCGGCAATCGGTTGCAGCTCGTGCATACGCGCGCCCGCGAGTCGTCACGGCACTTCGAGTATCCTTCGCTCGCGCGCGAATGCACTTCCTCAGTCGCGAGACATCGGTGCGTCTTCGCGTCGCGAGCGAACCGTGAATCCCTTAATTAAATCGTGTCTAATTCGAGAGCAAGATTGATCGCACGCGCTTTACGGCTTAGAGAAGAATCGCGACATTTTTTACCCCTCGTCGCTCATTATCTTCGAGCTCTCCCATTTAATCAGGGATTTTCGTTGTTGCCCGCGACAATTGACAACCGCGTTGCGCCGAGGTTAATTGAGCGAATGTTGAGTTTCTTACTGTAGGAAGTAAATTTGCGGTGGAAAAATATTTGTTACGTCCGGAAGAGTGTTCCATATTCACCACATCCACCCTACACGTCCCACTATGACCGAAAGGGTAGAAAAATGATTTAGAGGAGAGCGGGGCAAAATGGGACAGTGGGGCAAAACGGGACCTTGAGGGCAAAACTCAATTTTTCAATAATTTTTGGATGCCCCATTTTGTCCCGGCGATAGATTAGGATTTTCAACCCCGTTTTGCACAATGAACCACCATCGTAACTATCCAAAAGTTATTGGAAAATTGGGTTTTGTCTCATCATCCCGTTTTGCCCCGCTGTGCCATTTTGCCCCGCTCTCCCCTACACTTATGTGAAAGTATTCGTATTTTTCCATGCCAATCGGACAAGTTATCGATCGGTCGTAAGAATTCGTTGGTTTCGGATTCTCGAAATCGCTTCGATGGCTTTGTTGCTTCCCGCCCGGTTTTTTGCCATGCACCGGTCCGTTTGATATGCTTGCACGATAAAAATTAAACCAATCCTCCGAATACCCGATACGCGAACACATATCTTGCGGGCATATCCACGCCCCGTTTGGTGGGCAAAGAAATAAAAATAAAATAAAAATAAAAATAATCTCAAGTAGCAGAAAATCTTCTGGGAATCCTGAGTACACTTGTGCCAAATTGTGCAGGCCATCGAGTCAGGCCCTCTGCGTTTATCCCGCCCGGTTTCTCCGAACGCGATGGAGACGGTAGATCCTACGAGGAGCGAAGGCGCGAGAGCTAATTGCGTTAAGATAATTAAATCGGCGAGGGGATAGCGAGTCGGGCGCCGCGATCCCGTTCACCCGGTCGCCGAATGCCGGCGAGTCGCGTAATTTTCTTGGATGCACGACGAGGAGGGCCACGTGCAGCGGCGCGGCTCTCTTTCTCGCCCATCTTCGAAATGCATGGCCATCGTAAACGAAAGTTACGAGAATCGCTTCCACGCTATAGCGCCGTCCGTACGCCCGAGACCGTCAGAGAGTTTCGAGTTTCATTAAAATCTTGGATTGCGCGCAGCGCTACCATTAAACGCTGGCCTTTCGTATCCCCCCATAGATCCTCGCCCCCCCCCCCCTTCCATTCTCTTGATCGTTAAAAGAAATATCGAATTAACCGTGGCAATCGAGGCTTCAAGATAATCAAAATAAGTAGTTTTCTTCCCTGTCTTAAAATAGCTCACGCCTCGTAGCGTTATCGCAGGTTCAACCACGTACACTTGCGTGCGTACGTATTATAGTATTTTATGTGACAGTTGTTTGTGGTTTAGTATTACTGGCTCGTCATTGTGACTCCGGCGTTTCGGGCCCTCGCAAAAGATAGACTTTTGCCTCTCTTTTGCTAAAAGATTAGTTTTAATAAGTTCAAAACGTGTCATAAATATGTACTCCGCAACTAGCAGCCGTGCGACGGAAACTGAAAGGGCATGGCCGATATTTCCAGAGAAATTTCCATATTGATGACGCGTCCCGGTCTCTATCATTAACGAACTCAATGTCAAAGAAATCATTAACTCATGAGCGTTCGAACCCTCGTAAGACACACGGACAGACGGACAACTTTCGAAAAAAATGTATATAAGACAGTTGATAGCTCGTATCCACATTTTACAGCGGAAACGTCTCTCTCCTCTCCGTTGTTAAAAAAAAAAAAAAAACCATGGACATGTAACCCAGCATTGTCCCATATTCGAAGACTACCGTGTATGCTACACGCAGCCAAGTGTGTATGCGGCATGCATGTTGCATACTGCAGTGCTCCGAGGGAGGGTTGACGATTATATTGTTAAGTGACGAGTCACTTAGCCTTTATCCGCTTTAATCAGTGATTTATAACTCGAATCTCGCGATGCAGCTTCGACTCGCCGCGATCTGTCCCTAACGTTAATGATATTCCTGAGATGAGAGGGACAGACAAGTCGGTATCTCAATAATGGTCGGCGAGCAGCGAGTATTTTTCTTCCGCGGCGGCACGGGGTACGTACCTTCCGACACGTCGCAATCAATTTCTTTCTTACCATCCCGGTGAAGTCGCGAGCGTCTATTGCTTGCCGATCACGTACCGCGCGGGGATGGGATCGCGTGTGTACACCGCTGTTCCGCGATCTCCGCCGCACAGTATTGTGATATTTATCGAATCGTTTTTATCCGGTACGTTATTCCGGGGTCCGAGGTATTCATTCATTAGGTGGACAATCCTCTTTCCCCCGACCGGCCTAATCATCGGGGATCGATTAACGACACGGACTTCTTGCGCCGATCGGACGCGAGGAACTGTTCGTCTGTTTGTCGGCACGACGGACTTTACGCTGGCAACCACACCGCGCGAACGTATACTTAAATTTATGGGCGCACTCGCGGCTATGCACAACTTGGCGCATGTGTGCAAGAATTTTTGCCCCTTGCGCGATATGTAATTAATGCTTCTTAAAATTATTTCTTTAACATTTCTCGAACACCCTCGGGCTCGATGCATAATCGTGTCTGCCTCGATCTTTGTCCAAATTATACTTAAAATTATGTAACTGTGCACTTGTTACAACTATAATTTACTATGGCGGAGTGCGAGGCGTTTTCTGGTACCACGGATTCATATATTTTCTTTTGTTTATTGGTTTCTTTTTTTTTTTTTTTGCAACATTCAAATTACTGAGGCAACGAGTGGTTCGAGTTTTTTAAAAACTTTCTACTCGTGTGTTGCTCGAGCGAATATACGAGTCCGAGAGTCTGTTCAGGTCCGTTGAACTTACGGCGCTAATGCATTCATCCTTTATCGATCAGCACCGTTCCCGGAGTCTTATCTCAAAAGTTATCCGAGAGTTCGATGCTAAGATCCTATAGCGTATCCCAGTCGAGAAGTAGATACGATAAGTGAGCAGTGGAGTCGAGACTAAAGAAAGCACTCTTGCGAAGCCGTGTCCTGAACGACTTGTAAAAGAATGTCGAGGAGTTCAATACGAAGTTGCGCAAGTAACTGCGAAAAGTGTTAGTTTCTCGTGGACGAATAAAAAATATAGGATATACTTTTTCCGTTTCGTTTGAATACAACGATTGGAGATATTACCGTTAAACTTCATTAACTTAAGTGAGTAAACCTGCCCGCAGGTTTTAATGGCGACGCATTTCATTTCTCACTTTATTACACTTTTTGCTGATTCCTTAAGTTTGTTCCTTAATAATTAAAGGGACAAGCATAAGAACTAAACTCACTGATGTCGACACTAATTAATCGTTCAGTTGGACGAAACTGCCTACTGACCGGTAAAGTGTTCATTATTGAAATATTGACAAAAAAATTACGGTGATTCGATCGTTCACTTATCTCCAGCCTCACTCTTTCCCCATAATCTTCGTAGCAGATACAGCGATCGTCGTACGAAGAAGAAAAGAAAAACATGAAAAACGAGACGGCAGAAAGCGCTCTTCCGCGACGGTCTCTCGAGTCATAAGAGGCGGAATAACCGCAGAAACACAAACTGATAGAATGTCGATGCGAGGGACGTGAGCGGCGTGGACGAGAGTACAATATAAGGTACAATGTCGGCCAAGAGAGTAATGCCCGCCAGCGAGAGTTTCATGAGTACGAAAAGCAGGCAGGAAGCGAAGGAGTGTAAGGGCGAGGTGGACGTCGAAAAGGAACAAGAAGACGCGCTCATGACCCATGACGGCCTCGCGCGCATAGATCTATCTAGCCGCGTAGCGGGTCGAGATCGGAATCGAGAAAAGGGAAGAGACGTGGTGAGGGGAATCCCCCACCTCGGTACGATGGATATCCATTTCGTCCTCTTCGAGATATCTTTCAGCGTTCAGGGCGTTCGGAGCCGGTATACATACTCGTGAGCCTAGAAGCTCGTTCTCCGTTCCATATCGTCTTTTTCCACCACGTACGCCACCTCCATTACTTCGATGTTATTATGCCCCAGGTATACTTGGCTTCTTCGTTTCTTCGCCTCGTTCGCCGTTTCCTCTCTCGCTTTTTCTTCTCGGTTCGCTTTGCCTTCCATCGTGCCCAGTTCTTTCGTTCATTCGTCGGTTTGTTCTTACTTTCCGTGTATCTTCTCAGCACCATCTTTGCTTGCCCATCCGGCCTACCGCAAACCGTACTCTTGACCATTCGCAATCCTGCCAGCGGGCTGCGGAATCGTGTAGCTGGATCAACGCCATCATCAGCAACACTCAACTTTGTCGACAATCGCCGCTAACTTCTCTATCCGTACGCCCGTTGCTCTGTCTTTCAGTCCTCGTCGTTTCAGTTTTTGCTTCTGGTCTCGTCCGCAAATTAGCGGGTAATTGGCAATCATTGATGTTGAAATTTATGGACCATCTCCAAGATTTATATCTTGCTGACTCTTTTACATCCAAATGGGTTACCTTTCAATCGAAATTTTTACGGCCCGGTACCGCTTTCAGGGCTTTAGATTAGTTTCTTATAAGGCCTTTTCAGGACTTCGTCAGACCCCGATTAAACGCTCTAAAATTTGGACCAGGAATGCAGATACAGTTAAGCCGCTCAACAGCTCGCTGTGGACGACTTCCGAACCCTCAACAGCGTTTCCCTTTAATGCCGATTCGCCTCTCCATACTCCCCGTCTTTATTACAACATATTGGCCCTTGAAACCAAATTACAGCGCGGGTGCTTCGGCCCGTTCTTAGTACAGTTCAAAAGTTTCACTGTTGCTCCTCAGAGTAACTTCACCAAGTATCTGCATACCCCCGATAACCCCGAGACGGTGAATTGCCAGGCGCCGCTCATGAATTCTCCATGAATGGCTTAAAGTCCGTCTACTCTGTCAATAACCATTATAATCAAATGACCATCATACCCAAACATATCGCGCCAAACAAAAGTTACCAATCGTAACTGCAACAAAATAATTCAACTCCGTCTCTATCTCCGGCGATTCGTCCACGGATTTATAATGTATGTCCCTGTTCCGTTTTCTCCAAGTGGTGGCTTCTCCGTGCCCGCTATTTATTTATCCTCTCAAGCCCCCGGTCGTCTGGATGGTCTCGTGTCGGCGTCAAGGACAGGCTCTCTCTCCCCTCGCGAGTGCTCCGGCACCAGCTTACGAACTCGCGCAGCACGCATGTATTTGCATGAGTTCGCGTCGAACACGTGGCCCCGTCGCCTTGCTCGGTGGGCCTCACCGGCCCACCGAGGAGGACAACCGGCGAACCTGACGGAGGAAAAGAGAGAAAGAGTCCCCTCGCTACTTGGCGTTGGATCGACGGCCGACAACGAGAACGACAACTGTACAACGCCGACGACAAGTGCATCGCGTTCATTCCGTCCCCAGGAATTTATACCGTCGTTCGGTGGTCCGAGCTCCAGCGTCTCGTTGGCCTCTTATTCGTCTTCGGGTCTACGTACACGCGGAGAGTAGCTGTAAGCCGCTGTATAAAACAGCCCCGCTCTGCCATAGCACTCCAATTTATCGCGGGCTGTCCTCCCAGCAAACGCTCGACTCGTCTCCCAACGTCTCACCGGATCCCCGTATGTTGCGCGTACCTCCACTGTTACACGTATATCTCTTGTCGGAGCCGAAGTGAACGACTGATCTCGGGCACGCACTCGTGTACCAGCATAATTGGATCGTTTGTTCTCAAATTAATGCGCCCGCTAGATAGCAGGTTCGAAGGTATTTTATATGGGTGATACATGCTGCTGGTAGGATGATGCTGGGTGATGTGGTTTTGCTCAACGACGGCGATCGCGGATCAGCTCATCCGGAAAGGATTCAATATCGATGATGGTAAACCATGGAAACGAGTATCCGTTAAATTGAGATTGGTCATATGAACCGGGCACTATGGCTCATATGGCGGATAGGAAAGGAACCACCAGTCGAGATCCCAGTACAGTTGTTAAAAGAATGGTCCGATCCTTTAATGCGCCTGCTAGGGGAGAGTGGGGCAAAATGGGACAGTGGGGCAAAACGGGACAGTGAGGGCAAAACTCAATGTTCCAATGATTTTTAAATGCCCCATTTTGTCCCAGTGATACATCCGGATTTTCAACCCCGTTCTGCTCCACGGACGACCACTGCCAATATCCAGAAGTTATTGGAAAATTGCGTTTTTTCTCATAATCCCGTTTTGCCCCTCTGTGCCATTTTGCCCCGCTCTCCCCTACCTTACCTGGAGCCATTGAGGGATTCAACCAGTGAAATGTCTCCGCACCGTGCTCCTTGCAATCAACCGTTTCGTCACATTAGCCTGCAATTTCGGTTGTGGTAAACCTTCTTGGGCAAAAGCTGTGGCATGGAAATCGTTGCCGATCCGGTTGGAACCCAACTGTGGGTAGTGGGTTCATAAATCCGAACCCTTGGAAACTACTGGGCGATTGGTTCGCCTTATAAGAATATATAACGATTCGCCTTATCACCGCGAATTACCTTATACGTTTTCTCATAATGATTCTCGTAACAAGGTGAACGTCCTAGCCAAATGACAAACCGCTTACAATGAATCCCGGCCGGATATACCGTCGTGGTGTCGTTGGGACTCCGTTTTCGTTGTTTTCATGAAGACACCGCAGTGCACGCTGTACCACAAACCCAGGGTCGCTTTCAACTCCATCGTTAAAAGAACTATCGAACTATAAAACGAATATAATGGAGATGTACAAGAACAATAGCGCTGTGTGTGCATGTGTGGGTCGCAGTTATGCGCAGGTGTATTGGTGCGCACCTCGTACCAGTTAACTCAGTTACCGCGTGTTGCCGTTAAGGGCTCTCTTGCACGGTGGTAACGGAGCCCCCCCAGCATCCCGAAGATACAGTATCGCTATAATAATGACAGTGGTTCGAGTTATCGCGGAAGTCACGATGCTCGTTAGAAATATGGGATTTTGAGGTTGAAAATTCAACTCCAAGGGCCGTTTCCGCGATAATTGATTACCACATTGTTGAGCAACTAACGAAGCCTACCGTGCCTTGGATTATCGTTGATAAACTAACTGCGGGTTTTTATTATAAACCATTTACAAATAATGATTGATTTAATACGCATTTAAAAAAATTATAGCTCGAATGTTGTTTTCAAAACTTAATCTCTTCCTGGCTAAGCGACCTTGCAGCTGAGGTTTTTTCAGCTCAACGAGTTTCCTTAACATTTGTTTATATAAACAATTGCACAATCCTTAACATTTTTGAAATTAAAAAAAAAAACCATCAGCTGATCGTGCATAGAACAATAGGACGCGCGAGGCATATCTGAGGCAGGTGTTGGTGGGGACTTCCGACCATAGTTAACGTGTGCACGCCGGTGAGCCCCGTTAAGGGCGAAGCGACCGGAGCGGCAGCGCGTTCACAGTATCTGCAACGAGAACAGTGCACTCGCGAGTTATCAGGAGCTCCGATCTGTTCATTAGTCCTAATATACGAACCAGCCACCCACTCTTCATCAGATATTTACCCATCGCGAGTCATTCTGGGCCTCGAGTCACAACTGGCGGAGTCAACTCGCTTCTCAGTTCAGATCGTAGTGATGATAATTTCCAGAGATGGGCACCGCGATTTCCTCAAACTCGTCACTGTTAAATCTCGACCCGAGGTATAAATTAACGCAATCAAAGTTGTATCAAGAATATCTATCGGCTATTCAGCCTCGGTGGTCCCGACAATCGTTGATTCACGTTCACATTTCAATGAATCCAAAGCTAATGTATAACAACAATAATAATAATAATAATTATCGTATATAATAATAATATTAATAATAATGCGACGCCGAAGATAAGGAAATGTCGCGTAGTTCCAATGGGTCGGAGGTCCACCAGCGTTCGGTGTTGAACAAAAGTGAAATGAAGAAAGGGGATGTCACGTCTACAGTCGTCGAAACGGTAGAGTTTACTTTTCGGTCCGAGGGCGCGCGCAATCGGAGATGGGTAATTGGATATCGGAGGTTCCTCTGCACACCGGCGTGGCGGCCCACCGGGTCAGGAATGTAATTAGTCAGAGAGCCGGGTACAATCTCGCGTCCCGATCGAGATAGACGCTCTTCGTTACCGGCAAGCCAAGCGAACCAGCCAGTAAGCCGTCCAACGATCCGATGAGCTAGCCAGCGAGTCGGCCAGCGGCGTTACACTATATATATAAAGCTGCGCTATGAAGCTGCGTCGATCCTCTCGGAGATGCCGAGATTGCCGACCGTTTCGAGATCGAAGCGATTCCGAGTCGGAAATACGCGTGCGATAATTAAAATTACTGACTGATTGCCTCCTCGTCTCCTGTCTCGTCTCGTACGTGAGGCGCGTGATTCCCGGCACCGCCTGTCATTCGAAGCCGGTCTTGACGGTCCGTAGATACGCATAGATGTCTCGACGATTCTTCATTTCTTACCGGTACCAATAACCGCGAGACAGGTGCCGGCTAGGCTTCAAAGAAAATTAACCTCTTCCTTTTCGTTCGTTATCGCCCTCTGTGCCTGCAATTTTCCACGGTCACGGGATGCTCGAGTGCGCGCTGCCTTCATTGAACCATCTTCCAGTTACACCGGCATAGGTATCTTTGTCACAACGATACAGCGTCGTTGACCCTTTGGATCACGATGATGTTGCCATCTGAAATCCTAAGCATTCTCCCTAGTGGGAGTGTTGGCAAAGCGTCGGCCAGCGTTCGCTCAACGTTGGCCGTTCTTGTGTGTCATTCCTACAGCGCGTGTTGAAGCCTCTATCTATGAAAGAAATAGTTTCTCCGTTCCGAAACGAATCTACTGCCGTTGGATAAATGGAGAACATGAACTTATCGTACAACGTTACTGCACTTTCATTTTTCATCGATGTACCTCTATACGTGTCGCACGGTTTTCGGACTATCCAACCCAGTCGCACTCATGACGGTTCTGTCGTTATTTCAAATTCACAAAAAAAATGTATAGTCTTTCGTTACATGTCCGATTACGCAATTCTAGTATTTTATCGATCAGCCATTGGCTGCAATGCTTGCAATACTGCTGCGTCCTAGCGCCAGGAGATTCAGCCTTGACTTCAGTTTTTACCCCAATAAAGAAAACAGTCATGCTTCGAAGCTTACAAAAAACCAAGAACACCTCAATACCATTACGAATGCTAGTGCAGAGCAAAGTGCTGAACACAAAACGATAGGAATAATGGAGGATGTAGGAAACACGGTAAAACGTTCTGCGAGGGAAGATCGCCGCTAGCCAGCACGAAACCACCGCGCCATTACGTTTATATCTATCTCGTTTGGGAACTGCGGTATGTGGACTATGTACGTGGGATGCGCGCGGTCGCCGCGACGGTGGTCGAACGGTGGTGCCTCGGTATTGTTCTGCTTTGTCGTACACGCGATGGAACTCGGTATTCTCGAACAATAAGAGTAAGTAGCGTGTGACCCCGACCACCCTCCTTCCTGAAAAACCCCCCCTGCGTCCCAACTCTTCCTCATACCCCGCTGCTTCTTCTTCGCATCCGGCGTTCGGGGGCCAAGCCAGAAGCACCGACAGAAGCAGAAGCCAAACCAGCACGCGGCTTCTTCGTGACTATCCCCGATGCCAACACGATGTTACGTTATTCAAATGGCCCCCTGCAACTCCTCGCGATCTCGCTCCGCGCTTTCTTCCTCCTCCCGGTTCCTCTCACTATCCGCCCCATCCTTTACCCCCTCCTCGTCCCGCGGACACTCTTTTCCCCTTCACTCTCCGGCGATTTCTTGTTTTTCGCTCTATGTCATTCGGCATCTCGCTCGCTCCCCTGCTTGTGCCCTCACTTTTCGATCTGCTCTCTCGTTCTCCGCTCCCCGCTGTTTCCTCGCTCTGTCTCGGACCTCGGGCTCCTATAAAGGCCCCTCCGATAATATCGCTCTCCTCTCCCATATTTATCTTGTCGTGTATATCTAATATGAATTCCACTGGCGGGTGCTCTCAAGTCGTCGTCGTCGTCGTCGTCGTCGTTTTGTAAGGTTTCTTTTTTAAATATATTTTTATTTTATTTATTTTTACTGTACGTTCTCCCTCTGTACTTGTGCTTCTGCTTCGGTATCTTCCGGCCCTTTTTCTTCTTATTACAGATTTTTCGTCCCCCTCCCGCTATTCGCTTCTCGGTCCCTTCGTCGTCCACGCTTTACAAGGCGGTCGAGTTACTCCGCTAGGCGGTTCCCTCAGCTACGAACGTTCTGCCCCGCGTGCATGCATGCCTCTGCTCTCTTCGCTATATAATAACTGCGATCCACGAGAAATCCACCCGCTACTTTATGTCCTCCCGTGTACGCTGAGATATATCATGATCTACCATCGGATCTATAAACATGCCCGGGTATTCTCGAAGGCTGCTGCAACAGCGCGGATTGTATTAATGATTTGTTGATTGTCACTAAAGCTCGTTGTGTTATCGGTTTTTCCAATCGGAATTAATTATAAATTTGTCGTACGTTGATTACGATGCGGTGAGGAGCCTCGCGGGACGCGAAACCATATTCCGGTATCGGTACCGATAGCCGTAAGCCCCAGTGGGAATGACACGCGGGACCGGTACTGGCCGGCGCTGGGCGAACACTGATCGACGCTGTGCCAACGCTGGCCGTAAAAAAGATGATAAAGTTTGTCCATTTTGCGCCACTCTCCTCAGCCATTTTTGAGGTAATAGTTTTTGCTAGGTTTTACCGATGGCATCATAATTAACCACTATACGATTGCTGAGGTAATTGACCAGGTTGCCTATTCATGCAGATCCGGACATTCATACCACCGTTATCATCGTGCAATTAGATGCTTAAAAGGCTTAACGATATTGTGCAGAAACAGATAAGTCGATTGCGCGTTAGACCACAGATCGGTTTCTCGAAAAAGTGTATCTCGTACATGGACGCACCCGCCGTACCAGTACCGACATCATTATCGGACAATCGGATATTTTTCTTTGACCAAAACATCCTCCCCTCGCGTCCTTTTCAGCGAGCATATTCAGCGTAGACGGTATATCAGAGCTTATCTTATTCTCTAGTAAACGCATTAGCGCCTATATAGCAGTAGCGATTCGTGGCGCACATGCGATCGTGTCTGGCGCACGATTCCTCTCGTTCTCTCTCCCGGCGCGAAATTGCCTCCGCGGTGGTTGCCACAGGCGCGCATGGAGCCGCGGAATCGTAATAAGCCCGGCGTTATCCGGGCGCGCGCGCGGTAACGGTAACGCTCGGTCGGATCTCAGTTTCCGCGGGCTTACGGTCCCGGAGGGCCGCGTGCTGACCAGTGGGCTGGTCATTCCGGCACGCGGTGGTATAATACTTATGCGCTATCCATCTGGTGCCTCTTCAACTATGTATCGTATCCGCGTATTCATTCCTACAGAATAATCTTACCGACTTGTGATCAGATGCGAAAGATTGCGAAACAAGCAGAGAACAAGAAACGTACGAATTTCAATAATTTACCCTGATGGGGAATGACACACAGGGCCGGTGTTGGCCGGTGCTGGGCGAACACTGGTCGACGCTCTGCCCCAATACTGGCCCTGTGTGGCGATCCCACTTGGATACACCTTTTTGAGTACATTTTTGATGCTGCAACACGGTAGGGTAGAGCGGGGCAAAATGGCACAGAGGGGCAAAACGGGATAATGAGACAAAACGCAATTTTCCAATAACTTTTGGATGGTGGCCGATGGCGGTCCGTGGGGCAAAACGGGATTGAAAATCCGGATCTATCGTTGGGACAATATGAGGTATTCAAAAATTATTGGAAAATTGAGTTTTGCCCTCGCTGTCCCATTTTGCCCCACTGTCCCATTTTGCCCCGTTCTCCCCTATTTCGTGTCACATTGACCCCCGAGTATCTCATTCGCAGTTTCGCTGAAGTGTGGTTGAACGGTTACATGTACCTCGTTATGTTACCATTAGAACGCCTTTTTTTTGCGACATATTTCCGTTAACATATAGTACGGTGTATGTACGATCCGAATGTGTTAGTCGTGTTCTGCGAAACAGGTTATGGTACAGCTACGACCACGTGCGAATAATCGTTGTACGTGTGCTGTAAAACTAACTGCCTATATATCTCAGGAGCCACGTACCACACCCAGTTAAATTGGAGAACGAACGGAGCGAGCACATGGTCAGTAAGAGCTCGCATGGCCGGAGAACTCAGCACTCGCGGTGGCTCGAGTTCGCCGGCCAGCAGAACGATGCTATCGTTTGCCCGTTTAGCTCCTAGGAAGCTAGGCTTAATGGCCGTTGCACCAACAGAGCACCAGGAGTCTCGGCCCCGAGCGACTGGATCGCTCCTGGCGATCGCGCCACGATCCAGGACCACACCGGCCATAATTCACTGATGGTAGGCAACGTGGCGGAACGTTACAGCTAACGTTTCCCCCGATTCTCCAGTCGGTTGTGTTACGGCCACTGTCGTGGTTCTCGTCGTTTCCAGGTCAGTGCAATCGGGCAGGAACGTCCAAATGTCCAGCAGTGGCGATCCGGAAACGCCGGAACGGAACGGACGAGAGCGACTGCTCTCTATGAGTGTACCGAAAGCCATCGACCTATCGGCTCAATGCGTTAACGGCCGAATGTATATTGTTCTTTTTTTTTTTACGTTTGATCGATGCGACAGAGATTGATTGATCATCCAGTCGGAAATCCACGTATTCGACGGTGTTGGCTAGGGTTCGAGAAGAAAAATGTTGAAAAGTAATGATGCACGGAGCACCGCATGACCGAATGAAAAATGCAGTCGCTCGCTCGTGTGTTCCTCCGGTAGGTAGGATGATCTTTGTGAAGTCGGATGTACACAGCGCGTCATTGATTTCTGGTTATTCCATCTTGCTGGATATCTTCTTCGATGCTTTGACGGGAACGAAGATATCAAGCAAGATTTCCAGCGACGCATCTAGCAAGACTGGATGTCTTACTGGATGGCTTGCTTGTTATCTTCGATCCCACTAAAACATCGAGCAAGATATCCGGAAAGACCAAGCATCAATGACGCGCGGTGTACAGGTGTACCGGGTGAGACCGCTAATTGTGAAGAAGAACGGAGTTGTTCATTAAATCTTTCAGCATTAATCATCGGACTCTTCGTAGTTTAGACGAAGGGTTAGGCATCACCTGCGGTGAGATGTGATCGGTAATCAGCCGAATGTAGAAGAGTAGCTTCAGCAGTATCAGTGAGCAACGTCGACCCCAAGAAAGCCGCTGGTAGAACCAGAACGCCAGAGCCCACTGTAATAAGCCTCTCTTCATTGAAGCGTGATAAGATTGATTGAACGTATAATCGATGAACGTACCATACACCCATCGGCCGCTGTCTAGTTAGCGCCGAAGCGAGAAAAATGATCCTCCCCGTGCGCACTCCGACACGCTGGACGTATCCATGGGATAGTTAAGTAACGGCTTGCGGCGGTGCATCAGAAAATGAAAAGATTTATTATAATTAAACCTCTCATAATTCATCCCGGATGTTTTGCGGTTGAACCGCTCCGCTGTGTTACTGCGCGGTGACCCGGAAACGCCCATACACGGCATGTAGATGTCGTTACCGGTCACCGCACTCCGACTCTCAACTAGGGCCTTACCGGAGTTTCTTTATTCGAGTTTGATAACCGCGCGCCAGCCACTCGAAGACACACTGCCGTTCTCTACGGCATTGAAAACTTGTGGGTGTTGCTGCAATGCCACCGATAGTGGTGCGCCGACTTCGTATTCGCATTCAGGGGCCGACGAAAGAAACGATTGTGTAATCTCGAATGTCCTGCATATTATTAATAATGTATGCGATTTCTGACGTCTCGTATATAATGGAGAATCAACATTTTCTGGACAACAGACAAAAAGTCGATACCGGCGCTGAGAGGAATAATTTGGATGCGGAATGATGAGAGTTTCTGAATGCTGATACTAGGTAGCACGAACTATTTAAATAAGGCATAGTGTTAAACTATTCATAACACAAAGTTGATAAAATCTTACGATCCATTTTTGTTGCTGTACTATGGATGCGCTAGTGGACGTAACTCGTTAGCGTAAAAAAAATTGACTTATTGGAGGATTAATTATAAAGGTCTCTAGGTCAACATTGATCAATGGGCTGTAAAAAAAAAAAAGATTGGAAAAGCTGCGAAATGAGGAGGTAGTAGACAAGGTAAAAAACGAAGAAAACTATGTCACCCAAGTTTCAAGTTGGGAATTTTACGAAAAATTGAAGACAACACAGTCATTAGGGAGATGATGCACAGGCGGAACGTCGTCCGGTAGACTTTTTAGATGATTGATCTTTCACTGCGGCTGCGGGCCGGTGAAAAGGTTTGATGCCTCCTGCGCGACCCGTTCTTATCTCGACCAAACAATTGAGCTTTTTGAAGTCAACCAAAACTAGAAAGACGTGTATCTAGAGGAGAGCCTCGCCGACTACAATGATCGATCGATGCTTCTGCTTCTGTTGCATTGCTACTGGCCGGCTCAACAATCTGCCGAGCAATCTTCGCTAATGGATCTCCCCGGAGACTGGGAAACTAGCCGATGTTTCCAACTCGAAAGAGGTTTCATTCCTCCTGTTTCTCTCTCCCTATCTTTCCTTCTCATAACCTGCCTGTGCGGTAACTTGAATGGATGAAGATGGAGTTTATTCGGTGATCCGTCGAGTGCAGTAATTGAAAACTGATAACGTCTCACTGACATTGCCGATGTCATTTTGGGTTACCGAGCAGTTTGCGGTTTATAAAATATTATAATCAATAACATAAAAACTATAATCAGCCAGAAGTAAATTAAAAGTATGTTATACGTCTAACGTTATTTTAATTGATTGAAATTAAACAACCAAAAATTTGATTTGAAAAAATTTATTGATTCTCATACGACCCTAATAGCTATAATAGTTACCACCCGGGTTCATAGCCGGCTATTCCTGACTCCTGTTTCTTTAATTTACACGTTCTGTCAATTTTTTAGGCAATTTCGATTATCTACTGTGATTTGTAATTTGCCGTATCACTGATCAATCATATAACGAGGTGTCTCTGGGATTTCTTTGTTGCAGCAGAAGGTCAAGTTTTGGTTCGCCACGGGTGGCGCTGGTTTCTGCATCAGTCGGGCGCTCGCGCTCAAAATGGTACCGGTTGCTGGGTGAGTTTGCAATTTTTCTATTTATATCAGTGTTATCGTCGTTATAGTGAGAAAAAAAATGGTTTCGATGTCCATGCCTGCATTGACGGATGTACAGACAAATTTATAGTGGACTCAAGCATATTTTCGTCGATCGAAGCGAATAATCGTTGAACAAACAAAAATTAAGGAAAACTGTAAGCAGCTTGGACACTGTAATTCCTCCTGCCATACCGTACGGTAAAATCTCTTGTAGGGTGTAGTTCCAACTTTTTAAATTGACTTCGTAAAAAAAAAAAGTTACGTGCAACGCTATCGGTCATGCATCGCACGAACAACACGAGTCTTTGCGAGTCGAACGGGTTGGACGAGTCCCGCGCACGTTGGTGGTCAGGTGCGTCGAGTCTCGGACCGTGAAAACGCTCTTTAAAGATCGGCTACGCCCCTAGCGTCTTTTATATTCTTCGTTTCGATTACAGCTTCGGCGCTTTCAGCTCATCGTTTCAATCGGTGTTTCATGACCCGCACCGGTTCAGTTAGATCAATCAAGGGTCGCCTACCTTACCACATTGAGAAACGAATGTCGAGCAGCCGCTGGCCGTTCGGTTTCCCAAAAGCACAAATCCAAAACAGGAGAAAAATCCAATAGAACTCTACAATCCTCCCTCCTCTTCACTCCGACTAGTGCCAATATTCTCAGCCGGATAACAACGATTATCGAAGGCACAAACTCTATCTATATTCGAACATCCCATGCGCAGCGTTATAATTCTCCCGTGTGCAGCGCACAACATCAGAAAAGCGAGGAAGGCAATCGTAGTAGCTTATTCCTGCCTCCCGGTAATTTAATTAATTAAATAACTCATCAATCATAAATCATAACGATTATCCATGAGTGTAATATATCTTGGAAATACCGCGTTGAATCTTTAAGGAGATCCTTTTTTTTACTCTCCCCCCCCCCCAATGTTATTTTCTTATCCAATCTCTCCGCTCTCTCGCGAGTGTATTCTCTCCTATTACCTTCCGACTCGGGCAGTCACTCATCTCTCATCCAGTTGCCAACTGAGTAGCCAGCGGAGTAATGCAGTTTCCTGGCGGGTTTCAGTCCGGCTCACTCTCTTCATCTGCTTTATTTTTTTAATTTTTTTTCATACCCGAGCGATCTTCGCCTCTTTCGCCGGTCTGCCCCGCCGACTTCCTTGTACGGTTTGCTCTCCAGGATATGGCATGTATAAGTACGCGAATGAGGTAGAAACGACTGCCGAGCGCGCGACTCCTCGGCCGCGCAACGAGCGGCAAGCGCATGCGGAGCTTGACAAAAAAAAAAAAGCCCGTCACCTGGGAGGGCTTTTGCGAGCTCTCGACGCAGTTATATCTCCCTGACATACTTAAAGCTTCGCATCTCTTTCTGCTCTTTCACAATTTCGTTGCGTTACTCGTGACTTCTCGTCGCTATTATCCACTCGGCCCGATCGAATCGACCGTGTTTACCACTCGAATGTACCGGCAGACCGAGGCGACGTAAGAGAAGAGAGGAGAAAGAGGATGAAAAAAAAAAAAAAAAAAAAAAAAAAAAAAAAAAAAAAAAAAAAAACCAGCGTACGATGAGGACGGAGAGTGAAGAGACAGAGAGACGAGAAAAAGTGAGCAAGGGACTGACGCAACCTGTTGGGCTGAGCGGCAAGTGCATCGAACCGCTTTTCCATTCAGGGACGACGGACCGACGGACAGACTGTGACCGTCACTCACGAGCCTCTCGCGAGTCAACGTACCGAGGAAACCCTCGCTTCTGTTGTATCATCCAATTTACTAATCGCCGGGGTCCTTTCCAACTCCACTCGGCCAGACACCACTATTATTATCGAATCATCGTTATTATCACAGTCATTATTGTTATCATTACAAATGATGATATAAATGAAATGTTTTTGTACCCCGTCACGGTTGGTATCATCGGAGTTCCATCGGAGGGCTTGTCGCTATAAGTGACGAGACTATAATGAGTGCGATCGTGGTTGTATCGCCGCAAAATTTACTTCGCTGCTTTGCTAAAACGAAAACCAAGGGTAATTCGCAATTTATCACGTCTAGGGCTGGGTTTCTTGCCGGGCGTCGGAAGGTTTCAAAGTGATTCGACGGAGAGACGACCCGACGGCCGGGTAACTTGTTACTTTTTTTTTTTCTCTCTTTCTTTCATTCTTTTTTATTCCTTTAATCTCCACTGTTCCATCAGATGCCGTGCTAGATGAAGATTGAGCTACTGGATCCAAATTGAGGATGAGTGAACTGTAGAGTCAAGTTCACGCCTCGCTCGGCCGAGAGCACAAGCGCCCTCGTACCGAACGGCATGGAGAAGAGGGTAAGAGAACAAGGGAGCGAGAGCGGAAGGAACGGAGGACGCGGAGGGAAAATAGATACGACGTTGACGAACGAGCTCGTCCACCCGGATGACCCGAGCTCGATCCTTCTTCCATCTTTGCTCTCTCCCCTTTTTGTTATCCTGAGAGAGATGCCGAGAGACTCCCACGACGACTGCTCGATTCAAAGTCGATTCGAACTCGATCAAGATTCCGCAATGTTTGCCTCGCCCTTCACCTTCCAGCTCGCGTTCGCGGCACGGACGTCCTGCAAACCGCTCGGGATTTCCCAGAGGAAGGCTTCGCGCAACCATCGAGCGACAGATATTTTTTTTTTTTTTTTTTTTTTTTTTTTTCAATTGAATCTTCCGCAGCCTCGACGACGAACGGTTCCCGCAACCGCACGCGCGAACGCGCCCGCGCACCCGTTCTTCAGCAGGAGTAACTCCTTATAGAACACTGGTACCGGATAGTCTCACGGAAGCATCCTCGGGTCACGTATTAGATCGGAGAACGTGGAACCGTGGAACAGGTCGGGTCGATCGACCTTTTCTCTCTTTTTTTTTTTTGTGCCAAAGACCGGAAAATCGCTCTCTGTTGTTCTTCGTGTCGCTGCGCAGCTGGACCGCTGCCTTCGATGGGTCTGGCAATAAAGTACTTTTATGATTTTTTTTTTTTCACAACGTCACACGATGGCCCATCTTACGCGTTTTTTGCATGCTGAGTAATATGGACCTTTTAATATGGTACTTTTTTTTAAATATGGTACTTTTATGATTTTTTTTTTTCACAACGTCACACGATGGCCTATCTTACGCGTTTTTTGCATGCTGAGTAATATGGACCTTTTAATATGGTATTTTTTTTTTAATATGGTACTTTTATGATTTTTTTTTTCACAACGTCACACGATGGCCCATCTTACGCGTTTTTTGCATGCTGAGTAATATGGACCATACGGGTCGGCTAATGGTGGAACACCTACACATGTCTCGGGAAGGCTTCGGCCAGATAATTTAATTAAAGTTTCTTCAGTGCCTCAACTTTTCATGGAACTGAAGTCGATTCCACTATCGTAAGGAGGTGAAAGGGTGGTCCATTATACGGATTCAATATTACGGAGCTACGGGTTGTCAATGAAAATCAAGTACACAGTAAAAAAAGTTTGTAATTTTTACAACTTATTGTCCATAAACGTTCACAATTTTTTGTTTGTTAATTTTCCGATTCCATCAACTGGTTCGAGTTTTGCAAACAAAGGTACAAACTAAAATTGTTTATGTCACGGGAAATAAAAGGACGGGTTTGTATTTTCAACCCTCAACAAACCAATTTGTCACTTATTCAAGAAAGTTATTTTTATGACCCTTCGTATTCCGATTTTACGAAACAATTTTTTACTGCCTAAGCTCGTGTGATATTATTAATTCTCATCAGAGTCAAGGTTTAACACTTGGAATACCTGACTCTTATCAATACAACTAAACGCACGAAGTTTTACTTTTTTTTAAATCCACAATCGTTTCAACACGCGCTGCTCATAATCGCCACTTTAACCTCAGACAAAAACGCCTTAGATTTAATCTTAGACAAAAAATCTTAGACAAAAAGACACGAATCCATAAATTATGCGGGCACGAAGAGCTTGAAGATGCTCTTGCGCTCCGTGCAAGTTACATTCGTCAAGTGGGAGATAATTTCGTCTAGCCAAAATGTTCAAAGTGTCTGCGATCAAGCATCGCTGAGGACGACGTCGACCGAGCGGGTGCAGACGAAACTGATTCGCGCGCAATTACGTTCCGGACGCGCGGAGTTTCCTACGTTCTCGCAATTATCGCGCTCAGCGAAGCAAGTACGCGCGTCTACCCTCGGAGTCGCGCGCCCTGTTCTCACGTTGGCTGCCAGGACGTCTCGGGACGCCTGCAACCACGAGACCCCGGGGAGGAGCTGGGAGCAGAAGCGTCGAGCCACCGGCGCTGTATGGACATTACTTACGGTCGCGTCACGCTTCGCGGTCCCTCGCATCGCACGAGGTGAACGACGCACCTTGAACGCGATCGTTATCAGGCTCGGAGGAACAGATTTCGAACCGCGGTCTGCGCGAAACATATCGAGAGAAGCTATAAAACAAAAAAGATTCTACTTCTATCTTTCCTCAATAATATTATTGCTCCAGCTATCAAGATAACTTTTTTCTTTAAATGCCTATTTAATAAAAGAAGTTACGCGTCGAGAAGCAAACGACAATAACATTTCTGAGTGAACACACTTTGTGCCGGATTTCCGTGAGAAAAACGTCCTCGAAAAGTCGTCTCAAAATTGTAAATGAAAACATCTTCAGTAGTTTCGGAAAGTTTCACAGATCTTGAGCCCCCTCCTTAAAGTGCTAATTTAAGGAGGGGTCAAGTAATTGCTCTAAACAATCATCCAATTTCTTGGAGGAAGTTTCGCGAGCAAAAGAAAATTGTGGGTCAGTAATCTGTAAATTTAATTTCTCCGGTTATTTGATTTCGGTTCAGCGTAAATGAAAGATTTCACAAACTCTTTTGAGGTGTCGATTTGGTAATTTCTCGCGCTCACCGAGCAGTCTTTCCCAGACTCCTCCCGGCGTGTGAGACGCGACAATGCCGCTAACACTCGCCCTTGTTGTCGAAGAGGGAAGAGGGGAAGACTTCGCGAAAAGGAGGCCCGGAATCGTATGATCTCGGATCGTATTAGACATCAATCAACGAACAAAGCTGAATGTAATGGGGAGGTCCGGTGCGCGCGCTGGCGAACGAACAGGAGGACAGACAGACGGGCGTCCTTCGGGGTCTTAATTAACCGCGATGCAAGAAGCAATAAGAAGCCGCTCGCTCGTCGCAACGCTCCCGAGACGAACGGCTGATTGCCGCCCACGTACATATCCGCGATACGCAATACCGCCGAGTGTGTCTTGTGTGCATACGTAGGTACTCGTATGGCCTTACGGCGTTACATAGTCAACTATCAGCACCTCTTGCCGCTTGCTGCTCAACGACAGGATATGCCGCATGCTGTTTCTCTTCCCAACTCTCCTTCTCTTCAGCATCATTACTCTTCGCCCTTCCGGCTTTGCCTCTTCCATTCCCCCTTCCCCGTACGTTGCTCGTTGATTATGCCTCGGGCATAATATATGCGGCATGCGAAATACATAACTTTTTACCGAAAGGTCTAGGGGAGAGCGGGGCAAAATGGGGCAGTGGGGCAAAAACGGGACAGTGAGGGCAAAACTCAATGTTCCAATAAATTTTGGATGCCCCATTTTGTCCCAACGATACACCCGGACTGTCAACCCCGTTTTGCCCCACGGACCACCATCGCCACCATCCAAAAGTTATTGGAAAATTGTGTTTTGTCTCATTATCCCGTTTTGCCCCGCTGTACCATTTTGCCCCGCTCTCCCCTACCCAAAATATCATTTTTCGGAATACAGAGGTTTGTATAACTTTTTGCCATTTTTATGGAAGGTTTTACTATATATAGCTTAGATATGTCTTCATTATTTGTTTTTTGTTTTGCGTATTTATTATGAAATATTATTTTATGTTATTTGTCCTGATGACGAAACAGTGTTCTTTCGTTTTCGTCAGATTCGCAGAGTTTTCGGTTCCGAATACGAATTAATTTTTATTTATCTCTTGTTTCCCTCGTTCTTATTTTCTCCGTTCAATAAACTCGCTTCGCGCCGAAATTCCCTCGCTCATCCTCCCACGAGCTCTGAACCTGTTCGTGGCAGCGGTAAGAACATCGTTGACTATTTATTACCGCTAAACGTCTCTCCAGCTGCGGTTCGTCCTTCGCAGCTTACCCCGTCTCTCATTAAAGAGTTCTCGTTTCGTGAAACTCGCTCTTCAAATCCCAACGGATTCTCTTCGTTCCCGGAAAGCTTGTTGAGATCGAAGTAAATCTAAAAAAAAAAAAAAAAAAAATCAAAATAAAATAATGCGTACGCGCAACCTGGAAATGATTAGTTAGGGGTTTTATCGATTCTGCCGTCCGAATTTGGACATCATGCATACTGAATGAGATGAGAGACTCACCGCGGAAAGAACGAAAAAAAAAAAGAATCAACATCGATTCGGCAACGGATCCGGTCCGTTCATTGGCAATTAAAAATCGGGAGACTGAGGAAATCTTCTCGTTTCATCAACTCAGGCTCATTTAACCAGTCCGACGGTAATTAAGAGTCTCCGATACCGAAAACTAAAATCTCTTCGGTGTATCTAATTTTAACGCGACGCTATTAAAAAAAAAAAGATTTCGAAATATGCTAATTCGCCGAGTCGAACGGAAACAATATAGTGTCCTTCGTTTCGAGAATAATGATTCGTTAACTTGTCGTGCTAGATCTTCTACACCGTAGTCTCGATTCTTGATCTAATCGACACACACTGAGAAAAACTTACATAGCAAATAGTTCCCAGGGGGGACGTCTACATTTTATAGTTACGACAATGACCAAAAATTATAGTTGTAACTATAATTATAGTTTAATCAATTGAGTATATAGTATCACAAACTATCTATATAGACGTCCCGTCTGGGAACTATTCGTTATAGTAGGAAATACCATCCTTTTTCTCAGCTGCACGGTTGAACCTTCAATTCTACCCCCCTAATTCCGGACAGAGTTCAGTAAAGAGAAAAATAGCGATATGCAAGTAAAAAACAAGTACTTAGTTATGCAAGTATAACGAAATAGTTTTAAAAAATATGCAAGTCTAAAAGCGCGGTGTACGAGCCGGAGTCCCTTCGATTATTGCCCGCGCCTAATTGGATTCCTTTTCCGCATCGATAACGCCTCGCGTATCTAACAGGCCCGCGGGTCGTAAAACCAATTTGGGCATTCCAATAGTCGGCCGAGGGGAACAGCCGGTATAGCGGACCCGCCGTGATCTATGGATCTCTCATCGTCCGTTAGTGCCGCAACTTGAAGTCAAAGAGAAAAGAGGTGCCGGAGAGCGCCCCTGCGTATATCGACAGCTAAGAAACAGAAGGGCGTAAACCTACATAGTCCTACATGTTACGAGGTGTGGGATACTCCCTTTTGTTTCTCAGCAGTCGATATATCCCTCGGCGTCTTTGAGGTTTCTACGGCCGTCCTTTGCAACGCGTTAATTCCATCCTGTCTTATAGTAATACTCTTACTATTTTACCATTATCATTACCGCACCTTAGGGTACACACGTCATTTTTTCATACATTTAATATAATTTGTGCCCATTGCGAATATTAAAAAAAATATATATATATATATATATTTCCGCGCATACGAAAAATATAGAATTTGTATTCAGAATATATTTCCGGAAGAACATTTTTATATTTTTAATACATCTTTTAGTATATTTTCTGCATATACTTTTTTTCCCCGTGCGGGGCGATCGGCCGCTCGGGGCGTACGTATAGTACGGTGAACCGGCGGCTCACTCGCAACTCGAAGAGCCAAGGTGCAGCGGAGCCCAGTTATCCGTGACTCTGCCGATCGCTAAGTTGGCGCAGGGACGCGCGGCGCCCGTTCTCTGAGACCCCCGTAACGTCTCAATTCCATTGAGAGCCGCGCTTGCCGTGTGGCTTCGCTCCTGCCGATGCCAGTCTCGTTTTATTGCCACCATATTCGTACACGTGCAACCCGTTTCGTGCCGGGAGAGCATCCGATCGGCGATCGATTCCTTACGATCCCCGCTGTCGGATATCCACCTTGCATCCGCGAGATCGCCGATCGATAAGCCTCTCCGGGAACTTGGCCCTTTTCTTGCCGTGCCTCACCTTACTTTCCTTCCGCTTCGATAAGACCGGTACGCAATGTTCCGCTACTTTTCTACCTGTGAGCGAACCAATGGCTTGGCTTCTTTATGGAAATCGGCAGTCTCGTAGCTTGCTGATGTCTTATCGGAGAGGATATTGTTATCGTTTCGTACTTCCAAATGTAGACGAAGAGAAGGCGACACTCGAACGTTTATCGAAAGGCACACTTGGGTATTCTTGTGCTTGATGTAAATCCAGATAGGCTAAAAGTGGGGAAGTTGGTCCTGTCCGCACATCATTGATTTACGTGCACTGAAAAACAAAAAGATCAACTCAAGTAAAATTCGCTTGCGGGCTGCCAAAGAAAAAAAAATATCTTTTTTCAATACTACTTTCAATTCTTACAATCGCATACGGGGTTGAAACGATTCCACGTCACCTTGGCAGTCTTGCCTTCGTTTCAATATCATATGGAATTGTAAGAATTGAAGGTAGAATTGAAATAAGAAATTTCTCCTTTGTCAGCCCGCAAGCAAACTTTTTTCCCCTGTGCTAGTAGGGGTGGTCCATATTCCCCACTTTCACACCAGGTGCATCCTCCTGCGCTTATAGACAAATATATGTCCGTTGGACTGGTAAATTTTCCGTACCAATCCTTAAAATCGTGTCAATCTTACGGAAACACTATTTTCAATAATGCGCATTCAAATGAATGGAGAGACGATCGTCTTCTCAAAAATGCCTCGCAGACGCGCCCGTCTGGACACAGCCACGAATACATCAAACACAACTCCTCAAAGCATCGTCCCATGGGTCGTGTGTAATTCCCTATCTTCGTCGAAGAATTCGTTAAGAACCCCGTGACACAATTTTTTTTTTTTTTTGTCGTTCGATCAACCGATTCACGCAGCACTCCCGACGCAATTTCTCATGGTGACGAATGTCCATCGGAAGATCACGGAATTCCTCGTTCCCCGTTTCGTCTCGTTAATGAAGAATGTTACCGGAATTCTCGCAGAGGGTAGCGCAAAGTTCGCTTTTCCACGAGGTTCACATGAGCTGCGTCCGGGTGACGCAGGAGGCCGGGGCCCTCCTCAGCCATTACTCGTAACACGAAACTCCCGGTGGACCGACCGGGAGGTGAACATTTTCGGCGAAAGAGAGACGACCGATAGGCTGGATGCCGAGTGAGAAAGGAGGCGAGCGACCGCGGGAATAAACGAAGCGAAATATAAGGGAGCAGAGGGATGGAAGGGAGAAGGAACGAATGAAAGGAGATTGAACGAATAAAGAGGAGAAGTCGTACGGCTACAAGGATAGCGCTCCTCTCACCCACTTAACCCCGAAATTTCGAGTTCGTCGCCAGGTATTTTAACGAGACCGATATTCGCGGTGTTTCGCCGCTCCGCCGAATCATGGAACCCCCTTTCGCCTCCCCGCCCCCCGCCTTCCCCCCCCCCCCCCCCCCCGGTCGATTCCGACCATCTTCGCTCTCTTCTCCCTGTGTTAGAAAAGCCGAAAGGGGAATTGGGCGGCGGGATGAGCAACGCGTTCGCTCCAATCTTGAGGACCCAACTAAAGCCGTAGGATGGAAAGAAACTTCACCGCTTGCACTCCGAGGCGGATTCGTGAAAGACGAGGCGCTCAGGAGCGAGCAGGGAATGAAAGAGTTGTAAGAGACGGCGGGGTTTGGCGGATGGAGATAAAAATAAAGGAAGAAACGAGAAAAGGAGAGAATAAAGAAGCGATGAGGGACGAAAGAAAGTTTGTCTTCTGGTGAAGCTTTATGGCTGGGCGATAGTTGCCCAGTTGTTGATGCCGGTTGTGCAAACAGCAGTGGAAGGTACCGGACGAGGTTGGGTGCGGAAGAGGCTGGACCGTGGAAAGTGAGGTGAGGGAGTACGGTGGAGATTCGAGGGCCGCGCGATTTCGGGGCTAATCTGCCCAATTAAAAAGGCTATAGAAACCTTGCCGCCGCGAAGAGAACCGGCCATTCGGCCGGCGGGATGGCGAGGACGAGGATCCGGTCAACGGCGACAGGGGACGAGGACGAGGAACGAACAGCGAAGGGGTGTCCGCGCGTGTGTGGGTATGCGCGGGGGGAACGAGAATCCGATTGTGGTATTCGCTAATGAGTGCGTCCCACGGCAGAGAAACCGCGAACGGCCGAAGGGACGATGCGGTCGAGGTGGAAAGACGCGGGGGAGGGAGAACCGCCCAATCGAAACAGAAAATGTTAATTAAGCACACTGGACTATTTATTTCTTATCCGGAGCTCTAATTGGCACGATGAAAATTTCTTGACGTTATTCCGGGACCCATGAGAGGACCGAGACTTTGATTTCGCTTACAGTTTGTTTAGTTCTCGCGATCTTTGTCCTCCTCCTGACTGCAGTAATGTTTGGGTTTATCGCGGATGACTCTCTACTTTTTTTTGCTTAATATTTATTGCTTATATTCGTTAGTTTGCAAGAGATCTTTATTAATGCCGTCGTGGGAATGACAAACAGGACCGGTGCTGGCCGACATTGGGCGAACACTGGCCAACTGGTGACTAACGCGCCAGTGCTTGTCTCATCGAATCTCTTTCGCTTATTCCATGACCCCAAATGAGCACTTTTGGGTAAACACAGGTTATTTTTAGGTGGTAGGAATTTTTTTTCCATGTACATTCCACACTAAATTACCTGATGCTGACACGTAATCTGGCTTTGATTTTTGAAAGACTCATTAATGACAAACGCGGCGAATCAATTTGCATAACAATCCCTGACGCTTTGATGAGTCTTGTTTCTCCGAGAGACGATATCTCGAATGGTTCCGACCTTTCGTCACTAGTCACGCGAACGATCACGCATGAATTTCATTCGTGACAGTCTTCCCTCTCTCGGGAGATAGAGAAATGAAGAGAGGATTACCATGTTTACGAGGAAGTCGACAAGGCTTAAACTTTGAATTTTCCACATAGCGATAGAACGTACCAGTTCTCGGCGAGTCCTCGGGGATGCGATTAATCGTCTCGTTAATGGACACTCGTTAATTAAACGAACCTCCCGAGGGACCTACACTAGCGAGTGAATTAAACCTCACAGTCGTATTATAACGAATCTAACGGACAGCGCGTATCTGTTTACCATTCATCGGGTATCGCTTGATAGGCTCTGGTTCGTTTAAGGCTGTCGGTTCATTGGATACTACTGAATAGTTGATGGCCGTTGCACGTTGTTGGGGTCGTTAAAACTTGTTGGATCGTTGAACGATCGTGAATCGTTTCACGGTGTTGAATTTTTTCGTAGCCGTTGGATCTTCGTTCGTTCAATGATTTTTCTACCCGTTGGATCAAATGTACAATGAAAAACAATTGTGCAATGGAAAACTGTGGAATCATTATTGTTGGATGTTTGAATGGTAATCAATTTTTGTTATCTTCTAGAATGCCTGAAATGTTATTATTGTTTGCAGAGATTTCTAGATTTCAACGAAATACCCAAATTTGATGGGTTATTTCATTACCGCACTTTTTTCAAACATCTTTCTCGAACGTCTATGAAGACTTTGGCCAGTCTAAAAACGGCGCTTTCCCGGCGATTGAAAGCCTTCGGAATCAAATTAAGATTGCGCTGGGTGTCACCCACAGAATAAAATTGATCAAAGTGCACATTGATCAAGTGTCGGCAAATGGATCAGTGCGCGACCTAGATGCAATTGAAAACCCACCTCAGGGTACGGCTTTCATTTCATCGATAATTTCAATTACAGTCCTAATTCTCGCAACCACGTCGGAAGCAAAACCAAATAGAAATTTACATATAGATTGTGGCTACTTCGTAGGCGGAGATGGGACAGTCGAGTGGAATTATGCATGAACCCAAGATTTTTTTTGTTAATTCAACGATTATACGTAATTGTCATTCATGGCCAATTTTCGCCCACCGATTTTAGGTGCTCCATCATCCTCATCCGGCGATTTAATCATTTTAACGGAGCTATACTGTAATTATTACGGCATGAATATATTCATGGAGTCTTCATGGTCAGCGGTATCAAGAGCACACTCTGTTTTGTCTTTTCACTGTAACCGCCCTCGTGGGACTACACGAGGTCAGTATTGGCATAGCGTTGGCCAGTGTTTGCCCAACATCGGCCAGTATCGGCCCTCCGTGTCATTCCCACTAGGGCAGTTTTAGGATGTCCCGAGACTTTTCATTATTTTACTCATTCCTACGTGGCCAGCGTCCTTGAAGTCTTTGGAGTCCTGGAACTGTGCTTGAGTGTCCTTAAATTTCGTACAGACTTTTTACTGGTCGCCATGTCCTAACAGCAACTACAAAGGCCAGAGTGAATTTTGCCTTCGGATCTCGGTCCACACGTAAATTCGCGGAAATCTTCGCAGTTGTTTCCTTTTAACGATTCGCAGTTGTTCGCACTGCAGTTCGGCCAGGATCGGAGTCCGTCCCGGCGGCAGTGGCGGCACGCCTTTAAGATATTTGTCCGTCTTGTCCGGAGGGACGTTCGGGTGAGTCGAGCCGATATACAGGTAGTGCGAGGCAGCCGACTGATGCTCTCAAAGTTGTGACTACCTGTTGGCCCTCTAATTGGCTCGATTTATGTCCACGAACCGTTCGATACCGCGATCGGGCGCGCGCGTCTCTTCTTCACTTTCCTCTCTTGTCCACCTTAACCCATCGTTTTCTTCTTGTTGCGACGACCGTCTTTCTTTCTCCATCCTTCCCGCTTCGTCTTTCTCACGATCTACTTCGACCACGATGAGGAGGGAATGCCTCCTGTGCCCGATCGCAAACGAGTGACGCGGAGAAAGCCCACCGTCGATTTTTCTCACGACACACATGGCCACGTTGTCGTAGCTCATAGAAAAAAAAGAGGATGACCGACCGCTCACTTTCCTGACTGCAACTTCGTTATCGATGACTGCCTCAAGCCCGACAAGTCAATGTTGCATTTGATCGGTAGGACTTCGTGTCGCGGAAAAACCCGACATTTTTTAATTTTTACCACTTCGATAGCGTCCAGGTGGGATTCTGCCGTAACTGGAGAAGCGGCACATCGCTGGCCCCATACTGGCTGACGTATTCCAAAACTACATATCGGTAGACAGAGCGAAGCCGACCTCTGCACTAATAAGCGCTAAGTAACGCTACGCCACCGCTTCGGCAAAGAATTTTTTTTTAATTCTGTGACGTCACATCCGGTTTGAAAATCTCTGTTATAGGCCGGAAGTGACATCATACCGGAAATACGTTACTTTCGGTTTGGAATAGTATTTTCCAACCGCGCATTTTTCCTCCATGAAACCGGAAACAGCGACATCAGAGCCAAAGAACATTCGGAGGAAAAGCACGATAATCGTCCGCGCGCACGAACAGAATAATTAAAAAAATTCGAAGGTGGATTCCTGATCGTCTGAATTCGGCAGCATTCCAGTAACACCGACGTTCGCGCAACCATGCGTACTTGTACAGGGAGATTGCATTAGAGATGCTTCTGGTGGCGCTCGTTGCTGTCGACGTGCGCGTGGAACACCTGCCGTTGAGCGGTATGCCCGTTCGCCTATAGCGGCATTGCATTGCCCGGCTCGGCAGCGGCCTGGCACAGCAGCACCGAGCGTACCCCGGCTTTCGGTATAAATCGGTAACCGCTTTAGCGTCGTTAAAGCAGCCGCGTTCGCATTTATTATCACGGAGTACCGAACGTGCCAGGCGCAGCGCCCAGCCAGCAATCCGAACGAGCTCTCCAATCCGAGGGCGAAATGCTGTACACCGGCACTCGGCAGCCAGTACACCTATAACTTATTTCCTCTCCCCCCCCCCTCCCCCCACACTGTTTATACGAAGGGGCTGGCGGACTCGAGGGCACTCGTCCCCTTGTATCAATTAATTTGGTATACGCATCGTATCGGATCTCAGTCCCGCTCGCTTCCCCACCGTCAGCAGTTTCAGGACGGGGGGATAAGATTATATATGCATAGGAAATCTTCTCATACCGTCTGGCGCGAAAGTGCGGCATCTTCGATGGTCCGCGAGAGAGCGCCAACGAATACCCCTTTATCGCATCGGCGATCCACCTTGCATTCCACACTTAATTAGGGAGCACTTTATAGAAATGGCGATATCCATATAACCACGTGTATGTGACTTGCGGTGGTATCGTGGCACCCGCGGTTATCGTTCGCTTTATTGTGCACCGGGACTTCTGCGCGGTATTAACGCTCGTGCGGAGTATACGGAAGGTATTCGGTTTTTCCCAAAGTCATATCGCTGTGGAGACGGTATCGCATTTTTCATGGAGTCGTGCTTCGTGCGTGATGTTTTGCATTCGTCTCGAACACATTTCTCTGATGCGATGTGAAACTGATGTTCTGTCGCAAGATCTTTCCGCTTTTCCGATAAAAGGAGAAACCAACGAGACGTCATATCGCTGCGATGAACGGTTCGCGAGTGAGGAGATCTCATCAGACCATGGAAAATCCCGATTCTTATAGTGTTATTGGGGGCTGCGATCGGCACCTGGAAGCAACTGCGAGTAAATTAGGCGCGTCGCGACGGTTTCTCGGTCGAAAATATATGTATTGGGAGCAACTGCCGGGCGAGAGATGCGTCGGAAGGCTACATGTGCCAAAACCGGCAGTTATCATTTTTACGACCTGCGAAGCCCCCAATTGTTAAGCAATGATCGTATTTCACTCGATGAGCAATTGTCTCAAGTTACACGAACTTATTTGTTGATTTTAATAATAATAATAACAACAATAATAATAATAATAATAATAATAATAATAATAATAATAATAATAATAATAATAATAATAATAATAATAATAATAATAATAATAATAATAATAATAATAATAATAATAATAATAATAATAATAATAATAATAATAATAATAATAATAATAATAATAATAATAATAATAATAATAATAATAATAATAATAATAATAATAATAATAATAATAATAATTTAACTCATCGAATTTGAAGAAACATCCAACTCAATATGTGTTTCTTGGTAAAATTCTATACCTGTACGTTCCATTAGGTCTGTAGGTAATCGTTTATGAGTAGCCGTTTTTTCTCCTCGAGGTCGTAAGTTCGCGGGGCGGGGTCGATCAGACCCCATCCAAGTGTTGAAGGGTTAATGCCGCTCACCGTTCAATCGTGTCTCTCAACTTGTATTTCCGATCTCACGGGACCAATAGTACATACGCACGGGCGATAACCGGTCGTGTAACGACTGTTCCAGCATGGTCGTCTGGATAGATTTCGCGAAACGTATCCTCTGTGTATCTGTTCACTCTCCCATTCCCACTCTCACTCCCGTTCGGTCGGCGAGCTCCCTTGAGGTTTTCCATTTCAAACGGCCATCGACTCACCGAGCGACTTCTTCCACTTTAACGCGACAACTTTTCAACCGCAAACGCAGAAAACTTTGTATATCTCCGGTGTCTGCGCAAGAAAACTCTCGTGTTACACCCGTTTCGTATTTTTCGTTTCATTCTTTTTATTATCGCCCTCCCACTTTTACGCGACAACTTTCAACCGCAGTTTCAGTATAAACTTATCTCGCAAACGATATTTTGCAATCCGCAAGGCCACTCTCGTGTTACACGAGTATCTCCGTGACTTTTTATTTGCTTGTGGGTTTTTTAAATTTAATATTTCGCGGCCGAAGCTCCGCCGATCGTTTGCACGCGTCGAAAAGCGACCGGGCTGTCCCGGAGGACCGGCTCCTCTTCCGTTGCAACGGCGCTACCCTAAGCTTCTTAATTTATTCATATCGTTTATCGCCCTCGGATTTCGTCCGGGACGATCGTCGCGAACCGGCGATATCTCAGCGGTCGTTGGCAATCCCGTTTGCAATTTGAGAGCGAGGCAAGCGTGCTCCAAAAGTTCTTATCCCAAAAAAACTGGCTCCCGTGTAACCCTTTTCGTTTTTACTGCTTTTATATTCGGTAAATACGGAGACGCGCGCAGGCTATCTTATACGGCATTAACGCTGTCCCGTATACGGCGCCACGACCCGTCGTCATACTGGACCAATGTTTTGAAGTTATTAAATTCGGTATTAAATTTTTGCTGTCGTTTGTTTTTTCATATTTTCTTATCAACCACGACACGCAATTTTGCCAGTGTATCATTAGTCCGCGGGACCGAGTCGAGCGAGCGAGAGTGCACATCAAATTATGCGGACACCGAGCGCGCCCGGCGTTGCGCACGTTCAGCTTCGACCGTGATGCGCAGCTTATGATCCGCATTAAATTAGGGATTCATGCATTCACAGGTGGGGGGGGGACCAGATCTCTTCTTCCCGTAACGACTTACGCGTGACGCTCTGCCTCGGGTTTGTTAACCCTCGCCGTTTTCCATTATACCTTGTTCCACCACTCTATCCCCGAGCTGTTTCTTAAGGCAATCCTTGCGAATGGTGTTCACTTCGCATAAGTTTCAGAGAAAGCAGAGGGAAGTGCAAACACTTCTCAATGGTATAAAATTCTTTAAAAAAACAAAAATATTAAAGGTGCTGAAAAGATTGATTTTGCATAACAATAATTCCAAAATGTTATCAACAAGTTGATGATATATAAAATTGTTCAACAAATCTTCCGGAAACCTAACTTTTTTTTTAAATGAAAATGATTCGTTTATTTTTCTAAATACATATGAATTTTTTCAGATTTTTCAATTCACTTTGAATCTTGTGACTTTCCACGCATTTTTGCCATATAAAAAAGAACAATTCAAAGTGAATTTAAAAAACTAAAGAAATTCATACGTATTGAGAAAAGTGAACAAATCATTTTCATTTTTAAAAAAGTTAGGTTTCCGAGAGATTTGTTGAACAATTTTATTTATCATCAATTTGTTAATAACACTTTGGAATTATTATTGTGCAAAATGAATCTTTCCGGCACCTTTAATGAGCCTGATTTTTTTCAGATTTTTATACCATCCAGAAGTGTTTGCAATTCCCTCTGCTCTCTCTGAAACTTATGCGAAGTGAACACTATTCGCAAGGACTATCTTAAACCGTCGCTATGTATGGCTGGGCTACCGATGTAGCGCGATGAGTAGCCGCAGTCTCGAGCTCGTTTAACTCGCGTCGTCATCATATTTCTCGCGAGTGCTCGGGACTCCTCCACTGATTACCGGCCTCATCGCTCATTCCCATTTGCCACGGGTAATCAACAATCGATAATAGCCGACTGAACAACAGCACTGCCTGCGATTACAGTCGACGTATTAACAGCGCGTTTGTTGTAGATTTTGTTACCGTTTGTTTGGCGAATCGAATTGTGTTGTAGACAATTGTACGAATGGATCGATCTGTGATTGCAGAGAATATCTTTTTTTTTGCCATCTATCGTGACCATTTATCATTTTATTTTACTGCTGCATTGGCGGTGGGATTTTCCGGCTTTATGCGGGAGACTCAATCGGTAACGAAGAGTGTAATCCGTTTTTGTCAAGGGTCTTCGACGTTTTGGGTTGAAGGCAACTCATTGTCGGCTTCGTCTACCAGTCCAGTGGACGCTGATTGTTTCGTCATCCTGGGAAACGTTGAGGACCCCAGAAAAAAAAGATTGGATTGTAATTATTGTTACCGATCGAGAAAGATGACTTCGTATCAATCACACATTTTTATTTTCTGTCGCGCATTGTCGAGTACCAAGTAGGATATCATTTACTGTTTCGAATCGCCGAATGCTTTCTTTTTTTTTGTCTAATGGATAAAGTAATAATTTGTTTATTTGGTTTGTTACAGTGGCGGAAAGTTCATAACCGTGGGCGATCGAATAAGGCTACCCGACGACGTGACGATGGGCTACATCATCGAGCACCTGTTGAAGAAACAGCTCACGGTTGTCGAGCAGTTTCATTCCCATTTGGAGCCAATGAAGTTCCTCAACCAGGAGACTTTTCACGAACAGGTAAGATTTTTCAAAATTCATCGTTTTACCGTTAATCCCAGAAGTGTCCTCACTCAATTTTCATATTTTCGTCAGAAAATATGAAAATATTTAATATTTCCTAATATTTCTAATATTAGGAAATATTAAATTAATATAATATTTCTAATATTTCCAAACAATCAAACAATATCGAAACGCCACTTTTCCATTGTACTGAAACACAAATTCTATAAAAAAAAAAAACAAAAAACAAAAAAAATATATGTATACATACATCATAGTGGAAACATGTACCAAGTAAAAGGGAGTGGTCGAAACTGGACAGGGGGAAGTAAGAAGTAGCGTGTACCTCGCGTACGTGCTCATAGGCTCAAATAGCTCATATCGCGATGAATAAGATACCGGTAAACCGGCGCGGTACCGGTGCGCATGCTCGTCCCGTCTCGACAGCCTCATTTAATTCGACACGGAGCGGGCATTACAGGTGAGCTATACGCGCGCATAGATCATCGGAAGATTAATGCCCGAGAGAAGAACGAGAGACAGTGCTCGCCCGATGGCGTTCCGAGAAAGGACGCTGCTGCTTCCCTCGGCGAAGTTGTCCAGTCGGTTGCCGGTGCTGTTTACGGCCATTACCTTCGGTAACCGGCGCGTGATACCGGCCAAGGCATAGACGCGTGTACGCCCGATTAGCCCGCGAGATGCCCCGATTGAATCGCCGGGCGTTCCGGTCATCGTCGCGCGTCCGATCTCGATTATGACGAATAGAATCGACTACGAGGATGCGAATGAAAAAAAATACCGATCGTCAACGCCGCCTCGTTCCAGTCGATTTTTATACCTCGACGTGTCGGCTCTACCGCGGCGCAGTATCGGATAGTACAAAGGTAGAGCTTCGTACGGAATCGTGATCTGTCCGTCATAAGTGTCTCTCCACCTATTGTACGTTATATCTATCGATCTGTTCGTGCATTCTCCAAGCGATTCGAAAAGTAAATCTTGACAACGGACCGATAGTACGAAGCACCGGGTGATAGTTTTACGTAGCTGGGAATCACTGACCGATGGAATAGCCTATCCTTATCGAGTCCTTTGGATCGATAGATCGTCATAGGGAGGCGTCGGTACCGAAAATCGGTCACTTATTGATTTTTACTCAATGAACCCCTTTGTAGATTGCAATTGAACTTGTGAAAGATACGACGAGGTTCGCCCTTCTCAGTAGTTAGTCAAAACCTCTCCGACCTCACTCTATTAATTTTTAAAAATAATTTTTCAATCACCGAACGAACAGTTTGAAATCCGCGACAGGCAACATTTCTATGTCCTCGCATGGCACGATGGATTGAACAAAAGGACTTTTTCGTTGAAGAACTTTTTTTCCCGTGTGTTCTTGGGCTCCAATGGATTTTTGCGTCCGCGGACGACCAACAACGTGACAGTCGATATTTTTTTTTTTCCCCAATCCTATCGACGCGGCCGAAAAACGGCATTCCCATGTTATTTTTTGTTTTCTTTTCGAATTCCTTTCCTCCTTTCTATCTTTCCATTTGGTGCTCGAATTTCTGCAGAGTTTGCGACCACCCGCGCAATGAATTTGACTCTCTATCGAAACGTTGCTTTTTTTCTTCTCTCGCTTTTCGTTCCCATTCTTTTTTACCTTTTCCTTTTTCATGCATCGTACGATAACCTCACGCCGTCGAGAGAGTGTTTTATGACCGCCCTGCCGAACGCACAACGCGAAACGCTCGTACGACAAATATTTTCGTTCTCTCGTACGTACCACGGGAACGAAGCTACCGCTGTTCGTACCCGGTTGCATGGTTCACCACCCGATATGCGGTCTCCCATTTCACAAATCCGATAGATAACTCCTCGTACTCCGATAGGAAACTCAATGAAATTTTTTTTTATTATTTATTAGTATAATAAATAATCGAAAAAATTAATATCTAACATTGAATGGTTAAAAAAAAATGCATTATGTATTTGTTTGCTAGATCTCGCCGGTGGATCTAATACTCGCATAGCCTCAAATTTCAAAAGTTGCAAGTCACGCATTTCCGTCAAGTTTCTCTCACAATTTCATACAGTAGTAAAAATAAAATAAAAATCTTCCAGCGAGTATCACAATTTTCTCTGACGAAGGATATTTTCTCTTTTTGCTTCCAGGTATCGTTCAGCTACTCGAAGGGCCCGAGGGACGAGTGGAACGTCGTAAAGATCGACGGCTTCGATACCAAAGACGATACGAAGAGGTAATTTGGCAAAATCATTATATATACCCCGCTCATTCTTCCTCGGAACCTCAGCAATTATCTAGTCTCCGTTGTAGATAGCTGGGACGGTTTCGAGCTAAACAATAAAGTAAGTTCAGCCCCCTCCGAGGTTCCGGTCTCTCAACTTTCGTTCGTAGCACGAGCGACATTTACGTTATCCTACCGAGCTTTACGTCTTCGACTTTCCGAAGAATAACGTTTTCACCAACTGCGATAACTATAATGCTCTCGGAAGAAATTGATTCTTTTTTCCGACTACGCTAAAAAAGCGGTGTTTCATGTCTCACGGAGAACAAAAAATTGTTGGGACAACAAGAATTTTGTTACCATAACTCATTGTCTTGCTGAACAACAAAATAAGCACAACAAAATATTTTGCTGCGACAGTAAATATTTTGCTGTAGCAGCCAAATATTTTTGCTGCAACCACAATAAATTATTAACATTTTATTAGAGAAACAGGACTATTTTCTCTCCGTGCTGCAACGTGGGTCGAAAGTGGCCGATTTTTGACGAGCGGGAGGAAAAGTGCTTTGCGGAAGGAAAAGTTTCACTTTTCCTCCCGCTCGTCCTAGGAATCGTGCCACTTTCCATCCCCGTCGCAGGCATAGAAATATCATCAATTTTTAGCTTAGTCGACAAAAAAAATATCGTATGCCACTCGGAAGGAGTGGATTTTCACCTCGTGTCAGTGCTGCCCTCGCTTGGCCCGGGCAGCAAACCTCACACTCGGTAAGAATCACGCACGTTCCTCCCTTGTAGCATAATGCACTATTTTAAACCATATTTCATTACCGCAGTCGGTAAAGAAAACTGCAATAAACTTTTTTTCACTATGGATCGTGTTTATGGTCAAAAGAAAAGCTGACGTGATATACGCGTCGGATGAGACTCGTCCTTTGACCGTCAATGGCAGGAACGATGAAAAAAGTTAATTACAGTTTTTTTTATACCGACCGAGCCCGCTGTAGGTGGAGAGTGTTTCACAGAATCTTAAGAATTGATCTTGTGAGAATAATGCAGCCGTGTAAAACACAGTACTGGGATGTACGTCATATACATACAGTATACCGTGTTGTTACTTTAACCTCGCGCAAGTCAGTTGTATTTCTTCAGTCCTCTTTTCGCTACTCTTCCGACTGTTGCCGGCATTCCACCGGGACGAAGGCCTCAATTACTTGTATAATTGCAAAGTCCGTGTGGCAGAAAAGCCGCAGCAGTGAGAGGAAAAGGAGTATGTCCCGTGCATGTTCGAAGCAGAGTAGAGGACCGGGGAGTGGTAATAATAATGACGATGGACCCACGTCGCTCCAATAAGTTTTAATTGAGTTTATAATAATTGCTTTGGTGAGCCCCCACGGGTATCCTCCGAAGTTCGCTGTCCCTGCTCATTCTCCAATGCCCGTCATCCGCACTACTAATTGACCTTATCGCAGTTCGGTAATATCGAGACGCTTAATGACAGCTGCATTATTATGTATCGAAAATTAAAATTGTTGTAGAATACACAGTAAGAAATAATTCCGTAGAAATAATTTTGTTGAATAACTGACAAACTCATTTGTTCAGGTTCGAATATACAAACCTGTCCCTTTATTTCCTGTGTCATTAACAATTTTAGTTTGTACTTTTACTTGTAAGACTGGAGCCGGATGGCGCGATCGGAAAATTAACAATTAAAAAATTGTGGACAGTAAGATGTTGTAAAAGTACAAAATTTTGTTACTGTATAGAAAATGAAATTTTCAAACTGGAAGTGGCGTATCTCCGATAAATGGCCGATTTCTAAATACTACAATAGGGAGGGCGCGAAGTGCCCAATCGACAACAACCTCCTAGTCTCGTATAGTGCACAGAATAGGAAATATATTTTTTTTGCTTTGTATTTTTGTATTAAATAAACGTATGTTTGAATTTCTTTTGTTGCAGGTTTAAGTCCATACACTGTCTGCTGTTTCCGCACGTGGCAAACTGCCCGCACAGATGATAATGACGCGGGTCTCGTAACGAGCAAAAACTATGGATTCGGACAGAGAATTTTACAAATTCGAGAAAAGAACTTGGTTCCGGAGAGCCAGCGAGTTAGCGAAGAATATAAAAAAAAAAGGGTTTTAGGGACTGAGGACACGCAGAATATTCGACGTGAGTAGGTGGTCCATTGAAAAAGTCAGTACGTGCTGTTCGCATTCACAACTTACACGACGTACGTGACTTCGCGGCTAAATATGTGTTGTCACACGAGTTTAAATATACCGAACAAAGCAAAACTTAAATTATTTCATATAGATATATATATTTCTTTTTTTTGTCAACGGAACATAATTACTGCGAAACTCGAGTAGGTCACGGAAATTCTGGAATTTTTAAAAAACTTTTTCCTCGATATCCAAGAACGATTTATTATTTTACTTTGTTCTTCGACGGGCTGTAGATAGCTGTATATATCCGCGCGATCTCTCAAACCGCGAGTCCTCATTGTATCGGTCGTGATATATGTAAATAATACTTGAGAATTAATGAGGAAAGAGTTAATGAGACCGCGATAGGGCGAGCATATTTATATAGTCGATAGGATGGAAATTAATTTTTTTTTTTCCAATACAATGAATAATTTTTTTTTATTGATTGGAGAGAAAGAGGTCGAGGACTCCGTCATGATATCTGGTCCAGGAAAAAAAAAAATGTGAATTGAGATTGGCGGCAGGACGAAACGAAATCATTCCCATCGACACATATCCAGTTGATAGAGAATTTATGACGAGAGAATTTATGTATACGGACATGTAATTACGAGAAATAAACATAGGACGCACAAAGTGTAAATAATGGGAGATTTTAGCGAGTCTTCCGAAAAATTATATATTTTTCCTTCGATTGAGGGAAATTGAGAAGAAATAAAGAATGACCATAAGCTAGTCTCCTACTGATGCGGGAAAGCAGACAGCTGTACAATGTGATATGAAATGCGTACGAGTGCGTGAATGCTTTATAAATTTTTCTGTTATTTTTTTTTTTTTTTTTTTTTCCATTACGTTTCACTTTATCGGAAACTTTTTATTACAATTTCTTTCGAGAGATAGACCGAGCGAGAGTCTCGCGCGTGATTGTAAGTGTAAGAGTGCAATAAGAACGTCGAGTCTGCGCGGCGTTTGTTCGATAGTGCGAATCGCCGAGGGAACGCGGTTCGCAAAAGCTGCGCGCGGCTTTATTCTCGATTCGCTCGACGAGTCTGAGAATATAATAATTGTATACGACGACGCGTTTGACGCGATCGTTTCTAAGAGAGAATTTTATGTATGAGTTTTTTGTAACAGCGCTTTCTCGTCACATTATTAATGTGCTGAAAGCAGAAATATATGTACGGCACTGTTTTTATACATAATATACATAAAAATTACGCAATAATACAAAATAAAAAAAAATTGTTTAGAAAATTTTATATACAAATTGCTCCGAACCTTTTTCCAATATTGTCTGTGATCCTTGAGTCGAAAGTCGAGACAGAAAAGTCGAGCCAAACGAGGCCTCCAATGACGAGCATAAACCTCCACCTGCTAGCGCGGGACTGAAACTCCCGCTCTCTGCGGTCGCGGGGGGTAACACAGATTTCTACTTCTCAGCAACGCGCTGTGAGATGTTTCGATCAACCGACAACCAGTAATTAACGGCGATGAGGAAATTCGTGAAAATTCGATCAATGATTTTTCATAATTTTTGTAGCTCGTGAAACGATTGAGAAGTTTTGATATTTATAGAAATGCGATAAATTAATAATAAGTCAACGGTGAGTATCGTGGAATCGACCGGTTCGGGATTAATGAGATGGCGAAACGAAACCAATTACTGAGTGGTAAGAAAAGACCGCGAAACGCGCTTTGCCATTATTTTGAATTTATGAATATGGCACAGAGAAGAAAAAGACTTTATAAGGAAGCCGCAAGGCCGTTATAGATGAATTTCTCGAACGGTTAAATCTTGCTTTACCGCCATGCTGATTAATTCATTAATAAAACACCTGACGCTCCGTGCGAAACAGCTCATGCACATTCTGGTGTACATCCATTTCCCGCTCGACCTATAGAATGTCGGAAATTTCTGTCAAGTATTTAGAAAAACTTGATGTTTCAAATTAATTGGAAATGGAGTTCCTACTGTAACAATTGCAAGGGCCAGAATTTGTTTTAATCGTAGCTTTTTATTACTCTCACTATTCAAACCTTATCAAAAATAGAACACGATGGTGGTCTTTGTCTAAATAATTTTGAATAGTATCATTTTTTGCGTCCCCAAAAGAGACGATATATTTTCGGCAAAAAATGAATAAATGAAAGATATAGAAAATCCACCAGCTATTTATCAGTATCGATAAAAAAGAAAACTATGATTTACTCTCCGAATGGTTGCCTTCGTCAGAGACAGTAGAATCTTTCCGTCGAAATTAAGCGCATCACGATGTGTCCCAGTCTAAGCTTCTCGTCCCACCTTTCCCGATAGGATCGAAAGTTATATATGATTTGATATTCCACGTTCGGCGACTCTTGAGTGCTCGAGAGTCTCGCATCGGAAACGATGTAAATATGAAGAAAAATGCGATATACGGTATCGGGTCTGCACCGGGTCTGAGATGCATGCAGGCTTGAAGTGCCTATGCTCGGATCCGCTGTGGGATCGTCGTCGTTCCGTCGGTGAATGCGGGAACGAGAAAAATAATAAAATGTGACTATTCTCGTACTTCGCCGCGCATAAAAATTCTCCCTTTCTCGCAGCGCTGCTGCACAGCACTATATCCTTAGCTGGAAAAAAGAAGAGAGCTCGTGCCACGGGACTTTTACCCAGAAATTGCAGTCGGATATATTACGGCATGCTCCGGGCTCTTCCGAGCATCAACAGCGAGCTCTGTAAGGTGTTGGACGTGCGCGTTACCCTGTTTTGTATCCGAGTCGACGGTGAGAAACGTGATATGATATTGCATTCTATTCCTAACTGGAAAGTACTGGCGAAACGAGTGGCTGTTTATGTATCACTTTTATCATTCGATCGTAAAGTGTCACAGGGTAAACAACGAATTATTCAATATAGGCTTGCGGATTTTACGATGGGTATATTCTTCAGAACTTCTTAAATAAACGTCTGAACATTCGTTCCGACAATCTCTCAGCGGCTGACTGCTTGGGCGAGAGCATTCAGTCCCTGAATGAAAGGGCTAACACCTTGACTCGGAAGACAATCTACATTCACTTATGGTTCTCCACACTGAGAGAAGGATCCAATAAAAGCTACGGATCATCTAAGAAAAATTACCATAGCACATAGTAGTAGGGCACCGGGGCGCCACCTATGGCAGAAAGTCTCAGAATTTTTACTATTATATCTAAGAAATTTTTTTATAAATCCGGTACTTCCTACCACCGGTGGCGCCCTAGTGCCCTACTACCAGAGCTGGGCAAAGTACTTAAAGTACTTGGTATTTGAAGTGCCTAGCACTTTGAGTACCGGCAAAATATTCTTAAACATCATTCTAAAACAAAGTTGAGTACGGTACTCAAAGTATTTAGTACTTATGGTACCGCGTACTTAAAGTATTGGATTCGTACGATACTACGTATCAAGTACTTTAAGTACTTTTTGCCCAGCTCTGCCTACTACTATTTGCATTTAGCATTTTCCCCCGTTAGTAGCCAGTCCCCCCTTGCGGCCGCATCCGACTTCCCCCTCTGTATCGCATTTGCCATGACATTTCTGCCATGGGCGTAGGGAAAACTGCGGAGAACCTATGCCGATACAGCCGGTCTCAGGTTCGATTCCCGGCATCGGAGCTACGTCGCGTTTCACCGAGAATGTAAACATGGAGTTCAGGTATATACATCCGACACTCACACTTAGAGTTACTGCGTGCGAGTGACCGATGTATATATCTGGAGCTTCGTCCCGCTCATATTTTTTTTTAATTCTCGGCGAAACTACGAAACCGGGAATCGAACCGTCGACCTGCCGATGCTTTGGTCTAGAGGCGAGCACGCTAACCACCAGTCCACCGCACCGGTGTCGTGCCCTTCTACTGTGTATGTATGTATGTATGTATGGTTGGTTTTATTCATTTCGGGCGTTGCCCTGTACAAATGTTTCTTAAAAACTAACTTATAAAGTATGAAATCATTTCTTAATCCGTGAGGTTACGCTTTCTTCATCTTTATCGCCTACATTCCTTAGCCTTCAGTTTCTTGCTATGCATTCCTATATCTCTATTAATTTAATTTAAGAGGTTTCCCTATTCAGTTTATTCCCATACACATGCTATTCATTTAACGAGAAGGCTCTTAGTTTTAGTGCGTTGGCTATGTAGTAATAGATGTCATTCATTTGCCTAAGGTTTTCTATTATTAGTAAATTTGCAAGTGCTTCATCGCCTGTCTGTTCGTTTGCGGGGGTATTTTTGTCGATGAAGTGCGCCCTGATGTGTTCATAGAACGGACAGCGTAGGAAGAGACATAACCACAGCCCTACTACTATGTGCTATGGTTATGTCTCTCAAGCGATATAGTAATTTTGACTAGATCCTTCTCACAGTGCAGGAGCGAACTCAACGTTCACCGGACGAGACGCAACAGTACGATTATGGTCTTAATTGGTGTTTGACGAAACATAAAAAAAATGGACGATTAGCTCGGCCGTCGAAGGTCATCATTGATGGGCGCGAATTAGTTGGACGGTGTCCACTGACCCTTCCTCGCGGATAACATCGCACAAAGGGTTGCTGATCCATTTAGGGATTTGTGTTTGGTCGGGAGGCGTGGAGGTGTCCCGACCAGGAGGTTTCGGGATGGTTTACCGTGGTTTGGGCCTGTTTCCGGTTGAACGCTGGCTCAGGTCATGTGCTGCTAGTGGCGATCGTACTGGTGATGATGGTTTTGGAGGACCCGGGAAGAGGGGAATGGGAAAGAGACCGGTAAACAGCGAAGCCGACACAGAGAGGCTATAACAGAGCAAGGAAGCAAAGACTCGAGGACGAAACCGGGTCGTGGCACTGACAGTCCGACCTACATACGATTCCATCTCCTCTCGCTCGTCCCTTCCGCCCCCTCGGCGCCAAGTGCAGTCGGGGTGGGCGTTACGTCACTGGGCTTCTGGCTGCAATGTGAACTCGACACTTTTTGTTCGCCCTCGTCATTATCAACGAAAACCAAAGGCCCGTGCAGCCGGAGAAAGGTCTATTCGGGCCGTAGATCTGTGAACGAGCGAGTGACCCGGCAATGTATATTTCTCTTCGCTGCAAGTGGAAACGGCGCGGGGCTCGAAAAACTTTTGTGCAAATATGTTTTATTCGAATGCTCATTTTTTTTTTAGCGGAAATTTCGGGCTTATCGAGTTGAAACTTTGCCCGCGGGTCGAGTTACCGAGAGTGTTTTTGGCATTGATTTTTGGCAGGAATCCACGGAGCTATCTACATATTTTTCAATTTTTCGAAATTTTCAATTCTTTTTATCGAAAAATAGCTGTTCACTTTCTTTATTTTCATGAATTTGAAAAATTTCCATCCATGAGAAAACTGAAATCGAGGATTCGTTCTTACGCACGGAGACGTTGTAAATAAAACTACAAGGAAGCGATGTGAGATTTTTTTTTTTTTTTACGTTTTTTATAGTTTCATAGCGGACTCTTGGATAGCAGAGGCGACGTACATTTCGTTAGAGTACGATACAATGAGCGTTTGTTTAGTCTGCCGTGCGAGTGACTCCAAACAAATTAAACGAGGCTTGCTAATCCTACGCGGCATGGAAAATTTTCCACAGCCGGTAGTTAACGAGAGGTGCAACCGGTGATGTATCGTGCATGGCAACGAACGCGCTGAAATGAATAGATCATTATGATCGTGTTCGATGAATATGCATCTGTACAGACGATTCGTCCACGTCGCTCGGTCTGACGGAATAATCCGATCTCACATAATAACGTAGAGCGCGTCGCGCCTTTCGCTCACGCTCATCTGTCCGCGTACATGCGGATATCCCTCACTTTCCACTTAACTCTGCAGCGACGAGGTATAACCGAATAGGTACACACACATATTTTTCCGTATCCATAGAGAGTGGATGAAAAGTGATAATTTTTAAGGGTCGCACTCAACGGCGAACGGCGAAGCATGCTACGATATATTCTCATTTGTGCGCAGAATTTTGCCTTAGTTGGTACAGCGAACCCAACACGATTGTGAGCTACGAGAGCATGTTTTCTCGATTTCCTCTTCCCTCGCAGTTTATTTATTATTGTCGTTGTAAAGTTCCATAAAATTGATAATTCTATGTAAATTTTCTCACGATATCCACGGATCTTCTTGTATTATGAACTAAATTGTTTGCAACTTTACCTACACAAAACATCTTTGACGATTTGTATCTCGAAAACGAGTCTGTAAAACATACGTTTTCTGATATCGATCGACGCACAATCGGTTTCGAATATATTTATCAATAACAATGAGAAAATAATTTTTTTTGCCACTATCGATGCGCAATAATTTTCAAGTAAAATTGACAGGGCAAATTATCGGGATTAATGGTGTCCAATAGTTTAATCCATCTTAGGGGACGTCATAAACATGCCCTCCATCATGATAGTCGGTACATTACGCATTGTGAAAGACGCAGCTAGCGAGGGGGTTGCTAGGGAATCGTTTATATAAGCGCAGGAGCGGATCCAAACGAGAAAAGCATCGTAGAGAGTCGTGTCTTCGGGCAAATAAATTAATTTATCAGGGTGCCGCGATGTCCCGGTAATTCGACTCGATATTCATTATGGATATATCCTCGGGCGCGGTTTTGAGTAGTACGGCTCGAGTTTCATGCGCCCGGCCATTATTGAGAGCAGCAGGACGGGATACATAAACTCGAAGAACAGGCAGAGCGAAAATTGTGGGTGGGGTGTTTGTTTTAAAATAAATTGATTTAATAAAAAATGAAAAAAAAAATAACAGGCTTCGTGTCTCTTCGACAATAAAGAGCCATTAACCCCGTTTCGCCTCACTGCATTTTTCGAGAAGCTTCCCTTCGGTTTGAAAAATACGTTGGGACGAGGGTTTGTCAATGAGAGTGGAACGATGCGCTGTGGCGCTGGAGCATCAATTAGTAATGGGGGAATGAGCGTGAATTTTATGTAATTGGGTTAGTTTACTGCAATAAAAAATGTGCAAAAAAATTCTATGGCGTATCTCTTGATTTTGATTTAATAAAAATAAAAAAAATTGTCAAGGACTGATCCATTATTAGATCTTGCAGAAAACAAAATAAAGTCGATCACAGTTTTGTAATTTTACCAACGGATGGTGTATTCGATGGGGTGTTTGGTTGATAATGTGGAGATTAAACTGTTTTTATTGGTACACGTTTCTATAAAACTATAGTTTTTCTTAATATTTGGCAAAGTGTGCGTGTAGTGAACAAAAGAAAACGTGCTGTAAGCATTTTCACTCACCTTTCCCGACCTTTATCCGTTTATATATTTTCTTTTTTTTTTTTCTCTTCTTTTTTTCATTTCGCCACTCTCCATCTTTTTTTTTGCCAGCCCTACGGCTTTTTTCCGGAGCACGTGCAGATTCAAAGCTCAGTGGCGCGACTTTTAATTATTTTACGACCACTAGTGGCTTATTACTGGCACGGTGGTTGTGCACTGAAGAGAGTGCCGAGTTACGTGTAACCGAGACCCTTATGAAAATACACGATGTTTGCTCGTTCGCCGGAGAGAAAACTAATTTCCGGTGTTACCGCTATGCGAGCAAAACGCGGTCCATCCTACGTAATCTCGTGCTCTTTCCGGCGTCTCGTACATTTTTCGTCCCATTTGTACGGTGCACAGAGACAATTTTACTCTAACTTTTTTGTCTCCGTGTAATTATAATCGAATTTTTTAACTGGCCCTCCCCGTCATCACTTACGGTAGAAACGGCGAACATGGCACAACCCGATTAACACGATAAGTATACGAAAGTCGGACCGATCGTCATTCACCACTTTAAACCTATGCATAGTTAATATAGTATCAACGATTGTTAAAAGAAAGAGTAACAAACTCAAAGAACATAAAACTATCTCATGTCAGTAAAAACTTTGTTGTTATTATAGCAAGGTATGTTTTTGTGACCCACTGAACAATGTTGAAATATACCTTATCTAATGTGATTAGCACGACCGCGACAAATTGCGCTCGCACCGTACCATCTGGGATTTCACTGAGGCTATGAATAGTGATGTTGTTTACCAAAGCTTGTCGTTCCATCCTGTCCTCTGCCTCTCCCTAACTTCATCAGCAAACTAGTCCAAGCCCGGAGAGAGAAGAGGGCCACACTTCCGGTTGCTTTAAGCGTCAAGGCGCTAGGTCCAAAACTTCGCTACCGGGTCAGCAAGTACAGGCGCGATGGCGCTGAAATGTCTACTCATTGCATAATTGACAGTCGGAGACGGGCCCGCTTTTCGAGTTTGCTCGTTGCCTGTCGAAAAAAATGCGTTAATACTTTATCGGTCACAGCTCTAGCGCCACTCTCAGGCGCTACCGTAGCAGCAGGTCGCCCCGACTCATCGTCCGTTAGTCCCGTTTCGGGTCGGTTTATAGCGGTGTGACTTGCATAGAGTTAATATAATAAAGCATTAAATACGACTACATTTTGTACTCGGGAAAATTGTATGCGAAAGCACAATCAGATATCTTTGGGGTCAGATGGGAATTAAATAAATTTAAAGTCTTTCGTAGGCTTTGATTAATCTAATATCTGATGGATCCACTTCCAGACTTTAATTAATCTAAGCTATCCAAGATCCATTCCGCGCTCGCTTGGGTAAGCGCTTTCAAGAGATCTACGAAGTAAATACATAAATATTTCAGATGTAAATATTTGGATATATTATCTTAGTACCATCAGGTCTGATCGCGGCATCTAGTTCATACAAACATAGAGTTTCAGTGAAGAGTGTACCGATTCCACCGACGTCTCCGGCTCGAAGTTGTGGTTAGCGTACTAACGGTTCACTAATTAATAGATGACCGTCACAATGAGGAACACGCAGGCTTGACGCCGGTACCGGTAGTAATGTCGACGGTTTAAACGAGTTCGGGAACAGCGCGGTACCATGTAAATAAAATTATCCTCGTTGAATGCAACGATGCAATGTCGGTGCTATGTTAATGGGTCGACGAAATTTATCCGACTCTCACCTGCTTTCATATCCAGGCCCGTGTGTACAGTCTCCTTCCATCTACCGCTCTCAGCGGGTGCTGAACAATACATGAGTAGAATGGTCAAATGGGAGTTACTATCGCGTTAACACGAACTCATTACTGCATCCCATTATTATTCTCACACAGTCAACACTCCGACAACATCCAAACGCAATAAGCAGCGATACGCTTTCGAACGTTTATCAATGTATCGATGTTTTCATTGTTGTTGCCTACTCTTTGACTGCATGTCACTTGCGAGACTCAAATGTACTACAACATATCTAATGTCATTGATAGCTAAAATCTATATCGTAGCACTAATCTAAACGCCACTTTAGCGTTTGATTGGGACGTAAACGGGCCATTCCTGTGGGGACTAAGGTAAACGGCCCAGTTTCCGCTGCTGTCCCAGTTACCGCCATTAATCGCAATTTATACTAATAATAAATACCGTATACGTTAAATACAATCGATATTGACGGCATGTTGAAGAGCGGTTTACTCTTGATTAATGCCGCGATACGTATATTTTTTATAAAATGGTCCGTTTAACAATTGAAGATGGCTGAAACTGGGCCTAAAGGTGGCGGAAACTGGGCCGCTTACCTTATTGAACGTTCGCGATTATTGAGGGTCAAACAAATGAGGGTGTTCACTGTATTTATAAAAGGCTATTAATAAAAAGTGCCTTCTTGACTTTTTGCTTAGCACAGCTCCTTAACTAATCGCGGAAGCCGTGTTAAGTGGAATTACACGCAACCGCAGAGCGTAGTGAAAAGAAATTCGTGGTTCGCTTTCTCTCAAGAAATCTCGTTATTGAAGGAGACGAAAGCAAAGCGAGGAAACAAAGCGGGGTGAAGAGGACGATGCAGAGTGAACACGGCATTAGTGAGACTGAGAGATACAGAGAAAGGGATAATAAAGAAAGAGAACAGAGCAGGAAGAAGCAGTAGTGGGAGGTTGCTTCTTGAAGAAGAAACGCGACCCCATAAAAGAGTCCTCTCGGCGTTTCGTAGTGGCTCGAGGTAAAACCACACCAGCATCGAGAACTGCAAGACCCACAAGGGGAAAAGAGGTGTTCAGGCTTGAGCGAGCGCGTGCACCCCCCGGTCAACCCACACATTGCTCCATCTCATCCCCCGGGCGAAAGTGAAACGTTCCTTTCATTCCACGTGCAATTGCACATGACGTTGCACTTCCACGCTAGAAGAGTTGGTCGTTCGCCGTGTGACTGGGTACTCGGTTCTCGACTGCGCGCACGCCAATTCATTTTCTTCACCCGTCCGGACCACCGGAAAGGGGAAATGCTAGAAAAATGAAGTTTCATGGAGACGAGCGGCTCTAAAGAAAGAATGGACGTTTACTTTTTAAAACCTATTATATCTGCAGCACGGTGCAGATTCGTGAATTTTGCAAGGCGTATCCAAAATGTGGTGGTATGTTCATGTTTCAGTCTATGATGACCGCGAGAAAATTGACTGGAAATCTGTAGGGCGGAAATGAGGAAACAACACAAACCGGTCGAAAAATGAAATGTTTAAACCGGAACTGAAGTTTTCCGTAGATAACATCACTACCGGATTTAAAATCTCAGTTTTCCACTGCAAGGGGAATCATTAAGGGAAATCTTTACTTTTGATATGCTATGAAAGCCGAAATCTCGAGAATATAGCGTATGGGAGTGATTTAGGATTTTCGAAATCCGGTTCCATATGCTATGAAAGCCGAAATCTCGAGAATATAGCGTGTGGGAGTGATTGAGGATTTTCGAAATCCAGTTCCATATGCTATGAAAGCCGAAATCTTGGGAATATCTCGCGCGTTACATCGGGCCCTGATAAGGTCCTGAGGAGGCCTGACAACGGCCTGATAAGGCCTCATCAGGACCCTATCAGGGCCCATTGTAACGCTTCAAAATTTCTACTCGGGATAGCGTATGGGAGTGATTTAGGATTTTTCGAAATTCACTTCCGTATGCTATGAAAGCCGAAATCTCGAGAATATAGCGTATCGGAGTGCTTTTTCATGTCTTTCAATTCCTTTATTCGATAGAGATTGCGAATTACACCGCGCCAACCGCAACTGATCCAAGCTCATGCTACCAAGGCAGTCACCATCGATCGTAACACCGTGAATTTTTAAAAGGGCATTTATTGATTTAACTCCGTGAAACAATGAGATCGAAATGCCATTTTCTTTTTGTCGGAGTTACACTAAGGATAAATAACGAAAGTTGTCACATGGACCGTATCGATCTATGCTCGCCTCTCGGATTTTCCCTTGCATTAAAGGATGCGTTTGTTATTAGGAAGCCAGAGACGCCAGGTCGAGTGAGCTTGTAGTGATGCTGAGATTCACTATGGGGAAATCAAGCGATGTGACAGAGAATCTCTGGAGTGTTGGATCACTGGTTTCATGTGGCATCGGCTCACACGCATTGGCATGAGGTGGTAGACAGGTGGCGTTGTGGGATGCTCGCCGCGCGGTACGCCCACGTGATCTATTTCCACCCTCGATACCATCTAATCTCTCCGAACATCTCAGCAGCAAATCATCTCACGCCAGCAGCATCCGCAGCAGGTTCATGCCAAACACCATTCGCTTCAATGATAATGTATAATTTATAGGCTGTACTATCGTTTTTATGGTGTGACTTGGTGGTGGAGCTCACAAGTAGTGCCACTAATTGTTTTTGTATAGTTAAACAGCAAAGCTGATTTAATAAATATTTTCCGCTTACTTTTCCACCGGAAGTGACGTCATAAGGTAAAACGTCACTTCCGGTTGACAAAATTAATGTTTAAATCGAAAGTGACGTTTTACGCTATGACGTCACTTTCGCGGAAATACACATAAGATTACATAAGTGCTTGTCAAATAGAATGGTGAACGGAAGGGCTAATTAGCCCGAGTTGAAATTGTCAACTATTAGATCTTCACCCATATAGAAAAATTCGAATAAATACAAATGACATGCGAAGAGAGGTCAGTTTTAAGCGAGTCGTCGAGCTTCAGTTACCAGTCGAAAAAAACACGAATAATAAAAAGAAACGAATAGTCGCTCCGATGTGTAAACCCGTTTATAAAAAGACCCATGAGTTTTGCCGTTGGTGTTGGTTTGTATGAGCTATCGTTGCTGCAGACATAGGCGGGCGTTGAATATTGTCAGATGGCGGGGCCTGAGGCTTCTCTCGACGATCTGTCCTTAAAACGTTCTCTTTTCACGATTTAATATTTTTCCGGCAGGCTCTTACGCTTCCACTGTCACAGCACCTCCCGCACTGACTCCGCAACCCCCCCTCGAGATAATAAAAACGAGAAAGGAAAAGAATTTTTCGACGCGGCGGTGGGACGCACGGACCGCGGTGAGCGGAACCTCGAGGAAGAGACAAGAGTGCGATAACAAAAAAAAAAAAAGGAGTAAGCAACATAGGACGAAGAAGACTAAGGTGATGCGGAGGAGGACCAGGTTTGAGGGAGGAGGAAGCGGGAGGGTGGCCCAGTAAGGGGATGTTGACAGCTCGGTGAAGGCAGCTATGGATGCTGTGGCGTGCGGACTGGCGCGAAGTGATCGATATGGAGGGGAGTCTAGCCGAATGGCGCGGGAGCTCTTGCTCGGTGTTCCCTCGGTTCTGCCTTCGCCGTCGCTTCTGCTGCTTCTGCCGCTTCTGTCGGTTTAGGTGGTACGGTGGGGTTGCTCGGGAGAAGCATTGGGCCAAGGGGGGGGGGGGTGGCGGCGGCAGAATGTGAGCACCGTTGGAAAGGGATACTCTCGTTGGCTCTCGCTCGCCGAACGAACGGTAACGTGCACGAGAGGACCGGGAGCAGAACGCGGTGGCGGCAGCAGCAGTAGCTACGCGCGAACTACCAACCCCCGTTCTCCCGTGCCGTAGTTGGGGTTGCGTTTCTCTACTGCGCCACCGCGACCACCGCTCTCGCATCGTCACCGGAGCGTCCGAGTTCAGTAAGTCCCGCGTCGCGCTCGCGTACGTATGTACAGTTCCCTCGTCTTCGTCGTCGAGCCGTCGTGCCTCCACTTCCGGCCCTGACGACGAACTAGGTCAACTGTCCGCCGGGCAATCCGCGCGCGCGAACTGCCGAGGCTCTGCGAACCCGCTCGCACGACCGTCACAATCTCCACTGTGAGAGGGCCAACGGCAATTCATTCTCCCTTTTTTATTCACCACCCCTTTCGAACAATTCACAATCTTCCTCTCTGCTAGTTTTTTTTTTTTCTTTTGCGAATGAGCCGACGATTTTTTCTTGTACCATCGGCAATATAATTTCTCAGAGGCCAGCACAAAATTTCGCTTTCCGTGTTTGTTTTAACGATATTTAATAAATAACCAGGTATAACGAGCTCTTCGCCACCTTGAATGATCGTGTGTACGTCGATCGGCGTCACGGCAAATGATATTTATAAGAAAATTGTTTATTTTTTTTGTGTTATCTTTGTGTTGGAGATTGTTTGAGACTTTTCTATTCTTGTTTGTATTTTACGGTAATTTTTTTTTCTTTATGATTAAGGAACTAGTCATGGAATTGGTGTGATTTATTTGCATGCTGCATTCGAGTGCGTATTTACCTTTCCGAGTTGGAGGGACCGTAGAAACATTGGATTTTTACTCTCATCTCTCGCGTTTGATTTCTGCCTCATCCCTCGAGGCGGAGAACGATTCGAGGTCGCGGGGTCCCCGCGTCTCCGGAAATCCTTCGAACGAGGTCGAGGTCGAACGATTCCGGCGATGCACACTATGCCCTCTCGGCAAGGCTGCTGCGAACCCGCCACCACTGCACCGAGAAGGGTCTTCCGCTTGGTTGAAATTAGTCCCTAGAAACGTTGGGCTAGTGTGTACAAGTGTACCCGATGAGAGTTTCTAGTGCTACACTCTGCAAGCCATATACGCGATACCGCACCGTGTGCAGTGAGAGTGCACTCGTCGCGAGAAGCTGGAAAATTGTCGCCGGGAGGTGAAAAAGTAATCTCGCTAGGATGCTGGAAAGAACATAAAAGAAAGAAAAAAAAAAACGGAAAAGAAAAATCATTGTTTTTTTGTTCTTTTTTTTCTTCATAAGTGTCTCTCTGACTCTTCAACCGTTCACATAGCTAAATTATTATTATGGTCACGATAAATCGAAAGAAATGCAGAAGTGCTATGGAAAAAGATACAAATTGATACATGGAATATAATGAAGCCTTCAAGTTTTCATGCGAATGTCTTTGGGGAAACACAGTCGAATGATCAATATCCATTGAATTATTTGCTGTATCGGAGTAAAACTTAAAATTGAAGAGTTCATCGTGATTGGATGGCTGTAACATCACCGAACCCCATCGTCGATCTGCTGGGACGTCTCGGGCGCGAGGGTAAATTCGAAAAATGAGAAAACGAGATTGAGAAGAGAAAAAAAAAAAAAATGATTGGACGAGGGTAAATGAGGGTAGGAGAGGTCGAATCTTCCAAGGCTACCGGCTGACTAGGCTGTTTCCTCTTCCAACTCTCCAGTGGCTCGTCTCTTCGGGCCTCACTCATATTAAAGGATGAAATATTCTTTTGTAGAGCGCGTTCGCGCCGTCTCTCGTTGGCAAGTCACCGCGGTTCCACCGCGGTCGCCTCGACGCTACCGTCGAGGGTAATCTTATAAAGACGGATAGAGGATTTTTCAGTAGTCCTCCAAGTTGGCCTTGAAGCGATAAGCTCCTTCTATCACTCCAGCTTGCACTTCCGCTTCGCACGCCAGAATAAATCCTGGATAATAGAATCCGTGCGAACGTTTGCACACCAAGATCGATGCACCTCGGAAATATCGGAACGACACGCTGTGGCAATGCATCGTCGCACAGTCAGAACGAACGCCATATGAGCGCGACAATGTTTTCATACCAAATATTATCGAAAGCTCGCGAGTGGGCAAACGATTCTCGGTAGAATCACCGTTCGTCGACGGAACTCTTTGTCGACGGTTATTTTTTTTTTTTTTTTCCCGCATAGAGCCGGATTGAAGGTACATATGTATCGGTTCGTGTAATTCGGGGGAACTGTACAATCGGAATTCCAATAATACGAGGCACCTCGGGCACATTACCATGTACTTCTGTTGTGGAATTCGAGGATAGTCGGGACACGTTTTTTTAACCGCTGTACACTTTAGGCCGTTAGATATGTGAAAAATATGAAAAATAAGAAATTCTGGATGGGACATTGATATTTCCATCATTTCAAATGCGCTACAGTATTAGAATTAGTTTCCAATCTATAATTTGTCGAGAATCGTTTGGGCTGCGCTACAGCGGCAGTTCTAGGACATGTTTTTCTTACGATACACCTGCCTCTGATTCTCATTTTTGGAACCACTCTGGACGTAACACAACCATTTAGCTGGTGTTTACCGCGCAAGCGCGGCAGGATGTCATTAAATTCGACGGGAAATTCGGAGCACTGTGAAAATAACAACTCGACGATAATCTCTGTTGCTCTGGCACGGCAAAGCAGCATTTTTTTTACCTAGCTTCGTGCGACATAAATAACGAGAATCCGACACCCGCGCAGCTTTTTATCGATTCGTTTAAAAGGAATGCCGGGCGTTCCATCTCCCATCGTGTCCCATTTATCCCCGAATTACCTTACTGCCGGGTGCCTCAGGAATATTTTATATACACATTTGTATATTCATATTGTTCGTTTTGCTAAGTTGGCATCAACGCCCGCAGTAATTACGCACACTATCGCGTTATACAATTAAATGACTCCCGTGAACTCTTAACTCTTAAATTACTTTAACTCGAGAATAAACGTATGAACTATTCGGCGCTCCGCGAAACTTTCCATACTTCAATGTAGAAGTGATGGAATTTAAATGAAAAAACCAGGATAAACGTCGGAAATCTTTTTTATTAAAAATACGTTCGGATAACGATTATGATCATTGTCAACATTCACACTGCCCTTCACTAGCAGCTCTATTGTAGGCCTACCTGCAAGCACTCGCGTAATGGATATAACCATAGCTTTAAAAATAACAGTCTCCAGAGTTCTGTCCTCCAGTGGATAGACGATACGTGTGCCCGTGGTACGTGACGCCCGAAAGCCCCCTGTGACTCTGGCGAAATGGATGATAACCTTTGGATTCTCGTGCACCAGATGGATAGATTTTTCTCGTAAAACAAATTCCCTGCGACCCTGGAACTGGTAACGACAGTTTTTCGAAAGCGTGTGCTGCTACCCCGACGTTAGCTTGGTTTGGTTTAGTTTTTTTTTATTCCTCACCCTCTCGCTCGGTGACGGAGAAACGATTGAAGGTCACATCGGATTCTGTCTCGAATTTATATTCCGCACTCGAAATCCACCACGGTTAGCGACTTTAATAGAATTGTTTCTCAATCCTCCGGCATCGCTCGTTTGAAACGAGCTTCGCAAACCCTTCGAATAATTATTTTCCCGGGGCCTGAAAAAGTTTTCTCGATTTCTCTGCACTTTTATTTTGTCCCAGAGTCGTTATTTTATTCGTCTTTGTTAAGTACACCGGGATGGACGAAACAATGTGAATGTCCCATTACACCTTCCAATGCCGGAAATTGAGTGATCAGAATGCAGAAATAATTTTGCTATTTTAGTTATTATGATTTTAATTACGTGCAAAAATATCACTGGTGCGAATGTTTGCGTTTTGAAGTTCATTTTAAGAGACTTTTGATTCGCGCCAGCTATCCTGTAATAAGTTTTTAAAAATTTTAATCTCGTTGTGAACAGCCGAAAGCCCAGGTCGCCCATCATTGTAACTCGCGAATTCCAAAAAAAATATTTCCGACATCGAAAGTTTAATAATGCTGCAAGACATGGGACACTTAAGCAAGACATTAGTTTCATCCCTATTTAGTCGAGGACAACTTTCCCAGAAATATAATCCCACAATTACGGTTCCCGAGGATCTCCACACTTCCACGTTCGAAGCTCGAGGTCCGGAACGGCAGTATGAGCGAATATTCCCGTCAAAATTAAATTGCACCCTATATATCCCGAGCCCTAAGTTACCGGTTCGGAAGCCCTGTCTGGGACAGGAGCGTTTCTCCTACCTCTACGGAATATTAATTCTCGAATTCCTCCGGGGATAACTTATTCTTTTTCACGAGTTTCTCGCGACGAAGAGAGCAGTCAAGTTCCTGAAGGGTAGGCAGGTCCTTTGGGAGACTTGCTTTCCCCCTGCTCTTATTTTTCACGCGTCGGCAAGCAAGAGTAGTTCTTTTTCTATTACTTTTATTAACAGCTCCGTCGTTCTAACCGAGTTATGCGAGGTCGTTGCGAACGAATGTACCTTTAAGTTATCCGAGAAACAAAAAAACTAAATCGACCATTTTTTTAATCGCTATGTTCCAAGCTGCCGGGACAAAGGTTTTAACGTTTTTCCTCGTCTACTCATCTATTCAACAGGCGTAAAGTGAATGTGACGCGGGACGAATAAAATGAAGCTGCGAAAGACTGAGTGTCAGAAAAAGACAAAAGGTCGTTGTTTTTCGCGACGGGCTTCGGCACATCTTGATTAAATATTTAAAATTCAAAAATAAACAAAGATAAACGGTCCTTTTTATCGCGTCGTTCCTGTCGCGAGGTGAACATTTTCGTAGTGATATTGCGAGGTCACGTGACACGTAGCATGCCGTTCACGGACACTTGGGGTGAAAGCAGCATCGGTCGAGATTACGATAACTCAGCAGCGGCCACTCCGGAGGGTTCCACGATCATTGGAGTTCTCGCAGGTACTGCAATCATAATTTTGTTGCTCGTTTATATACACTTTTTTTTATCATTGTAAATTTTATTTATATCGTGTTAATGTTCAACTGTACCTGGACGATGGTAAATTCATTAGTCAGTTTGACAAGAACTGTTGTCGTGTGTGTTACGTATAATTATGGCTAAAGAAACAGGAACTCATTAATAACCCACTTAATGAGACGAGTTCGATGCTCGCCACTCGCACGGCTTTCCGCAGCTTCACTTTTTTTTTTTCTGGAGCGATCCATATCGCACTCGCGTCTTTCTCGTCATACCTACTTTACAGTGCTTCGCACTTTACGATATGACACGCATCTCACACGCGATGTTGCGTTTTCGAGCGCTAGCTCCATGGTTAACATCGTAGGATCTAACCGGGACAAACTTTTTTTTTTGCTGAATGTACGAGACGAGTTACTCGAACGATTATGAGTCACGAAAGTGCCGCGGATATTAACATACGCGTTGAAGAACTTGTGTTGCGGCATGGAATATGATCAACTACACGGGCTGGAACAAAACATTTTTTTTTTCATTCGAGATAGGTGTACGAGTTTTACTCGGAAGCGGTGTGAATTACGAGAAACGACGTCGTTTGAAATTCAATTACGATTTGAGGTGACCGGAACATTGATATAAAACAAATTCGAAAATATATTAGTAATATAATATTTACGTTCAGTTTTGAACCAGTTTTAACAGGGGAGACTTTCTAGGGAGGCCGAAGAAACGGGATTGGTGGTTTAGTTCCGAATATGCCGCCAGATGGCAAACTGTCGCGGCGCTTCTCGCAAGCGAAACGGCTTCATTGCTTGCATATATAACCGTCAGAAACAAGTCATCGACATCGCTTCATGGCCTAATGGCTTTGATCAAAGTGTAGTATCTGTTCTTATCAGCTTAATATCTGATACGCTTCCCATTGGGAAGTCAGAATATTAATCTGATTTTTGAAATTCGTTCTTACCCACGGGCTTGCTCGGGACGGACACGAGTTGTGTCGGCATCGCAGTATCGCCGACTACAGCTCAATAATGCATTGAAAACTGAATACTATATAGTTGTTTGTTACTAATTTTGAATTCGTTAATTAACGTTATTTCGTTATTTATCGTTAATTCATTAGTCATGGCTAATTCGTTATTTATTTATCGTTAGCATTCAACACTTACGCCAACATTGGATGATTTATCAGTTTTTTTTACCATGTTTGTTTCAGCACCGTCTCGTAACCGGCGAGCCGGATTTTCAAGCCCACCATTCCTATAAGTGAACATTAATGAGGATAATAAAATTGACAGTGGTAACTGCATTGTGCAAATTCGGTTCCGGCCATTATTGATAATCAGTAACAGTGCGTGCGTGATCGTCGAGTTATCTCACCGGAACGAGTTATCATTGCTATTGTTGCTGTTTCCGTGTCCTCCAGGAGAGGATCATCGTAAACCGGAATGAGGGGTGAGTTTGCATCGAACAATTATAAAAAATGTTGTTCATTGGTTTTTGCAATAAAATTCAACTGTCGGTGCAAACCAAGCATAAAAATCTGCGAACTCGTTAATATCTATATGAACATCTATATAAACATGTATATAAACATCTATATAAACATCTATATAATCATCTATATAAACATCTATATAAACATCTATATATATTACTAGTTAGTAATTATACGGACGAGCAAGAAAGTGGAAGAAGTTGGCTAGAAATTTCTAGCTAGTTGCAAGTCAAAGTAATTGCTAATCGAAATTTGAGATACGCAGAGGATCCTGCCACTAATCTCGAGCACGAAAATATTTCGAAATTTCCGCGATGATACCTTCGTGGTTCATTCTAATCTCAGCTATTCTCCACTTCGGAGTCGGTGTGACATAACGGCTGTTTAGCATAACCTAATTAGCCACCCTCGAGCCCTTGGGGCTTGAATTCAAATCAGTATTTCCGCAGGACTCTCATCCATCCCTCACGTTCCACCGCTTTTTCTCTCTCTCTCTCCCTCTCCTTCTGTCTCTTCTCTTATTTCCACTCTCTTTCGTGCTGCCTGGCAGAGGTTTCGAGTTCGCGTGTCGTCGAGAATTGCTCACGTTCTAGAACCCCGGCGGTGCGAATTCTCATTCTATTTATTTTTTCAACATTCCTTGCGCCATTTCCAACGACTAAAATGCGTTTCCACTTTTATATCAAATTAGCATTTTTTACACGTCTGAAGCAATTTTTTTTATTCTGTCCAATTTACGTGCTAATGAATGTCAACGCAGGTGCATTCTTCTATTTATATAGATACATTTTTCAATCTCCGGAGATCCCGATAATAATAATTAATTAACTCACGTCGATAAGTGGTTGAAACAGCATGTTATAATAAAAGTACCTGAAGCAGAAATTTTGTCGGCTACTTGGTTTCAGGCTAGTCGTCTAAGTACTTCATACGGTTAAAATTATCGGAACCAACATTGCCACCACCGACGGTCCGATGCATGAATTTAAAATTCATACCAGGAATTATCGAGAGTTTAAAACCTTTATTTTTATCCACTCGTAGTAATTTATAGGTATCTTTTAACCACTCGTAGTAAAGTAATTCATTAAAAAGTAATATTTTTTATTATTGCATACCGAGTATCGTTGAGTAAAAAGTTACGATTGAAAAATGATGGTACTCGAATTCCCTCCACCAACACGTTGGCGAGGTTAATAGGAATCCAATGCCGAAAAATAATAGAATGTGAAATCTCATCAATAAGCCTACATTGATTAAACTCATAATGAGGTTCCCAATACGTGCCTGGTGGCGGGCCGCGGGCGTTGATTAAATTTCCGGGATATGAAGCTCCTAGGGAAAAGCTTGCAACGGATTAACTAAAAGGATGAAAAAAAAAGAGGGCCGGGTGGAGATAGTGTTCGTGCTTTTTTTCAGAGATTGCTGGCAGCTCGTGTATAGAAACAGGACCGCGAGTCGGCACGATAGGGAGGCGATCCTATCGGATGCACGACGGTGCACTGGGCTCGCTCGTGGTGATAGGGAGGATTCGATTGTGGCCAATCTAGAAATTGACCGCAGCACAAGGTACCCGTCGCCGACTGCTGCAGGTGGAAAAAGGCAATTGGCTGATTGCAAATTGGGTGACGCGGTCTCTCGTGAGATCGTATCTATATATACATCCTTATACATACGGCATGATTATAGACGTACAGGATAGCCATCGTAAGTGCTGTTGGAGTAGAGGAACGTATTATGCAGTCACTCGATGAAGCGTCGGTTCCGCGTCACACATTCATGTGTCGTATCGATATCGAACGCGGACGAAGTTTATTTTCGCACGAAAATAACCATCGACGACACTTCGTGGGCGATCGAGGAAATTTTCAGTAAATTGGAATATCCTGAAGCAGAAATTGTTTCAGCCGGTACGAGTGTGTCGAGGTTTTTTTTTTCAGTATCAGCCGTAGAAGCTGCGCACAGTGCTCGTTTCGACAAATTGTCAGATCTCTTTTTCGATCAAGGGAACACGGTCCCTCGAGAGTGAAGTGCAATAAAGAGTCAGCACTCTCTGCTTTCTCGCTATTTGGAATTGATTAATTAAAAATACTTACGGAATATTGCTTCCTGCGGGCGAGGCTGGCCGGCGATGTTGGATCAATGCTGTACGATAGGAGATTAAAAAATCCGGTCTGAAAAACAAAGGTGGGATTTTCATATTAAAAAAAAAAAAAAAAAACTGCACTCGTCACCGTAATTAAAATTTACTGCAACGTTTCGAATTGGAATTTGCCCGCAGTTGAGCGAGCACCCTACAGCGATGAATTTTTGAAAAGTGTAAATTTTACCTGTGCAATATGGATTTTAATAATTCAATTAGCCGACTGTTGGGAAGCTTCGATCGCAATGTCCAGTTGATTACTTCATTTTCTGTTCAAATATTCCAATGTCCTTAATCAGGCGTTTTGTAATTTTATTTTAATTGACATTTTTTTTTTATCGCGCCGGAAAATCTGTCGGTGCACCATGGAAGTCTTGGCGAATTTTGAGCCGGAATGTGAATGTCGCTTCGTAAATTAGTTGAACCGAGCATTGAATATCGGGAAAGTGAGGGAGAAGAGCAATGGCGGCTCCGGCTTGGACGCTGTATCCACGATATAGTATATGCTTAATTGAATCGACTGTTGTACCACATCGCACCAAGCCCCCCCAGCTCCAGCTTAGTCACTCACGCGAGAGCGTCGATTTAATCTGCGACATTTCGACGTATCCTCCGTTTCATCGGCCACCGTATACCTGGCAGTCACGTGCGAATATACGAAGGTGGCGGTGCGAGAAATTCGGAGAGTGAGTTCTGTTCGCGAATAAGCCGATAATGGAAATTGCTCGGTCAAGTCGGCAAAGATCGCGCTAATTGAATTACACTCACGCTCTCATCCCTCGTTCCGCGTCCTTGCTCCGCGTCCGCGTCAGTCACGGTAACGCTGACATAAGATACGAGAGGCCGGCGCGAAGAAGAAATACCGGAGCGAGGAGTATTAGATGTCTGGAGAATCAGAAACGACCTTGTGCTCGAAGCGGAGGGAAACTCGTCCCTCGTGCTCTCCCTGCGATGCATCAACGAGCGGTAGTTTAATTATTAAAAGGATAAATATCTCGTCGAGTTTGATGAAGAAAGAGCAAGAAACGTGACGAGGCATACATTATTTTGTCGGGCACTGTGGTCGTGGATGAAATTACCACGGAAATGCGACGCTCGGGGAATTTTGCCGACAACACGGATTTTAATCCGCGTACGATAATCATCTCAGCTATAAAATCGTCCGAGAATAAATTAGAAAAGATTAATCTGTAAATTAATCCTTCAACGGGAATAATCTTAGGGGTTGCGTGAAGATGTGCGGAAACGGTAAAGCACGTACTGAAATTACGCCCATAAAGTTTTCACGAAAAAATTGTAGAAAGCGACAAAGAATTTCTGCTTTTATTGCGTTCAAAACGTTGGATTTTTTTTTTGTGTTTCGAATCTCCTGTTATTCCCGATTCGGAATGGACAATCGATGAGAAAAGTGTAGCAGGACGGCGATTACAGTTTGTTTTCATCGGGAGTAGCAACCGGAGTTGTTGGGAAAGATAAGAGAAATATATATATATATATGTTAAATGCAGAAGTGGACGAGCCTTGACTTCATCCCCTACGTGCTGTAATATCTTGGTAGATTAAATGCCGCGTAAAGCCCAAGGGCGAGCATTTCATTCAAGCCCCTATCTGGGTGCCTTAGGAACTCACACAGACCCCGAGAGCTTTCGTTTCGTGGGTGAGCTCTCTTCGGCGTCGAGGAAACGTTACTGTCGCAGATAATCTTTAAGTTTTATTACCCAAAGTTCAACGTGGAGTCACGTTCTATTGCCTATCTCACCGAGGCCGCAGCGCACTGTACCCTTAGCGTGTATGGGTGAGGTATGCCTAGATTTGGCGATCTTGACCTCTTTTTATGTCATGTACAAACTCGTTTTTATATGCAATGTGTATACAAATACGTATAGTACGATCTTGACCTTTCGTACTAAAAAAAAACGTTGTATATAGTAATTTATATTTAACTTCGGAGGACCGTGTCACAAAAGATCTTTGTCGCCTTTGTGCTTGCCAAGTGAATAGAGGCACTCATCTGTGAATAATCGAGCGACCGATTTTAAGATCGTAGTGTCAATTCCTGCCCAATGGAAATATTTACAATGATATACATAGCATGGGCGATAGAAGGCAAAACGGACATTGAAAAAAAAATAATAATAATAATTGAAATTGTGCCGATATCTGGCCTTATAGCATAGTGTTGGATGTTAGGTCGACGGCCCAGTATTTATCGCGATAGTCACCTAGGACACCCCGGAGGTTTGTTTAATCTCCTAGATCTAACTTGAACACAAAGTGCGGCACGACCAATAGGGGTCTAGCCTAATCCCAACTCGATCTGCGGAAGACGCTTTGTGTTCAAGCTACGAGTCGGAGATTGGCCCATGGGTCTCGTTTTGCCCCCTTTGCCAGAATCATGCATGTGGTCACCATCTAGTTTTTAGCCCGGGCTGCTGTTTTGCCCCAACTCCACAGTATGCAGTTCATCATATTCAATATTGGTAGGTGAGGTTTGAAATAATTCAGTTTTGAAAATCGAGAAAGATTTGTGTTTTGCGATTGGCATGGGTCGAACATACAGTTTAGAGGCGGAAGTTTTGACATAAGGGTTCGGAGTAGCCATAAATAATCGATAAATCGTTATTGCTCGACTGGATTCGCTTTCCCGTTCCCATTTCTCCACTGGGGCCGTCACGATTATCCGTCCGCGTGGGTAGAAATAGCGTTAGGCCCGTACGTGCCAGAGTCAAGGATATATTTTATGTTTCGGTCCACCATAAAATTCGCGCAGGCAGGCCCGCGCCCCCTCGTACCGACTGCCCTGTCATATTGCCCCCTGCCAACCAACCCCCACGGAGCACCTGGCTTATACTTCTCTCGGCTGATTACATTCGCGGGCTGCTACCATCTCGCCACCCTACTTCTCTTTTCCCTCCCCGAAATGTTTTATCCCGAAACGGGTCCGTGACCTCGAATATTTCAAACGACCTTAAACCCACTCCGAGCGTCGAATGATATTGAAGAAATTTCTGCAAACTCCGGTGTGACTGAAATAAAATGTCTACCCGCGGCCGTGTTCGAATATACTATATTTTAACGCCGTTTCTTTAGCCAACTGGCAATTCAAGGGATCTTTTCATTACGCTTCTAAGTTTATGGCCAACAAATAAGGAACAACTGTTTGCACTTATTGGATAGATGATTTGTTATTGTTCTTAGATATTCAATTAAAATCGGTCGCTGGTATCACGTCCTCTTTTTTTTTCTTTAAATTGTTAATAGTAATCAGTTATGTCTCGTAAAACGTTAGTAATTGCTAGTCCTATTCGAGATAGTTCTCTTAACTTTGCAACTGTGATATCAGGGCTTTTTCTCGGATAATCGGCATTTGCCCTCACGTCCTCATCGATTGGTCTTAAATTGTTTTATCAATTGATTTGTGCCAATTTTAGCGATACAGTTTATCTTGAAATTGAATATTTGATTGACTTCTCATACGACTGTCGCTTACGCGACGGAGATTAGAGGAGTAATACCCAGACATAAGTATAGAAAGCCATGCGGTATTAATTAGTCGTGCACGGTGTGCTCTATTGTGAGGTCAGTCGCGGCTTGTATAGCGGTAGTTTAGTACGTACTTGGCGCAGTTCGTTTTTACCCGGGGAAACCAGACAGGCATTATTAGGCACGAGCAGCTCCAGCAGCAGTAGAGCAGCTCGCACGACTCTGTTCAGTTTGGTCGTGGCTTGCTTTTCATCTGCAGCTTTCTCTTGCCTCGCAAACTCACTCCTTCCCTCACCGTCTTTCCCTCCTTGCCTCTCTCCTGCACATTTATCTGGTAACGTTTTTCCGCTCCTCGTATCGCCACGGCGAGGAAATATTCTTCAGCTCCTCGTCTCGCTCCTCGTAAAACTCGTAGACTCCGATACGGGTATTTTTTTTTTTTCTACCGCGCACTGCCATCAAGAAGTTTGATTGCTTCCGTACTGGAAATTAATTTCCCGCACAAAATCGAATGAGATTTAACAATGAACCGACCTATCGATGTCTGCTGAATAATAGTTTCCTGGAAAAAGTTATTTAGTCATGCGATTAGCTACGAATTGATTACGTTGTAAATTTTACTTGGATCGATTGAAGGCATTCAATTTTTGCATGCAATTCATAAATGAGAACATTCATCCGTGCTGCAATAAAGGATGAAAACGATAGTCGAAGGGATTCGATTCCTTAATCTATGGGATGAGAAAATTCGTGGACGATTGTTCTCGTTCCCTAAGTTTCAATGAATCATCTTTTGATAAATTCTTTGATCATAGTTCGATTCCGACTTTCGCTCGAGAATCTACTTCGAGCTACGTCTGTATACAATGCGATCGGTTGGATATCGTTATGCGTTCGATAGCGAGGATTACGCGAGGATACTCCTCCGCGCCCTCGAGACCAAAGAACGGGGAAAGTTTCGTCTTCGAAAAGTTTCGTCGACGCTTCTCGGTCGGGCTCGCGCTTCGGTGAATTTTCGTGTTTTCCACGATCCCCCACGGCGAAATACAAACTAAGGGCTGGGAAAGAAAGTGAGAGAAGAAAAGGAGTAAGGAGTGGATCGAAAGGCGAAAAAAAAAAAAGAAAAAAAAAAAAAAAAAAATAGGGAAAATATACCATAGGCTCTGTCCTAGTTCTCACAGGAAGAACGTACGTGAAAGGAGGCTCTTCCGTCACTCCTCGTTTACAAAGAAAATTTCAAAGTGGCGAGTTCAAGCGGAAACCCATATCGACTCCATGCTATACTGCCTTAAAGTACATAGGATGTACATCAGACCCCGAACTCTTCGTACAGAATTCACCCACGGATGATGCGCGACCACCAGACCCGCGGCTATATGCAAAAGTTGAAATAAATACACAGCATCATTTACGGTATTCTGATGCATTACGAAAACGCTACTCTATAGAAAAATATAGGGGTGAGCGGGGCAAAATGGCACACCGGGGCAAAACGGGATAATGAGACTAAACGCAATTTTAGAATAACTTTTGGATGGCGGCGATGGTGGTACGTGGGGCAAAACAGGTTTGAAAATCCGGATGTATCGTTGGGACTAAATGGGACATCCAACAATTATTGGATAATTGAGTTTTACCATTACTGTCCCGTTTTGCCCCGCTGTGCCATTTTGCCCCGGTCTCCCCTACTTTTCGATTTTCGAATATTTTTATTTTCAACGTAGCTCATCGGTTGTCACGTACAAATAAATGATCGCAGTCGGGAAAAATCGTATTCCACGCAAATGTGTGGCACAATCGTCGTTTATAATCAGATAGACTTCCGTACAAATAATTTGCAATCAATTGTGCGGGGGAATGATTCTGCATCGGGGAGTCCCCGATACCGAGCTAATTTGGTCAATCGGAATAATAATGTTGCCGCCGTTTTAGTAATTGCAACGTGTTTTATATCCCAACCGTCGTTCGAGAATTGCAATTTAATCGACGATACGGCCACAGCCTATCGGCTATGAACATCGCATCGGTGCACAACGTAATTTTTTTTTATATCGAGTGTGATAATTCCAACATCTGACTACGCAGGAAGTTGGAATCCGTCCGTGTATATATGGTAAACATATTTATGCATACATGGAGTAGTATGAAGCGTCAAGGCTTTATAAATATGTATAACGCTTAGCGCAACGCTGCCCGGTAAATAGTCCCACATTTATGTGGGCATTCATAACCGCGTGCATCCGACGTTCGGAAAAGTCATTCCTTTTATTTTCAATATATCGAGAACTTTGCTGCTGGCAAATATATGCCAATAAATCGTCCCGTACCGCACCTTTCTACAACAGCGACCAGGGTTTATTCATAACGACGTATATGCCCACGCTAAAAGTATAATAACGCTGGATTTTAACCAGAAGGTTCTCCATTGGCGTATCTTGTTTCGTTGGGTTCATTGCGCACTGATAACAATGCATTTAAACTCACGTAATGCGAGATACGAGAGATCTGCTTTTTCGAGGTATCAGCGAGATTAACAGAAGTTTTTGTTCGACTACTGTTCACCATGGAGAGTGATTATGTTGGGATTCTGGGATGTGAGAATCGAGCTGACCAACCACAGCCCAGAAGGGTTCGTCCAACCGCCGTTCTACCGTGCTTGCAGACGTGGGTATGTACCCGGGTGCATACTCGACCACCCTCAATTACAACATGATCACCTAACGTTTCCTTCTACCCAACCAGCGGCCACGATTGAGCACCTTCTTTCCTCAACGGGGCTACAACACGACGCTGACTAATGTGCGTGGTTGTTATCCCTGGCCTGTGACTGAATGTTCATTCCTCCATTTCACCCCATTTCAAACGCAACTTCACATACAGAGGTTGGGCCGTATGTCTGACCATAAGTGCTCAATAAGAGAGCAATTTTCTGAGGGTTCATCAGACCTACGAGTCACTATCCCATCAACTGTGATAATTCCGTTCGATTGGGATAACCCAATACACTCGCATTTAAGGCCGTAGTTGGGTGGGGTTTAGGAACCTTCTTAGTAAATGCCAATAAGAAAATGAACCAAGTACTGGCAATCGGAACCCATCGGCGACAGGTTGATACACCATAATCCAATCGACCTGGATTAGTTATCGTGGGAGAGTTCGCAGTAGCATGCATTCCAAGGCCGCTAGGATCTTAAAGTCCTAAGTCGGCTTCACCCAACCAAGTGTCCAATAGTTTCGTGCAGGGCAATTAGCGCAACTCATTCCTGTGCAGAGTAGTAATACTGTATTGCATGGGAAAGGGTTGGCAAGTTTGTGAGAGGGATGAGGTATAATGGCGTCACGGATTCCCCAGACAAATTGGCTACAGTGACTCGTGTACATATACGGACATAAATAGAGGCTCCTTGCTTATCTAGGACGACAAACAAAGTAGGTGTCGAGCTTAGCCAGCAGGGACCTAGACGAATATACAGTACACTAACAAATCGGCAAGAAAAATATATGCATACAGAGAGGTTGCCATAAAAAATCCGGCGAACGACAGAAATGGCCACGAGGACAGAGAACACTAGATTTCATACCCTTAAATTGCGCACGCGTCCAGTTTACACTTGGTAATCATCACCCAGGCAAAGAGTTTTGGTAAGCAGGAGAGATAAATAGAATACAGTACTGAGATGTCGGGTGGCAGATCTGGGGAGGACTGTCTATAGTAGACTTGCACGACAAAGGAGGATGAAACCAGCGGGTGAGGCGAACGGGCGACCGCATCAGAGCGGTCGGACAAACAAACATCGGAAGGTAGACAAGGAACAACGACGGGGCGGCACAGGCGGGCAGACGGGGGCAGTTTGATCAGTGGAGTGCAGACTGAATCCATAAGCCATGAGGGGGACGGTGCAGGTTGTTCTCTCATTCCTCGAACTTGGACTGTGTGAAGACGAATGATGTGAGGCCACTAGGATGTGGGGAACGAGGTGACCAACCGCGGGCTAGAAGTGTTCTTCCAACCAACGTTCTACCGTGCTTACATACGAGGCTGTTATGCACTCAGCGACTCACTCGTCCATTTTAAACTGCTACATGGTCACCTAACGCTTCCTTCCACCCATGCACCCAGCAGCCAAGATCAAGCATCTCCGGTCCTCGCCGGAGCTAGCACACCACTCCGACTAATGTTCGTGGGAGTTACTTCTGAGCTGCGATTGTTTGTTCGCTCGCTAGAGCCTTCGTCAGACTCGTCTTCGTGTCAAAGGTTACTTCACATATCACAAAATTTCAACCGAACCAGAACGAAATTATGGAAACTGTTTTTGTTTGTAATATACGCTATGATTCGTTCCCAGCTGGTATTTTCGAACGACACGTCAAATGGCATGATAAGTCGTTAAAAATAATCATAAGCTTCAAGAGAGACTTACGGTTATTATAGTTACAGGGGAATTAGTTCTTTTCAGCTTAGGCATCGAGTACCCTCCTTTCCCCAATTTATGCTCTCGGTATTATTTCAGCGTGGTTCCAGCGGGCTCACCCGTGTATACACAGGGTTATGTGTGCAGCGACCCGAATGGCGACGGACGAGAAGGGGTGGAAGGATTGCGCGACTGCCGCAAACTGAAAGTAGCACGTCTCCGTGAGATAGGAGCTCATTTTATTTCACGAAAGAGGAAAGTCTCGTAGTCGGAAATACGGTGCTCGTTGGCACGTCGGTATTAAATAAGGTGCGCGCATGTCGCGAAGAGTCAAGCGTGTAGAAAGGTCTTTTATACGCGAGTGTTCGCTCTAACAGAGAACCATATTGTATTCTAGCATCTTATTCCACTATTCTATTATTGTGTCATAATATTCATAAGTTGCACTGATAGGAGAAAAGGGCTTGTGTTGGGTGACGGACCACAGTGAACCAATCACACATGTGAACAATTAGTAACGATTCGATTCGGGGCTCCCAGAAAAGTTATTGAGACATTAGGAATATTCGTGATTTTACCAATTTTCATGACTTTCAGCAGAATTGCAGATTGTTGTAACAACGATTGTGACGAGCACTGAAGCAAAGTTTGGGACAATAGCCGTGCTCCCTCGAACTTTTGATCTCCCTAAATCGGTCACAATGGACACTCGTATGAAACACGTTTAACATGTATAAAGGACTATCCTGACGGCCCCTTGCAGAAACGGCCGGTCTGTTATAACATGAATCGCGTTCGGTGTTATACTAAATGTATTATAACCAGGGCTGGATCATGGTGGAACGCACTAGCTCGCATCGTTTGTAACGAGGTTCGACGTTGCGTTCGTAATTCAATTTAGATTATATGCTGCTGCCCTTCTGGGCGATGGAGCACGCTGACAAAGACGCGCAGCAGCGACGGCAGCAGCAGTTGCACCAGCAGTGTTTCCGCACCGCGCAACGCTGAGCTTTTACTTTGCCGATGTGCCACGACGTAATGGGCTGGACGCGTGGGCGCGCGCGCACAACGTGCTCCTTCTCCGACTACGTCTAGCGAACCTTTTGCTAATTGGAAACTATGTGCAACATGGTTCTACGAGCCCGCGTTATTCTCGTCGTTTCGCGCGGAGCTGTCGATGCCGCATGATTGGATTCCCATGACCCTTCAGCCTTCTTCTCGTTACCATCGTATAAAAATCTTCTCGGCACTCCTCTAATAAAAAAAAAAAGATGTCTCAGAACTACGCTTCGAGACCCTTAGTAGGGAGACGTTTGACGAGCTCGCCCAGCACCACGCCATACCTAGAGGTCTGGCCATGCAAGGCCCAGGCGTGTGCGAGCTCTGGATCGTAAGAGAATATCATAACAACCTCGCCTGGGCTATTTCATCCATCCATCTGAATGCAAATATGAACTCTTCTTGCAGTTGGTCCACAGCCTTCATGACTACAATTACCGCCGGATTTTCGTATTAAGGAGATATGGCTTTCCTGACTTCACCTTAATAAGTGAATTCGTTGAGTTGTGGTGAGTTTCTAACAGTGTTTGTATGGCACGGTCATTAATACAAAATTATTCTGATAAGAGGCTCAAGATTTAATGAGATACTCTTTGCCGAGGCTTTAGAACCTCGGTTTTCTCCTACGCTCCTCGCATAAGGATTCTTCGGTGGGGAGGCACGCAATGTATGCCGTCTTCGCCGATGTTGAATGCAGACGCCTATTCAGCTCAAATTCAGGAACGAAATGGCACTGTATTTTGCTTGAATAATCCATAATAAAGTAAATTGTTCATTGGTGAATCGTTACCGGGTTTACTTTATTTAATCCTCTGGATGGCTTATCGCTCAAGGCCTCGAGGGAATGCTTCCAGTAGGTTATCCGTCACAGATCTCCTATTGGCTCCAACGGGTCTTGGATCGTTGATGAGTTTTTTTGCTTGATGTTTGACCAGAATCGTTTTGTAGTTCTTCTATTACTAAAGTAATCGATACAATATTTCTAAGGGACATGCTTCCACTTGCCTGCTCGGATGATGCAGCTTATCGGATCCTGGGTAAGCACCTCGGTTGTAGGAAGACGTTTATTTGCATCTTTACAAAGATTAGCTTAGGCTGATGTTCGTAATTTTTTTTATCTTCCAGTGCTTTTACTTAGATGAAGCTTTATGAAAAGGAAAAGAAAAAGAAAATAAGTTCAACTATTCAGCACGGCTCGTTTTTTTTTTTTTTTTTTTTTTTTTTTCAAGAGCTTCTTTCCGCTTACCTCGGTGGATTGAGCTTTTGCATCGAATGTTCTCTTAGATGACGAAGTCCTGCATCTTCGTATCCACGTGCAGGGGCTGCGAGGAAGTATTTTCTATCGTCCGTACCGTTCCTTCATTTCCGCCACCTTATACGAAGAATTTTCGATTTCTTCGTATACTTCGGATCTTCGATGAGGCGAAAGCCTTTCCATTTCTTCGTACGCGGCTAAGCATACTACTTTGAATCAGCGTTGGATTTCCTCCTCCAAAATTGAGATTCACAGGCAGACGTATCACGCTTTATTCGGGGAAGCGTCTTATTCCGCGTTTTCGGATCCAGACGTTTCGTTCTCAAAATGAAACACGTATTTTCCACGTCGCTTAAACGTTCGTGCGCAGACGTTTTCCTTATACGACCTAAAAATGTCAAAACGGGATGCATGGGCTTAAAGGGGGAAACCAGGGAATCGAGTATTCCGAGGGAAATCTGGTAAAACGAAAACAAAACAATCGAAGAATTGTCCAACCGGAAATTTCATTTTCCAACCCGGAATTACGTATTTTCGGAATGACGTCGCTTCCAACCGAAAAATGAGATTTTCAAACCGGAAGCGAGATATTTCCGGTACGACGTCACTTTCGGTCGGAAAATAAGATTTTCAAACCGGATGTGACGTATTTCCGGTATGATGTAACTTCTGGTAGAAAAATGAGATTCTCGGACCGGAAGTGACGTTTTTCCTTATATATTAATCGTCAATCCTTGAAGATAAAAGGACCGGGGCCAAAGTGGACATCACGATGAGCCCGTAGGATATTGGACCAAGAGTAAATAGAATGACAGTACAGAAGTGATACATTTTTGCTCATTGAATACAAAAATCTCGCCATCTTCTCTATCCGCTTCACGACATTCAATTATTCGTCTCCATAGCATCATACGGCTGTAGATCCTTAATAAAATTTCATATTCATAACGTTAAGATATCGAAGCTTTTCTTTTTGCATGAGAAAGGCTTCGATCGTCGAATCCTAGGGCATTTCCCTCGTGAGACTTTTTTTTTTCTCCATCGGTCTTACCGTGAAAGCCCTCGGGACTTCATCGGCTCCTACCTTCAGTTTTTCTTTTTCACTCGCTCATTCTTATTTTCTCTCAGTCTCTTACTCGTCTCCGAGCCCATACAGAAAGCCTTCACCTTGCCGGAGATTACTCCTGCCATGGAGTATCGACGTCCAGCCATCGACACAAGGGCGACTTAATGGATCTAATAAAGTAAATCCTTCATTGAGGAGAATTAAAAGTTATTCTCGTTTTGCACGTCTCAAACGTCATCTTTGGCTGCTACTTTATAAATAGGGTCAAAGTGACGAATATTGCCGGCCCCATTTATTGTGCCCGACGAACCGCGTTAATCGGAGTCTACCACGTTCATAATCTTTAGCCTACCTACAAAATAATTATCGACGAACTCAACTTTCTTACAGTCTTTATTAAAAATGTCGAAAACGATGTACTGTTATAAGCGAATATTTTTCCAATGACTTCTTGGTGCAATTCATAATTTAATATTCATAAAAACCATGTCATTGCGGTCGATAATACAGGCACCTACATATTCAGATTCAATACATACCATCTAGCGCAACCTATCAAGCTTCCTTCGCATTGTATCTACATGGCAGTTATGAACAAGAAAGTAAATCCATTTCCCTCGTACGCCGAGCCGACACACTGAAAAAACATGTATAATTACAATTAATAACAATTCTGTGCTCTCCAAGAAAAAAATACTGCGTATTCCAGCAATTTCAATATTTCATATAACGCCAAAGGAGCGTTCACGTCCGTTTTCCGAGAGCATCGTAAAAAGCTATGTAGGTTATTATAAAATGAAACGTGACCATAAATAACGTAGCTACACTGAGAGAAGAATCAAGTAAATACGACTATGTCGCTTGAGAGATATTACCATGGAACATAGTAGTACGGAACTAGGGACGGACAGGAAGTACCGGATTTTAATAAGAATTTTTCGTGGACATTATGGTAAATAAATTCTGGAAAATCTGGGACTTTCTACCACAGGTGGCCTATTCTACCTAGTTGTGTAACTACAATGAGCTATGGTAATTTTTCTCAGATGACCGGTACCCAGTTTTTATTACATCCTTCTCTCAGGATAGAGCTTGACCTGTTCCATCGGTGGGGTAAGTCGTGACAGATCGCAACCGAGCGGAGCTCGCGTGGTATCGGCCGTTAAAAAAAGTTCTTTGGCCTGTGGAGAAATATGCGTGTCACATATCGAAACGGTATGTGCAGCATTAACGGCCATTTTCCAGGCGGAATCGAAGCGCAGAGGAGCATACAAAGTAACGCCGATGGAATCGCCGGTCGGCTCGTTTATACGTGCGCGCATTTATACGCGAAACGTGGATAACCATTGATACCGGGATTCCCCGAGTCGATGGTAACGGCAGTACGCACAGGAGAAGTAGAAGCGGAGCAAAGCAAACAGGACGAGAATCGCCTCGCGACATATCCTGCCTAACGCACAGGGTATGTATACACGGTGCGCGTAGGAGAATGATAAAAGTAGCGCAGCTGGGACCTCGTTACCACCGGGTACAGCGATAGGCACCAGTTCATATCCTGTAAACCATCGACATATATACGCGCGCAAATAGCGTTATATAGCGGGCCAACACGTATACGTAGACCATGCCTATTGATGGATGCACGAGAGGATATTCGGTGCATCTACACTTGACGGGAATTCCAATACGGGCTTGCGATACATATCGAATATCGTTGAAGGGAAAGGATAGACAGAGTGCGGGAGCATTGGGCAGGAGAGGCCGCGTAACAGCGCCGAAGCTGGTGGGCGGGACCGCGAGAACTGATGCATCGATACATCACTCGTCCCCGTTGATACATCAATCGATCACTCTCATCATCGATCGGCGAGCAAGCGGTAGAGAAAGGGATGCATCCGGCGGAGAGTTCGAGCGTGCGAGGCGGAGGAAAATAGTCCGAGAGGGATTAAGCACTGAATTTCACGTGCATTCAATGCGTTTCCCGCAGATACTTGACTGTATATACCGTTTCTACGGGATTTCCGTACCGGCTATTGCTGATACGACAAGTGGGAATTGAGCTTTTGTTGACGCACGAAGATTAGGGTGTTAGGTTGAGTTTCAATTGCCCTTCGATTATCTTCCGATTACTTCGTGCTTTTTTTTTTTACTGTTCTATGGAAAGCTGGAATGTCGCTGTCGTTGGTTCTGAGAGAATGTTTTAATCCGCGAGTGAAGAGAGGGATCACGGATACCATTGACCTCGACGCGGAGTCGGAATAAACCCCGTTTTGTTACAATCGCATAGGCGAACGATTTCATAACATTGTGGCGTAGGGTGGAGCATTTTTCCAGAGAATATAAGAGGTCGCAATACATTTGCTGTGTCGTTCGTAAAAATAAAAAAGTAGTTAAACGATTTCGATATTTTCGATGGATTCATCTCCTACATTCGACTCTGATCGTACATATATCTTCTGAGAAATAATTGCATTAAATTTAGTTTTAAATTAATTACATGGCTTAACTTTGGCAATAAATTTGCCGAAATTTGTTAATATATTTTCTGTTAAATATAACTCTTCTCACTTCGGAAACGGCGATGATGTCATTTAAGTAGCTCGGTTAATTATTTTATTAATTTTATGGTCACCAACTCTTCTCAGAGTTTATCACCTGAACTTGGTTAACGCGAAGCTTCCGCCCGAATGAGTTTGCACATCGGTATCCTCGACCCGCTTACTCAAGTTTGGTCGTTTTGAAATTCTGAGAGAGTACGGTATTGGAATATGTATGCATCCATGGGTGCATGCCATTTTCATAATTGCAAGTTTGAGGGGAAGTTTGAATTGGTAGTTCAACGCCGAGTTGAAGTTATTCAACTGTTATTTCGAAGATCGTCTTATGGGTTCATCGATTTTAGTAAACATATAGCTAGACAGTTCTGTAGACAACGCTGTGTAGACCCAGACGCATTATTTGTCCGGTACAAATGAAATGTTATAAATTATATTTTCTCATTCCACCACATATTCAATGGCCACTTTTTAGATTTTTTTTTTTTTTTTTTTATCGAATAGGACATGGGGAAATAAATAGATTTTTTATTTATAAAAACTGCACATATGCGAGTAGTGGGTGGTTTTTTTTCTGATGTAAGACGGGGCGATGGCCCAAAGTCGTTTCAGCTTGAACAGATACGTTCATCGAAGGACGATAAGCTCATGTCGTAAGCTCGTGAGTAGGCAGTTACTCTGCTACCACTACCGGCTGTCCCGGCTGACCGCTACTAGGTCTGCACTACTTCACCCGTGAGCTGCAGCGTTGCAGGTACGGTCTCTCGCGTCTTATCGTCGGTGGAGTCGGCCGTCAATTTACTATTGCCTCGTTCGAATCAACTTCTTTTATGACTCTTCGGTAATCTTTGCGGCGAGTACTCAGGCCGCTTAAATTATTACGTCGATATCTATCCTGACTTGGTTAAAAATGTTATTTCTCCGTTCATGGTAGTGAACTGGCTTTTGCCAATAAATTATTTAAATGCGTCGTCAAACATTTTTTTTTTAAAGAGACGTTATCTGGAAACAAAAATCAATAGTTTGTGTCAGAAATATTATGTATACTTCAAAATATATAAGTATAAATATATACTTATAAATATACTCTCTTTCGTATATCTTGTCGTGCAAGTTTTTAAATAAATTATTAAATTATTGCAGATAAATAAATTATTTCTTCGAAATCTACAATCGTGACAATTCTTAAATTGAGGATTTTTGAAAAAAGGTAGCCGCCTGATCGATAACTGTACCAGTCGCATAGCCGAGCGTATAGCAGTTTTCAAATCCGGTACGGTCGTTATTATAATGATCGTGCCAGTTATTATTGTGATTTAATTATATCCGACTTGAATCACGACCCTCGAGCTTGCGACGTCGACTTTTTCCCCAGGGCAGGCTCCCAGGGTTGTCATACACACACATATATTAACGCACACCCTAGCAGCTCTGCAATGCCCTCAGGCAGTTCCGCCGCGAGTACGCTTACGATCATGATAATTATCATTATAACTCTACTTCGCCCGCGGGTCATTATACTTTTTATTATTTAACGAGCTTGAATTCCGTGGCACCGTAATGGTGTTATTCGTCCTCCTGACGCTCTACTGACAGTCTTGACTAAGATTTCTTTTTTGTACATCATTTCTTTTTACGTTCCTCTCTACTTCATTTTCATTATGCGATCCTTGCATATCGTATTTTTTTACCCTAATTAACTGACAAATAAAATACAATATATATCGTTCGTGAAATTTATATAATGGTAATCGGTCCAGTCAATGGCGAGGCCGCCATATTATGTATAATCGTATTATATATCAGATCGCGAAAATTCCATCTAAAGATATCGGGTACGAGTAAAGTGAATCTTCTGAAAGATCCCACAGGTTATTTTAAAATACACCTTCCACAGTTATCTACATAAATTAATATTTTTTGGATTTTCGACCGTACATCTCATCGACAATTTCGCCATATCAATCGTGCAAGATGACTCATGTATCTAAGTGTGAATAATAAAAAAGACTCTGCAAATCGACCACGTACGTGTTTCTAGCTCTCAGGCTATTTGTGAAACTTTTCGAAAATCGTTCTCCGGCTTACTAAATTACATTTCGCCACTTGGAAAGCATCGAATGTTGCGTGTTCGGCTGGCGAACTTTTTTTTTACTCACTCTTCTTCGAGAGTGCACGAATTAATCTTCTTCGAGAGTGCACGAATTAGTCTAGTGGCTGTGAATTTCGCGCCGTCGAAGTTGTTCCACAAATTCGGACAGACCCATTACCCGAAAACAGTCGAACACTTGAATCTTTGAACCGTACGGAGACTCCAAAGGGCACGCGAGTGAATTCGACGTTCGAAGCCTCTGGCTCGAACGTCGTCATCTCTCAATTTTTCGCTCTTTTTTTCGTATCGCTCCGTTCTCCCCTTTATAAAAATGTTGACGAGCGTTCGACGGATATATCGTGCACGTCTGCGAACGACAAGCATTGTCTGGTTTTATCGGCAATTGAACGTCGATGCTTCCTCCACGATTGCAGGCCTAGGCCTGAAAATGTCGGGAATGTCTGCCGGAAAGTCGACAAAAATCCCGACAGAAAAACCATCTGTAAAGGGCTCAGATACACGATACTTCTTCATTATATTAATAACATTGTTTCGTGCTTGTTTTCTTATCATATTGTGCTTTTTATAAATTTGTCTTTTCGTCATTATGTTAAAATTATTAAATTAAAACAAAAAAATGTGGATTTAAAAATTTGAGCGTTTCGTGGAAATAATAATTATAGTTATTATTTACTGTAGACTAAAAAATGTGCGTGAAAGATATAAATTCCAGTTGCTCGTAAATCTCGACCGTTTCGAGAGATTCTTTGAAAATTATGAATTTACTTTGCAGCCGAAGCACTTCAATTTCTCATGAAAAAAAAACGATGCTCCAGAAGCAACGATCTTGCGGGCTCTGCCAGGAAGCTCCTTTTTTTCCCGAAGCGAGCCCTGAAGATGGGTGAATTAAAATCATTACGTAAGTAACGGCTGCAAAAACTGGAATGGACCACCCTTTCCTCGGCAGGAACTGCGGCGTTCTCGACGAAAAAAGCGCACTTACGGGGCTTTGTTCGACCCTTATATATTCACCAGACATGAATTAAAAAATTATGCATTTCTACTGTGCGGTCGGATAAGCTGGCGCATATATTAAGCATAAAAAATGCTATATATTTGAAGATGTATCGCGTGACTAAAATCACAAGGACGCATTTTCTTTGTATAAGCATGGAAAATACGACTCACTGGCTTTAGTTGCGCGATATATTTTCAAGAATATATTTTGTAATATATCCGAAAATACAATTTTGCGGCGGAAATATATTTCGCGTAGGACTTTTTCCTCCGCTCCCGGTTATTCATATTTTGCGACAGCGTAATATTTCATCCCGACATACGCGATTAATTTTTGCATGCGAATACATTGTTTCATTTTTTCGAACTTGATCGAATTTATCGGATCGAGTGACCTTTTTGTAGCGCCCATCTGCCACAATGTTTTTTTTTACGCGTGGACCAAAACAGTGTGGAAAGCGTAAAAATTGGTTTGAAAATAAAAGTACCTCTTTTTTCATTGCTCGCCGCAATAAATAACATATATTCAGCAACCACAAACATCCCCAACCGCTTTCAGATCAGCCATGTATCGTCGTTGTTTGCTCTTGCCCGTGGCAGGAATCCGAGGAATTCGGAGTCGGTCGATACCGCGCATACCGCGTGGAAGAAAAAAAAAAAAGAAATCTGAGGACACGAAAATGACAATAAAGCTCGAGCGTCTGTGCCGAAGGTGCGTAGTGCAGAAATTAGGTAAAGCTGAATTTCAACGAAGGATGGATGGACATGTAAATCGAGGGTGCGCAAGGGGGTATGAAAGGGAGGTGGAAGGTGGCATGAATGTCTATCGCTTCGGGTTTCACAAACTTTCCTTTTAAATCTCAGCCCGAACGAGAAGTGTGTATAGCACAGCTTCGTTTAAGCGTCCGAGGAACGTGCTACCAGTGACTCGTGAAGAAACCAGGCCAGCGAAAGACTCTCGTCTCGCCTTGCCCCGTTCTCCATGCTACGTCGACGTTCCCCCGATTTAACTTCTTTTCTTGTGGTAAGTGCCTACGAAGACTCTGCATAATAAACCGATTTCGGCATTGTTTATCGTACCACCTACACCCGGATACGAAAATGGAGGAAAAAATAAAAATAAAAAGAAACGGAGGAATGAAACGGCAAGAAGTTGGAAGATAAGGCATCAGTGATAGGTCCTGTAGCGTTGATTCGTCGTCATTTACTTGGTCATGCTTTTGCTTTATTAAGAATGCTTCTTACCCCCCAAATACAGGTGCGATATATAAAGCGGCCAAAAGTTCTATATCCCGTGTATATAATATATATACATATATCCGGGATATAGAACTTTTGGCCGTTTATATAATTAATACATGTTTATTTATTATATATCGTATGTATAAATTTAATGTATTGAAATGTACGAATATACTTCATTTCCATGAGGTTCGTTAACAATTGTATGTAACAAAAATTGAAGCCGCTTTCATAAGTCATTCCTATATTCGGGGACCTGTTTACGACACCGAGATCATAGTTTATTACAGCAATATACATAATCTCAGGTTCATTTATCATTTGGCGTCTCCTATTCTTAGCGCGTGACCAAGCATCGCGGATAGTCTAGACTCGTTCATTCTTATTTCTCCCGTTTCCCGTGGTATTTTCTCAACGAAAACATACGATGTTGCCGGGAAGCGTCGTGTGACGGCGGCAGAGGAAAATATATGTTGCGTACACTCGATGCTGTACCGAAGCGTGAGTATATGGGGGAAGCCGCTGGAACTGGCAATAAAAAGGCGGGTGATAGTGGAATTGCTGATCACCGAGGGGATAGATGCAAGGCGTGAGAAGGTCCGGGCGCGCCACTCGGGTGCGGAAACGAAGAGTTTCCAAGATACGATCCGATCCGCCTTGAAGCTGTATGGGGCTGGTATAGGCAGGGCCAATACACCGAGGATCCTTCGGGAATACCGCAAAGAAAGTAAAGCGTCAAGCGTTGAATGAATGGAGAATTCGTATCGAATAATGTACGCGCGTCTCACGGGGATTCCCCGTGAAATGTTGATGCCAACATTCGTCGACCGCATTGCTTTTCAGGCTTTTCATTTCATTCTCTTGAAAGATTGATTATCTTACCCATACAAACAACATAATAATAACCGATGTAAGTTCCTTTTCACGAAAGAAAAACGCGAATGTCATATCTGCTTAAACGCACGTAATCCGCTGACGCTTTAACTGCTAGGGTGGTTTTTGCCGCTTTGGCGAAAACTCTATTTAAAAAAAAGTCTTCGCCGATTGCAATAGATTTTAGAAATTCTAGACAATTATCACGAACATTCTGTATGCATTTGAAAAAAGTTTTTTTTTTTTACATCGGTGTAAAAATCAAGAAACAAATTTTTTTAAGTGAGATTTTTCGCATATTTTTATATAGCATACAACTTCCGAAAGGATTTCCGTATTGTCCCCCAAACCAGTCACTGTCATTAAAATCGGTACATGAATGCATGTGTGCATATGTGGCTACCACATGTATCTCACTAACTGCATATGCCGCGTGAAGAATAAAACTATATAGAGTGAGCACTAAAAAAAAAAAAAAAATAAGAGAACCGATGAGGGACGGACGCAGGGATGAGAAACCATACTGTTGCCACAAGCTGATTGCAATCAGGACTCTAAGAGTAACGCCATATAGGCGTGTGCTTGAAATTTAGGACGCTATCGGCGACTGTAGAAAGATAGTAGTTGTTGGGGCGGTGGTATGAGGAAGCAAGGGTTGGTAGCAGAGGCGAAAAAGCAAGGAATGGTAGAAGCCCGAAGATAGAGGAGATTTTCGGCGGCGGAAGCAAGCGAGCAAGGGGTTGAAGAATCATGGTCGAAAAGGGTGGACCGACGCTAGATACGCACGATGTTGATGCTACCGGTGCTCGAGGGAGAGACATCCTGAAGTACCTTACCGCAGCTTTATGCTTCTGTTTGGACTGTGCGCTCGGCTTAACCTGTTTTCGTCCACCTTCAACCTCCGCTGCCATGCACAAGCTCTCGCATAAGGGGAGACAAGAAGGGGCGACTGGGGGGATGAAACGAATGCTCTACATGCCTTGCAATAGTCACGAGACTGGAGAGAATAAGAAGACGGAAGAAGAGAAAACGGTGAGCACCAAAAAAAAAAAAAATTGCGGCAACACCTGTTGTACAGTTTCGTACGGGTAAAAACGGGTCGGACTAGTGTCGCTACGCAGGAGTTGATTAATGAAAGCTTCACGAAGCTTTAATCAATTAATTTCTGGCTTCATCTTCTTGTGCGTATTTGAATTTGTTCCTTTGGGGATTGATGTAGCGGTCCACGAACGCAACCGCGCTGGAGCAGTTGCCATTCCAGTGAGGCAAAGCCCTCGCGCCGATTCGTTTCGAAATTGTTTGCTTAAACTAGAATCCGTGGTCACGTCTCGTCGTTAATCCTAAGCCGGATCGCCGCATTTTCTCAGCGGCTCGCAACCGGAGAAAACCTCTATGAGATGAGACGAGCTCTGTTCAGTCGTGGACCTTAATTGTGCAGCACGGTGGGTGCTGACAAATCGAAATAACGTTACACTCTCCAGTGGAGTCTGAAAGCTTTCGCGAATCTATTTAGGACCCAGAGAGCCTCGCTTTTTCAATTAAATCGCTATTTCCGCACGGTCTCCTCGGTAATGCGATTTTATTTTATTTATTTTTACAGTTCGGTGTGGCCTTCGTGTGCTGGAAGTATTTTAATTTACGCTTTTAATATCTATGATAAAGCGGGTAAGGCAACGAATATGATCCGGGTAAAAGCGGGCAATATGGCCCACCTCGATTCGCACGAAAATTAATTATAGACCGGGCCATATTCATCACTTTTACCCTATATACGTTTATTTTATTTAACACTTGTACCACAGTAATTGTGAACATTCGTGGCGCAGACATTCAGGGAAAGGACATCATAATTACGAAGAGTCCCTTTTAATTACACTAAAACTTTCACCAACATTCTTGTAGCAGAAAGTTGTTATTTTTTTAATGCAATCTACTTTAAGTGATAACGTCAGTCAACTTCGACATTTTTCAACTCTTTTTCTTACATTTACTAGGGTAAACCGGCCAATGAATGGACAGTGAAGCAGACGAAAAAGCCAATGAATAGACGTTTTTTAGGCATGTGCTCTTATGGAAAGTGTCCATTCATTGGCCCTGTCCATTCATCGGCTGGTTTATCCTATCAGCGATCGCGCGCGTATCCTAAAATCTCGGTATTTCGTTTTTTATTTTTTTTTATTTTAATAGATGAAATGTTATTTTCTAAGGAAAACGCGTTACCCGTGGCTATTAATAGTCAATGCAGTGCCAATACATCAACTGTCGAACACATGGTCTGGTTTATTCGACTGAAATTGATCGTCGAACGACCCCAGCTTGCCGGCTCGTACGACAGCCAATCAGGGAGCATTCCTTAAGCGACGTCAATACATATCGGAAATGCGAGTTATTTTGGCCACGGATTTTTGTAAGAGGTATATGCCATCGGTTGCGAAGAAAAATATTAGCTTTTTGTATCACGTAGAGATTATCCGAATTTCCATAAATTGGCAACAAAAAAAAAACGTTGGCAGATTCATATTATACGAATATTTCTCGTCTGTGCCGCTTTAATGCGACGATTCGGGAAATCACTTTTCCGACACTCTTATCGAGACTCTTCGCCTCTGCCCTCCGCACACTTCAACATTCGTCCCCTCGCAACCGTTGTACGTACGCAGACCCCAGGGCATGAATACGTTATCGAATATATTCGAACGGTTTGGTATATTCTCCGCGTCGACCGGCAGAACCGAAAGTTTAAAAAATTCCGCTCGTGCACGAGTTTAATTTATCGCTCGCGCACGTGCGTGGCGTGCTAAAAGCGTGGATGGCCCGAAGTGCCTCGAAACTTTTTACGTACCAGAACCTGTACCGCGCCCAATCGAAAGTGGAAAATTCGACGATTTCCGTTTTTTCGTTTTAGTCCCCTCATGCAAAATTCCATTATCGAATATTCGGAGCACCGCAGCGCTGTTTCCCACAATCCATTACAGCCGATTTTTCAGCGGACGCCCTGCCAATTTATCGTGTCTGTTATAGGTCATTGCACTGTTTTTGCATTTTCCATTTCCACGCCAGCCTTGAAATTGGAAGTCATCTTGTATAGGCTTTACATACAGTCTATAGTATAACGTATAAAAAAAATAAAATAAAAATATGAATGGGGATGGCTCGACACGGGACAGTTAGTTGCAAAAAAAAAAAAAAAAAATCGCACCCAGAAAAAATGTTTACCTGACGGGTATGCGGCCAATAAATGATTCATTCAAATAAATATTTATTTGCGGGTCGAGCGTCAAACACATTCAGCGCACATCTCCACGTACACCGGTTGGGGTGCGAGCGCCGATAGTGTTAGGGCTCGTAGAACCAACTTCGAAGTGTTAACGGAATCAAACCCCCTGACGAATGGAAATAGTGATTTCATTGAATGCGACGTATCCCTTAGCCGGCAGGGTCCGAGGTGCGCGCGCTTCGCCCTTCGGTAATTTAATTTTGCCTCGGGATTCCATGACTTTCGTCAGATGCAGCATTGTACTCGCTAATGGGAATAATGGACTTTACCTGTACAGAACCTTCGACGAATTATCGTAGACAAAGAGGAGCAGGACATTTCAAAAGGCTATACGTGCGGCAGATGAAATTCCAATAATTAACTTGCCTGTACACGTATGTACATACATCCGGCCTTTGCCATCGTACATATATATATATATATATATTCATGCTACCGTTCACATATCGTAACAAGAATAATCTCGTGCATAGGAAGGCGACACTACGAAGGGAACACTTTTGGTCTGAATATTTTACTTCATCGTTGTTACAATTTCTCATTTAGGAAAGCCGTTACTTTACCCCGCTGGTGCTCGTTTTTTTTTTATCGGGACAAAGCCCTTTACTTATGCATTTGCTAGCGTTGCAGCAGCCAAATTGAGAGCCACGAGAAAAAGGAAAAAAATTGGGCGCGGAACATGCAACGAATGTCTGCGAAAATTCCGTTCACAATTTTCTTTTTTTTCGATGAATTTTCCCGCATGTTTGTTCAGTATTCGCAGAACTCGGCCGTGTAGAAATACACATTACTTTTGGAGCGATTGAGTTTTGGACCCTGCTCGACTAAAATACGAAAATAAAATATAGTCGGTTGGAGAAGGACCGACATGGATTCGGCGCACGACGTAACAGATTGATAGCGCAGTCGTTTAACGAGTCTCAAACCCGCAATGTAACGAGAAGATAAGTGTCTCGCGTCTCCGAGCTTTATTTAGTTTCCACCATCAATTTGAATTCATTAAAGTAACAGTCAAGCGGCAGAGGCATCAGTGTCTCCAATTATAAGATTGGCACGAGGATGGCACCGCGGCGGCCCTTTTGGCCCTTCGGAAGGGAATTTCCCACCCCGAGCTGGCGTCGCTCCCCCTTTTGCCTGCCGGGCGATAATATTGGTGATGATTACGAACTTTTCTCTCGCGGTGGGGTCGAACGATGCCAGAAGCAAAATGAAAATAAGAGAGACAAGCGCACTCGGGACGATCGTGCGGAGCTTAAAGTAATTAAAACTTTCGGAAACTTATTTCTTGTACGAGTCCAACGTAGTGAATAGTAATTTCCGATACCAGGACGAAGTGGATCAATCGTTGAGTGCTGCCGGTGCACAGCACCCAACGACCTGCAGGTGGATGCACCAATAAACATCTGAGCCGCGTCTCTTCGTGGTCTATTAATTTTTTTTTTTTTTTTTTTTTTTTCATAACGCAGTACGGGGGAGGCCCCGTAAGCCTTTTTCTCTAGCATGCCCTGTTTACTCGAGTATTTATGTCATCATCTTTTTTTTTTTTTTTTTTGCTTCGCATACGTGCCCCCGGCGAACGAACGATTCTGCATGCATAATCCTACCGTAAATAGAACATGTTGTACGTGAGCGCGCGGTGCCGCTGAAGCACAGCACCGAAGTTGGCTAGCCTGCTGTGGTTTGCTATTTGGATTAGGTCGGTTAGATGTTGTCGGCGACTGGTTGGATCGTTGCCCCGTTTATTTATTGAGACTACAAGCCACACGCGTCAATCTACCGCTAAATATCGACGGGCTCACCGTGTCCATACAACTTTAACATTTTGCGCACCGGGTTATTAACATACGCCGAGCTTGTCCCACCCGCGCATAATCGTTCATCGCATCCCGCGTAAGAACTCAATTGGCACCGTGGATCGAAAATGTCGAATGATGAGTTCATTGCTTTCAAGACTTATCTAAGGGCATTGTATTTTAAATTACTAAAACGCATTCCGCTTCTGACGCGAATTTTTCGTATCAAGTATTGAGCTTCCAGTAAAATAGACGATTGTTTTTATCGTACTCTAGGGTATCATAGAATACTCATAAAAATTGATGTCCCCGATACAGCGACGACGATTTCAAAGTGAAAATACACGTTCATCCAGCAAGGGCAGCAGATTTTTAGACCATTCGAGATTTTCTTGATTCTTCGACCATTTATTCTCCAGACAGTAAACGGTTTTTTTGTTCTTTTTTTATCTGCCACAAACGTGAAAAGCATTTTATCTGCTTTCGGTGCGTTCTTCTGATAGCTCCAGAGGATCCTCCGATTCGCTGTTCGCCCGTTCTGCTTTTAGTCTCAACGACGGCACGAGAGAAACGGCGGCTGATCTCTCGTCGGCGACCCATGGAGCGCCGAGGATTTCACTTATATCCCCGGGCATTCGTCTTCCTTTAACCGGCGAAATCCATAAAGCGTTTCCAATCTATCTCATGCGTTTTAAAAACGATAACTGCCGAAGCGCCGGTAGTTCGACGGGGCATCGATGCGCCATATACACGTCCATCGGCTTGAAAACCAGGGCCCCGAGAGTCGCCCGTAGTAGTGCAGCGCGTCGAGGTGAGGAGAAAATGACGGGGAAGCAAGCTCGCTCAAGTCCTAAGAGCTTTTCCACCCCCTTTATCTGCCAGACAAAAAAGAGTACTCGGCGAACACAGCGGCGTAGACGGGAAATAAATTTTCCCTGTCCTTCCACACCCCCTCCCCCCCCTCTGCCCCCCGTTCCTCGGCGCGCGGATGCAGCACGCCCCCTGTCTCGTCGCCCCCTCTATATACAATCGGGCCGTTCCTTCAAGCTCGCCCCCAAACGGCAAACAGAAATTGCTGCGTCAACTTGTTGCACCCATTGAAAAATAATGCGCCCCGTATAATTCACCATACGATATTAATTGAGGTTTTGTCGTTTAAACGGTCGATGAACATAATGCCCGGGGCCTCGAGTTTACAATTCGTACGCAAATAATGCTTCGACGGTCGCGACACCTATCACGAGACCCACAAATTTGCACTGTGCACGATTATTTTTATATGTCTCCCCCAGCGGTCGAGGGCGCCTCCGGGCTTTGGGACTTTAACACCGGTTCTGTCCCAGACGTATTGTAATGGCCGGGCAAATGAGCACCACCCATATTTGTTATTGGAGTGAATATTATTAATGACACGAGTAATAATTCATGTAATTACAATCATGTTTATTATATGAGTACTAATTAATTCACTACCTTGACACGTCGTACGTCCGTGCGCTATAACGTTTCACACGAGCTATCTTTTTGGTCACGACAATTTTGTCGAGTCAATCGTCCGTTTCATTTGTCAACTGACAAACGCGAATATTCACATTCGCCACAATATTTGTTTCAAACTCTGATCGACTTTTTTTTGTTTAGTGATTATTAAAAACTGAAGAGAAAATAAATAGAAAAATGAATTTACAAAAATGTGCCTACATTATCTGCGTATGGCATGATAGTGTAACGATAACAGCTTAATATTGGTTAATTACGTACGGTGAATTATGTAAAGATACTTTAAAAATCCCAGCTGCGTGCAGCAGGATAAACGGATTAATGAAAAAACGGGACGTCAGTCGAGAAATTTAGTATGTAACAGCCGTGGCAGCCGAGACGGGGCAGGGAGTACGAGTAGATAGGCTACTATTCTCCGGGGTTAAAACCGCGTACATAAATGCTCGAACGCACCGAGTAAAAGTTTACGCTCGGATAAACCCCCATGGCTTAATGCTCGCACGATGAAATGCGCGGTGCGCAATTAAATGTTTAATCCGCGCGTCTGAGGAAACTGTAACACTCGCCGCCCCCTCAATCCCACTGGAATGAGACTCGCTCTCTCCTCTATACACAAAGCTCCACCGGACTACAAGCCACACTTCCGAGTTTGTCTCCTGTGCCAGTGAACGTTCTGTGCATTACTTTCCGGTACCTGTATTAGCGCCCCGGCATTCTCTGACTATTTTTACCTCCACCTGTACGAACAATGCGCAGATAGCTTCCGCGCATCCTGCAGACCTGCGCTTCGAGAAACAATGAGATGGCTTTGCCGGATTAATTTGTTTACCCGGTCCCCCGATAAACTATGGAGTCGTCCCTTCGGGATCCTTTTGTCTGTGGGTCTGTACTCCCTCAGGCGAAAAGAGCAACGACAGTTTACAGTGTCACAGTTTCATTGTATATTTCATCCGTAGGTCGATGGGACTTGGAACTGTTTACTCCCGTTCCTCAGGAAATTAAAAAAAACATTTATTACTCTGTAGTTTGTAGCAGATGACATCTCGCAAGGATCCCCACTTTTTGATCACTTCCCACCTAAGACCATTTACAGCTGGGACGAAAAGTTTGGCCATTTAACGAAGGTAAAATGTAAAGTTTTTTAGGTAATGAATCTTGACCTATAGATGCTAAGAGTGGTGAATATATGAATCAGATGATTGAATCTAATATAGCAAACACGGGAACCGGATGTACTCAGCCCTTTTTTTCTACGGACAGAAAACAACCCTTTAGATTATTTAATAAGCGCTGAAGAATTTACAGGCCTCGTGTTAATTAAGCCTAAGAGGTGAGGGTTTATTACTTTTCATAGCTCTCGCAAGATTCGCGGTGTCCCGAGACTTTTTAAGGGTTCTTTTTTTCCTCTCCTTTATGCTGAGGAACGGGCCTGAGGAACGTTTTGATGCGTTGAAAAAAAAAAAAAAAAAAAAGACAAAAAAAGAACAGAGAAGCCTGGTCAAGGCTCGGTCGTTTTCTAGCAAGAGAGTCTAGCGCATATTGCTCTCGCAATTACTACCCCAGGAGTGCTCACGGCTAGATGAAACGCGCAGCAGGCGCTGCCGCAGAGCAGTAATGCATGGGTCGGAGGGATGGTACCTCACTCGATGCGTCGGTTGCTCGAGAAATACTTGGGGAAGGGGAGGGAGGAATGGCTGTTTGTACCGTTGTATGCTACAGACTGAATCTCGCCGGCTGTGGCGAGAAATTCGCGAGAGAACAGCGGCCACGCCGGCGTGAACGAGACTTTTACAGCTGCCAGCCAGCAAGACAAAGAATGTCCAGCAATTGCGTCGTCCTTTGTGGAGGCAAGGTTCGTTAGAGCCGTCCAGGACGACTTCCTATATTACTCCGGGCAACAGAATTGCCGTACTGCTTTTCTCTTTTATTCCCATTCTCTGTATTGAAATTTAAGTCCGACCCTTTCCATCCGAGCGCACTGCGAAGTAGTTCTCGATGAATCGGAGGAGCCGTGAGGCAAAATAAAAAGTTCAGGGTACGCTTGGACGTGCACTCGAATGATCGAAGGACGTCAGGAGTATTTTCGACTTTAGTAAAACGTCGGGAAAAACGAGTTGAAGAATCGGTATCGGTGGAACAAATCGAATGAACACGATAGTCCGCTGTGAAATTTATTTTCCTCGGGTCTTAAGACTTTCTTATTTCTCGGCATTTGCATTTTGTCAGACTCACGATTGTTATCTCCATAAATTTATCAAACGATACGCTCGGCCGTCTGTGCGGGCTCGGTCGAAGCCTTCGTCTTCTTCGAAAACAGCGACGACAACGATGTACAGAATATTGTACTTAGCAGCATAAATGGTTAGGCGGAATAATACCGATCGAGATTTCATTTGACTCCCTAGTCATTGACATAGAAAGCGGTAAATCAGGCCCTGATGAATCGCTTAGGGCCGAATGTAACGTTGGAACTTTTCTACCAGGGTTTGATCTGCGACGATAAAGTATTCGTAAAAATAAGGCACTGTCACTGCCAGTGTGATTAAAAAACTCGACGATCCGACGCCTTGAAGCCCAATCGTAAATTCTGTCGGTATTAAACTTAATTATCGTGCGCAGAGTTGCTCGTGTATGGCTATATCGGGTGTCAATACCATGAGCCATGAGAACTCGCGGAGATAGAATCCATTCGTCCACGAATGAGAATTCTACATCGCCAGAGTCGCATCGGATGACGTAATGGGATAGAGTGTGGCACAATGGCCGGTATGTAGGTCGGCGTGTCAGTGCCACCGACCCCCGAACAACCCCCCGGTCGCCCATTCGCCCATTCGCCCATTCGCTCGGTTGCAGCCTGGCCGAAGCTAGCAGCTCCGGCTCGAACTGGGCTTCGGCCTCGCTGCAAATCCAAGCGCGATATCTACACTCACCCACCCACTGTCGCTTTATCACTCAACCCCCTACGTCCGTCTTCCCCTGCTCGGGCCCACACTGTGGATAACCGCAATTTCAAGTTCAGTAATGACCGAAGCGGACAGTCAGCGGCCTCGCGGCCGTAACCGATCGGAAGAAAACAAAAAAGCCCGGGTGGGAAAAAAGCAATCTGGGAATCAGCCGATCCGACACAGCCGTTGTCACTTCCGATAATCGACGGCGGGAGGCACGTGTGTGTGCAATGACCAAACTTGCGTTGCGAAGGGAATCAAAACAGGTGGAGAAGAAAAGTACCGATTCGATTTTACAATGGATACTTCAATCTTTGATGATCCACGGAGCGTCGAAAGTTGTTTCATTTTTTCCGCGATATTGGTGTGTTTGTAATTCTTTTGGTAATAGCGTAGCCAACGACGCGCTTCCCGTTATAACGCGGACGATGATTCACTAAAAAAAAAAAAAAAATAATAATCAACGGGTTTTTGCTTCACAATTCATAATGAAAGTCTATGACAGTAAAAATGAGAAACCAAGCTATATAGCAGCGCACCAATGAAAAGCAAAGCTGTATAACAACGCACCGATGAAAAATCGAAAAATGAAAAGAAAATTCTTTACAACATCTTGCAGATACGACATCCGCAAATTAGTTTCAGATAGTAGGTCGTTCGAAAATTCTGTCTTGTTTAATTCCTAATGAGTGTCACAAGGCAACATTTTTGTTTTCCTTCGTCGGTCCCAGTTTTGTGAGTTTCTCGAGTTTTTGCATTCGTTTATTTGTTCGTTTTGTTTCAGTTTTTATTTGAATAAGTCTCGAGTCAGTATCATTTATTTGACGCAGATGCTGATTGCTGGCAGATTGTAAATGAGCCGGGACTTTAAATGAGTCGTGAGCTCTCGGGGCTGCTCCGTTTTCTTTCACTGTTTGTTTAAACCCTCGTGACGTTGTTTAATTAACGAGATGTTTTAATGTTAAAAATTTGTCTGGATACTGGCAGGGTAGAACGAGCGACGAGGCTGCCGCCGACAGTTCCTTCTTTATCTTTGCCCATTTTTTTCCCGTACCTCGCCTCGTAATCTCATCTCCAGACTACACTGTATATAATAGCGAAACTTTCCGGTGCTCCGAAAAACCCTCGTGTTTTTCCAGATTACATTTGAATCCCCTCCTAAATGTATGTTCAACCTATTATGCACACATACACATTCATGAATATGTATTAATGTATGAATATGTTTGTGTGAAAAACACAGGAGACCCAAGCTTGTTGTTAGTTCTCATGACCCACTGCAAACCTTACTCTCATTTTGACGAGATCCGAGTCTTTTGAAGCTACATTTACAAAAGCAACTGCGCATTTTTTAATCAGAAATTTTTAAGGACTTTTATAAGAAAACGGCATCGAAATTGTCCTACAGATCAGTTCTACAGATGATCGTAACAACATTTATACCTCGTGATAAAACCTTAATAAAATTGTACGACTCTTGTATATTCTCATGACGATGAACCGTCGGTTTATCCACAGTGCTTGTGCACCGTATCTACCGCTGGCGAACATAAATTACGTTTTGATGTGAACATTTCGCTACATTCACGGAGGCAAAGGGAAGCTTATTATATCTTGAAGCTTATTATAGTAGAAGATATTATCATACAGTCGTTTCTGGCGCATTATACCTTTTATTGTGCCTCGAGCTCCCTATTGCGAGAAATCTGTTGACAAAAAGATCTCTTGACAAAATTTTGCCAACAGTTTCTTGGAATGAACACCCGTGTCTTTTTCAGGTTTCATTACATTTTTAACTTTTTCTTCGTTCATATTTCATAACCACATTTTACGCAATCGATGCGACATTTTTTTGGTTTTGTTATAAATACAAGAGTTTCAGTGGAAATTCCACAGCGGCCTTTGACGATGTCAAGCCGTTAAAGCCGCTGGGCCCGATACCACCTGATTATTATTAAGCCTGGCAGCAATCAGGGGATCCTACGAGTGTGCTCGGTTCCACGAGATAACCTCATCGTTCCTTGCGTGTTTTCACAAATATCGATGGAATGTCCGAGGTTTGGGAAATCTGCGTATCCGCAAACACACATCCCGCGCATGCTGCTAGTCGGGCTGGCATTCGATAAGTCGACACGAGCTGCGAGGGCGAAAGCTCTATGGAACTGTATACATGCCTGCACATCTCCTATGAATGAGCGATTGCCGAGCCAGCAAGTGTTTATCTTGAACAAATATGACGAATAGGATTTTTTTAAATATGCATACGATACATAATCTGTAATTCAATTTTTATTTTCTTTCGAAATAACGTCTGTAACGAACTCGGATGTAGACGGTCCGTTTCCGGATCGCGGTCATCGACATGAAAACCAACGAACCGTTATTGATAAATATTTTTATTCTCTCGCTTGAACCCACCGACTAGTGATGGCGCGTAAAAAATTACGAAATAAAAAAAAATTGGTTCGCATTGTAAAGTGCTAGACTGTGCCAATGTGTCTGTCGTATCCGTTATTGCGCAAACCATTATCGCCGCTCGGAGAATGGGAGACAACATTTTCCGTAAGATTGGAGTACTTTTTTCATCGATAAAATTCGCCCAATTAGTTAATAACCATTCGTACGGTTCGCGGTGAGTTTGGACCCCATCGTATCTTTCACATAAATATTCCAGCGACGATAACCAATCGTATTCAATTCCCGTAGGAGGATGTTGATGAAAAAGGCCGTTCAGGTGCCCACTTTGACCGAGAATCGATAAATAAATATCTCATGACACTCGCGAACCGAATACACTTCAATTGAACTGCGTCACGATCTATATAGTTCAAAATTGCGCGTACACTAGTATGTGTCTCCGATGCGTACGGATCGAGGTGGAATTTAACAATCCGCGCGGCTGCCGGACTGCACCAGTTGCCGAGGGTCTTGTACTCGTCCGGCGCTCAAGCCGGTATCCGCCCAACCCCGATATCGAGTTGGATCCAACATATCGGCTCGACGAAAAATGGCATCGCTGGCCCTGTACCGGGCACAGCATCAGAGCCTGTGCTCTATTCTGTTGATTCATGGTCTGCGAATATTATTCGAAAACCGTGAATTTGCCTCGGGTTCACTCCAGTGCAGTCCGGGTCCACTCGAAATACATTTGAGACGAATGACGCACGCTCTTTTACGTCACTTACATGTGTTCCTTAATTCACACGTTTCTGTCACTGGCTGCATCGACGACACAGTTCAGAGATTTTTCTTTATTATTATTTTTTATTATATGCAAGCCCCCTATTGAAAAAGCACTGACAAGGAAAAATCACGCTCCGGTTGCATTTCCAAACTGAAAACATTTTAATCTCGAATCCCTTTGCGCAGCGCCATCGACGCGAATAACCCGTCACCGGCAGTGATAAAAATAACGCATTTGCGGAGGAAATATTTTTTTTCATACGCTTTCACGCAACTTTATCGTGAAAATCAAGACGAGTCTATAAATGATTTTACATCGATAGCGAGGAAAATATTGTCTTTTGGCGGGCACGTTGAAGGTTGTCACGGCATTCGTTTCAAAGTGACACGATGCGATGACAGGCGCGCTATGGGAGAGCCGGAAGACGCGTGAGAAAGCGAGGTGGATGACATAAATCCTGCGATATTAATGTCTCGCAATATAGTGCTCGTACGTTTTACAAGCTGGTGTGTGTATGCACGAGCGGGGGGGGGGAGGACCTGCCTCACAGAATCCAAAATGTATTTCGTTGCCACGTAGCGGTGATTTATCGGGTCGTTACGCACCCTGTAACACGTTCGAGCATCCGCAAAGCCCTTTGATCTCTCAATCAATTCGACATATCGATCGGACCCAAAGTTACCGAGCCCGTACAGCTATTGGACCAAAATTCGTGCCGCCGCTTCTGTCGAGGCTTTTACCATATATTTGATACTGCACTAGGGTAAAAGTGGTGAATATGGCCCACCTCGATTAACACGAAAATCAATGATATATGGACCGGGCCATATTCCCCACTTTTACCCTATACCGATGTAGCTCTTTGGCACGCTGGTCGATCCAGAAGGTTTTCGACGCTGTTACATCGCGGTGAAGAGAAATCTTCGAGGGGAGGTATGGTATTGGCAAGATATTGGCAATAAAACATACTCGAGGTTGCACTTATTCATATCATAGAGCCTGTACAGAATGTACGAACAGATGCAAAAACAGGAATCTCCTTCCGACTTTTGAAGTTGTTATACGTTGCGCTATTGTTACAAACTATTCGTGTTACATTGTGAATTATTGCGTTCGGGAATATGAACACTTTCTTAAGTGTACATGGAAAAAAGATTAATAATAATTATGTGCTCTACAGAAAGAAAAAATTACTATGTATTACAGCAATTTTTATATTCCATGTAATGTCAAAGCAGCGTTAATGTCTGCTGGGTGGATGCGTCAATATCATTGGAATGATCCCGTAGAATTGTCCCGACCCTCGGGCATATATGGACATCTTTCCGTGTAGTAAACTTCGACAACGTGTCACATTTTGTGCAATGTACGATTTGGGTATGTTACAATGAACGGTTTTAATGGTCAATATTTCGAGGCGCCTCGGAATAACATTTTTTAATTAAAATCCGATCCATTATTTAGTGCTTCAATGAAAGAGATTGACGTTTCGCGAGAATAGAGCGTTATTGCGAAGGAAGGAAAAGCATTTTCGCAGTTATTAAAAGATTATGCAAAGTACAAATCGAAGCAGGTCGTGACCTAATGTAAATTCATTATGACCAGCGGACACTACAGTTTCAGTTAATTTGAATAACCACCCGCGACCATAATTAATGAAAATTGGAGTTATGAGAGACTCTCATACCATGCGTTCGCTCGCCGGATCGGAGCGAGAGAGTCCGGCTAGCCGCAGCGAATATGGTGTTATTTAGAATAATGAATTCGATAAACTGCTCACTCTGTATCTATCTCGAGTCGAAAATTTGCGGTGTCCTGCGCAACCTTCTCCCTTCCGTAAATCGTATTTCGTAGGGTAGGTACACTATTCATCCACAGATTATCTCGTGAACGCTGTGTCAATTTATTATTCGATTAAAGCTACATCTAAAAGATCGGTGGCATCATTTAAAAATTTTTAATCCGACCTGACAACTAAAAAAAATGTTAAATCTTCAAAAACTCCTCAGTACAAAAAAGTAACGGGATAAAAAGTCTATTCGATAAAAAAAATTTTAAATGCACAATAAAAAGTAAGATACATTCCAATAAAATTGTAAGTAAACATTTTAGGCATCGATTCACCATTCACTCCAGTCGAGAGACGTCTTGCCTTTTGCTTGATAACCCGTATGATATTTGGGTCGAACGCTGTTAAACGAAACATTACCACATACATTATATTCCACATTGCTGGCGAGAGATAATTGTTTCCCTCATCAAAACGATAAGATGTGGATATGCCACGACTTTGTTCAACACTCGCGTCACTCGGTTTTTCGTTCGCTCTGCACAATCCCGGTCCGTACTCTCTCGTTGCTCTTTTATTCTTTCCCCCGTCTCTCGACGTCCGCTCTAGCTTCCGGTCGGTTGTAGACTCGAAGGTATACTATATACCCTTTCGCTTCACGCGATGAAAATAAATCTTATTCGATTTGCATAACGAATTCCGTCGATTGTACGGTGGCAAGCGAGAAAGAGCGCTGGCATCGCATGGCTTTTCCGCGTTCGATTGAGAGAACCGAAGGCAATTCAGAAACCTGTGTGGTGAGGGTTTAAGGTATAGCAAGCGATCCGCTAGAAAACCAGTTGAAATGGATCACTATACCTGTATATCGGAACAGCAATAAGAGGAGAGATATAAAGAACATTTACGGATGAAAGAAGAAAAAAAAAAAAAAAAAAACAAAATGCAAAATAGGAGTGAAATAAGGTAAAAGGCAAGGCGAAATGGTGGGAGTAGTGCAATGGTGGAGAACCACGAGACTGAAAGGAAAGTCGAACACTTTCGCAGTCTCCTGGAGCCAGTTGAGCGCGGAAAGATGAGAGACGAAGATGGAGAAAGGGAGACATTAGTCGTGGTAAAAACGAATAAATAAACGTATACAGCAGTACAGCCGGCCTGGAATTTACTGATACGGAAAATTTCCAACGCGAACGGAAGCTCCGTGGGAGCTTCGATGTGGTAAGCCAAAAGGTGTGCTTGCACGTACACTTGGGTACGAAGGGGGACTCTTTTTATTCCAATGGAGCATGGGAAATACCAATTCATTTTTCTCAGTTTGCTCTGAGTAACGTTGCTAAGATATTGTCGAGCAGAGTTTGGGTTTCGTATAGTATAGGATCATTCATTCAGGATGATACGGTCTGCCGGTTGATGTGGCCAATCGTTATATCTTCGTACAAGGTGGACCACGCACCCAGTCGTTCCCAGGGCTCCAAGTATCGTATCGCATCGTGACCCATTCCAATCGACCTGGCACGATTTCCATTTCGACCCAGGGTTTAGTCGAAAAATCTAGCCGTAGCTGCCGACATGCCCGGGTGATACGGCCAATCGGTAATATTTTTTTAAATCACTGCGGTGACGGAAGAGGTGAAAATCATGGGGAGGGGGAGGGGGGAGATCAATGCAACGTTCACGAGTGAAATTTTATTGATCTCAACGTGCTCGACTCCGAATGAAAATACCCTGTGCATATATGCCGCTCTGAAAGCGAATTAAATAATGAAAACGTTGGATCGCAGGAAATACGATTTTGACAGCAGTGGATATAGTGGAAATAACAATATTTCTCACAGTTGCACGGTTAATTGTGTTACTTTACATTCGAGCGAAGATTGAACATCAGACTACAGTCTCGATGACGATATTATGGTTTTCTCTCTGGAACCTCTGACATCTGAACACAGCAGAGAAACCGAGTGAGGCAAGTTCCAAATATGTTTGTCAAACTTCGTATCTGTAAAATGTTGGAATATGCGGTTCGACTTCGCAGGTCAGACAGTTCTATGCATCCCAAACCGGCTTCCCGCGTATGCCGTGCTATAGTGAATCGGAAACCGCAAGCGAGTCTTCATCATGGGGTTGCGTGGAGAGCTTCGGCTATAGTAGCGAGATCTCGACAAGGGATTCGTTCTCTCGGCACTGTACGCCGAACTGTGGAAGCTGAGAGCCTCAAGCCGGACCAACACGACCGACTATCTTCGCTGCGCTGGGAGGATAAACTTTTCTCATAATCCATCCCCACGGCGTTCTTCGCCAACGGCTCGATCTCTCTCCGTTCTCCTTGCACTCCAGACATTTTCCGGAACGAGGAATTGAACCTCGAGTGGCGACGATCGTGCGCGATAAAAAAAAAGAAAGAAAGAAAGAAAAAAGCCAGATTGAAGGAGAGAAAGTTTCGTCGGTAAATCACGAGAACGTGAAGAGGGATGGGGACATCGGTGACACAGGAACTCCACTAAATGGCAAAAAAACCAGAGGAAAGAAATTAGCTGAAGTGCTCGCAAATATATACCTGGATTGATTAGTATCGATCTGACGGAAATTATTTTTTCGTAATATGAAACGTTGGTGAGCCAGTGCAGAGGAAACTTTTACCGGTAGGATCGATAAGCATAATTTGAGCGAGTCTTGAATCCTATCTGGCCCATCAGTTCCACAAGTCTGCTTGACAGTGTAATTCTTGTTCGTTCAATCAAAAACTTCATTCTCCGCATCAATTAAGATCCATTTTGTTTATTTCTGCTTGTTAGTAAAGCGGCTGTCGGTGTTCAGCTTTACCGACCCCCTTATAATAGTCTTGTGAGTTTTATGAGCGTTCCTGCCTGACATACAATTAATATACATTGCAACGAAACTCGTTCGGAAGATGTATTTAGACTTGTCGGTGATAGTAGCCGAACGGTTCGAAACTACAAAGTTTGATTTGCCGAAATGTAGGTTGTAGCAGTTTGTACGTGAAGAAACGCTATACTCATGATTCACGACTACTGGTGGCCAATATCAGCAGTCACGAGTTTTGCAGATACTATCCAAGTTTCTCACAGAACTACCGTCAGAAGTTCACCAGTTTGCGAGTATCGATGACTCTTGCCGGGTCACGTCAGTTTATCAGACCCAAATAAACTTCTCACGATGAAGTTCGTTGGAATAATAATGAAGACGAAACTGAGGGACTTCGTCATCTGTAACATCTGTTACAGTTTGATATTGAGAATAACTTTCAAACACATCAATAATTAACTAAGTTCAAGGGCCAGTATAGATGGTTTTGCAACTGCGAATGCACTTGTAATATGCTGGGCGACTTAGATTCACTCAGCAGTGCCAGATCGACTAACACTCGATTCTCCATTTTTAAATCTGAGCGAGCTATCGACAGATTCTGTATTAATTACACAGCTATAGATATGTGCCGAGAGCCAAAATGACAATGTACCTTACGTACGAATAGAAATCCTTCCTAGAGGCGTTAATGGAATAATCGAGAGTGAGCAAGGGGCCGGGAAGGTTGGAGGTGAGAACGTCGCGTAGCGACGTAAAAGCGACGACATTGCGCTGGTACGAGTGCAGAACGCGTGTAATTTGGTTGATGGCATTTGGTCCCACAGCTTTGCGACGTCGCAGGAGAGATTGAAGCAGTTGTGCAGCCACCATTCCACAAGCTAGGAATTTTGTATGAAAATCTAATATCATCCTTTGATGCGCTGCATTACATAGCGCCATTTTAACCGAAGTAAACGCCAGAAATGCACAACGTACGAGCAACGATGCAAGATAGATTTTCAGCCATACACTCTTGACTGAACAACAGACGATTTGATTATTGAAACTTCACGCACCTTGAAAGCGAATGAGTCACAGCGATGATAATAAGACGACGGGCCCGAATTGTTGGGAGATCGAAGTTATTTAAAGAATGGTACAATTTCTTGTTTCAGCCGCTTTGATTTACGGGTAACCGAAGTCTGACTTTTATATGAATTGTATTTGCTGAACAAGACAGACATTTTGCTATCACTCCCACAGTTGCTGTTGCTGGGATAATTCTGGTATCAAAGATCTCTCTTGACACCGATCAAAAGCCTTGACTGGCACAGCGGATATTGGATAAACATCCTTCTATGTGCGTCAAAGGGTTCGGTATACACAGTCTACGTGTAATTCGCACATCGATGGATCAAACTTTGTCGTTGGTGTACACTTCGAACGCAGTCCAAGTTTCTCTAGGGAGACGGACCACGTTGGCAAAAACAAAAGTGATATGCAAGCGTCAGCTGCAAGGTCTAAGCAAGATGTCGCGTTAAACCCCTGTAATGTCAGCTCTGCGCCAACATTAAAATCGACCAAGCACATTCGGGATGGATTTCCTACCCGGTTATACATTCGGAAAATACATCTGGAAGTGCTTCAGCCGATTCGTGTTATTAAACGCGGATAAGCACGTGCGACGTGGGAGGATGATTCGGGATTTCTTGGTGGAGTTGCCAGAAGGCGGATGTCGTTGCCGATGACCACGGTAGAAAACATACAGGGAGGACATAATACGGGGGTAGGTTCGGCAGAACTAGACTTAAACCAAGCAAGGAAACGAAGCAATTCCATACAAAGAGGAAAAGCGACGAATACATAGCGATGCAATGTCCAGGAGTTTTCGCAAGGCCCGCGGGCTTTATCTGGAGTTTCAATGGTGGTAGTGTATTGATCCACGACGACCAGGCTGGAATAACCTCCAGCTTCAACGATCCCTGAGTGGACCCGTGCACCAATGTTCTCCGTATGCTTTATCAAAATGCAAGCCCCTTTTTTGTTAAACATGTTTACCAATGCATGTGACTTGGATAATTGTATTAAACTTTCAAATAACATCCTTTTGAATTTCTGATACATTCATGTGCCATTCAGGAAGAGACTTGCCATCATGATGGCAAGTTTTCTCGGAGATCGTCGAATGTGCGTTACGTATACCACATGAAAACATTAATAATTTAACCCTACATGTCCCCACATGCGCAGCGAAAGCGTGGAAAGCCTCCGCGTTCCTAATCGCCTTGCTGTTTACCCTGTCCTGAGAATTCGCATTTTCCCGCTTGGCGCTGAATTCCAAGTTAAATTGCAAACGCAATTTCAAAGTTCCAGTCGAATGATTTTCGACGTTATCCAGCACAAAGGGCTTCCGCATGCAGAATGAGTAAAGTCGGAACATCCCGTTGAATCGCACAAACACTTCACACGCAATTCGTGTGCAGCACATGGGAGACAGTAAACGATGTGGGTTATGATGCTACCGAAAGCGGCCAACCCTCTCGCCGCTATTTCAACCGTAGTCTTTTACGAGATCGTTTCCTTTTAACGGTGCGGGAAGTTACGATGCTTCCTCCCACAGCTCTTTGAGCCGACGGGAAACTCTTATTCTCACACAAAACGCGGCTAGACTCGATTATACATCAGCTCAAACAAAATTTTAGACAATTAAAGTGGCGAGGAAGAAAAAACGACATTTCTCTCGTTACCAAGAAAAAAAAAACGGAGACTCGAATGTATCCCGGTGTGAAAGAGGGCTGCAGACATTTCAGGAAATATTTTTTTTAAGCGCATTTCTCACCATCGCATATTGGCAGAGAAAAGTTTGGTACATAAAAGAAAAAAAAATTATGGAAATTTCTCGCGAAGGCGACTTGTTATCCCGAAACATTATTACACAAGTTTCGACGGTACACGCCAAGCTGATGTGATCGAGCGTGGCCACTAACAAGTTCCACACCGATCGGTGGAGGATATTTTAATTAACGACCAAAGTTTTCGGGCTATACTAACGAAAAGAAGTTTGCCGCCGAGCTTGAATGCTTAACGTTATTTACCGGAGCTGGAGGTGGCTTTAGTTGAACGAGGGAAAATGGGTGACTCCGCGAGGTAGATTGCACGGTGAACCATACCCTTCTTTTTCTTTTACCAATAGCCAATATTATGTGCCAATAATTATCCATAAATTCATTATTAATAAAACATTCACCGATTTACTACGTACGGCAAATATTTTTTTCATAATATCGCTATAGTGTACTTGAAAAATCACTGAATTATTTCGTGATTACATCTAAAAGATACCTTATGAGCAAAAACCATCAGCTCGGAGGTAATACATATTACTCTCAGCTCAAAGTTTGTAAAGTGCAATGAAGAGGAGAGGCTACACTCCATTTTAATATTCTGGTTATTTTTGTGAACAAAACTTTGTCGAGGAAGAATAGGGATGTAGGAGCATGAACGACTTATCTGTTATAATTCCATACCATCTGCTGTCATGAAGCCGACATCTGGGGGTTAACTAGTCACCCCTTGTTTTGCCAGTGAAATGTTCATTCCAGTCAACTGATAACAACCCCCTGCTACTCCTATAAATTACCATGATCCCGATAAGAATGTATTAATAACACGATTTTTATCTGAGACCATAATTTTTATAGGTTTTTATGGGTGGTCATTTTGGGAAATGTAATCCCCTCATTTTTCGATGACACGTCTGACATATACTGATGTGTCAATATGGCATAATTTAAAAAAAAACTTATCGTCCCGTGGTATAGTCGTTTCAAATACTCGTGTATTCGATAATAATACGGAATTGTTGATAGATTATTTAATCATGATCAATTTCAGTTACGGACAGATGGGCGCAATATTCAATGACTTATCGATCGATGCGATGATCGGCTGAACACGTGGCTGAGCTGATAGTTGAATGGCGCCGGCCACGGGTGTACCCAAGCCTCTATCGATTGGGAATCATCCAGCACAGGATCAATTCCTCGGCCGGTGCTTCTATCGAGGCCACAATGCTTCTTGATTACCTGCACAACCGTCCGTTCGAGCCTCGCTTCTGCCTAATCCAGCGAGGCAAACATACGATCAGAAATTCACTGCAAATTAACGGCTGATCTATCAGAAGATACACTTGTTGTATGCTCGAAAATTTGCATAGCTGCCGCTATCATGTGTGCTACTAAATTTACGACCCACTCCGAAATTGGAAAGTAATTTGACGATCTGCGATTACGGCTGTGATGAAGAACGATAAATAGGACACGATTAACTAAATTGAAACGAAACAAATTCGGCTCGATGTGAATTTCGGTCGAACGAGAATCTCCGAAGATGTTGCAGAATTAAAAAAAAAATGTAAAAAAATTTACATTTCTACATTTTGAAATGTTCATCTTACAGCGTCTTTTTCCAAGGATTAGATTTCCGAAAATCCACACGGTATCAAATTTTTTTTTTTTTTCGTGATTTCGTGCTGTAGCTCAACTGTTCAAATTGCCCAAATTCAAGGGAAAGGGATTCTTAAACTTTGAACTTTGCAATACAATACGGAACTCAGCAATAACGTCGATCATTCATTTACTCGTTCGGTTGGCCCGAAGAGGTTTTATAGCAAACCTCTCAAATTTCGGATCAGTACTGTCACCGATGAATATGGATGAGTATGCAAATGAGAATATCGAACAGGCAGGGTTCGTGGATAGGAGGTACTATTATACCCGTCGATGCTGATAGCCGGCACTTAGAAGCGTGCGTTTCTGACCGGGTGCAACCCCAATACTGTTGACCCATCGCTTCAGTAGCAATCCAGCGTGCTGACTGATACACACGATGAAGTTGACAAGGTTACTGGGAGTATCGCTGGAAACTGTGTAACGAGAGACATCAGCTTCAATTCGCAAACCTATCTAGTACATCGGCGCTATATCCGGTGAAGCAACGCTCAATTATTCACACCTGCATTATCTGAAATTAGCATTAACGACGGGCATCACCGCGACGCTCTTCCATGCACCCAGCGTACCACAGTCGTTTCATACAAATTCGTTGCGGACAGAGAGTGCGATGTGCACTTGTGAAATTGCGAATACTCTCCCACACTCACGCGTGATCGTTACTTTGTCTCTCAGTGTGCTCTGTGAAGGCAAAAATGTTCGTACTCGCCATCTTAATAACCCGATTCGTATGCACGAGTGGAGAATAAAATTTGCATGGATCGTCAAGCGATCCCCTTCTACCTGCCTTTCAAACATACACTTCCAGTATCGGTCGATGATGCACCAATACGCGTGGTAGAAAAAGTGATTTCGTACGGACTGTCATTAGACAATATGGTGAGTTTAAAAGTTCACTGTGAGAATTGGTTCTCCTGGATCGACATTATAATAGCGAATTCGATCCCTTTATTCCCAAAAATGTGCCTTGCAATAAAAATTCGAGTTTACATAGATTCTCGACCAAACCGGGAGGTCATGCTCGCCAAAAATTATTTCCAGGCACGAAGGCTCAAATAAGTCTCTAATGAATTTCTTCCACGGCTAAGGACATGCCCGGGTCGCGGTATGAATTCGCTACGGGCATCAGCAAATTTAACCGAGAGGAAGGGAGACTTTTTTTTCGGGAAAAAAAAAATCTCCTGACTGGAAGACGAGGGAAGAAAATGGACGAGAGGAAAAAAAAGTAGTTGCGGAGCGTGGGGAGCAGACGGTCAGTGAACAAAGACAGAGCGAGATTGATTAGACGAGGACGAGTTTGCCTCCTTTCTGTTGGCCTCTGACCCTCTGGCCAGTTGCCCGGAACACAGTGCATGCCCGCAGTTCACCACCAATACAAACTTTGCCATCGGTAGTCTTTCCTACCGCGCTTTCGCAAGTGGCAGTGGGAATGAGAGTGGCAGACAGCTGACATCCGAGATTAATTATCGTGCAACGTACTGATGTACCACACACCGCGGTCCGAATGCTCGGAATTCTGTTCCGAAATCTGCAGCCAATTCTGTCCGGGGTCTGCATGTCCGAACTCACTCGCCAATTACACGTGCTTGCATCCTTCGAAAACGTGAATACGGGTAATTTACAGAAAGAAAGATATTACGGGATTGCTCTCTTCGTCCCCTAACTACAAAGTACATCAGTAGTTTGTGTTCCACTTCCTACAGGGTCTATTTAGGTTTAAAAACACACCATTGTGAAAGGAATCAATTTTTGGCGTAAGCCTAAATTTTTTGCCTAAAAACAGAGAAGCAAAACAACGGTTGAGCCGATCAAAATCTAGATGGAATTTCTGAATTAATGGAATTGTTAGATTATATAGATTGTGTAAAATGCTCAATGTTTATTCAGTTTCTTCTTGCTACTGCTCTGAAATATTTTAGAACCACGTTTATCCAATGGACTAGTGTCAGATGGCCCGCGATAATAAATTACCACCGTCACTGGGCCGGGCTTTGTGCCGACGGACTGAGAGTAATTACATTACTCATCCAATTACTCAGAACTCTATTGTCGTTGTACCTGGTGGCAATGTAGTTCCGATCCCATTCGGGAATAGCATGAACTTGCAGTAACGCAAAACTACTTGGATAAAATATGTAAATTTAGATGATCTTGCAAAGTTGGCGATTATAAATGTGAATGTTCTAAACTACTTCCGAAGCTACTGTTGTTGCTTCTTTATTCGTTGCTCTCCGGGTTCCGCGGTTAGATAAGTTTCTTGGCAGACGTTTCTGGGTTCTCGGGGACCGAGTATCCCTCCCCTTGGAAAATCCTTTCTGTTCGAATAATCTTAGCTCGAATTATTCGATGGCCGCGTATGCGTCGCAAATGCGACACATAAATCAAGCTACCGCGACTACTCGCATCGTGATGCCCAACTTATATACTGTAACCGTAAGTTTTCGTAAAAGCGTTGAATCCATAGGAATCGTGAAAGAGCCTGTGGCGAACGATAAATCATAGCCGAATGTGATTTTGTCAGCGGATTTATATAAACTGCTTCGGGGCCGATCAGATTAATTCCAATATTTGATACTCGGATACTCGAATTATTTATTCAAACGGCGTCATACGCGTACAATCCAAATACGGGTTTAACGTACAGCAATTTTCCCAGCCAAAAAACTAAAAATGCTTCCGTGCTCGAATTATACGCGGATGAATAAAATAAAATAAAATAAAATAAAATAAAATAAAATAAAATAAAATAAAATAAAATAAAATAAAATAAAATAAAATAAAATAAAATAAAATAAAATAAAATAAAATAAAATAAAATAAAATAAAATAAAATAAAATAAAATAAAATAAAATAAAATAAAATAAAATAAAATAAAATAAAATAAAATAAAATAAAATAAAATAAAATAAAATAAAATAAAATAAAATAAAATAAAATAAAATAAAATAAAATAAAATATGTATAGTTGATAGTGACCCGGAAATGTTCATAGATACGCATTTCCCATTATTCCATTTTTATCTACCCGCGGTTCGTCAATAGGGTGCACAAAACACCGCTAAGGAAGCGGAGATAATCGAATGCTCACGATAATTAGCCCCTGGCCGTAAACACTTGTCGCCTGTACATCACAACAATAATCGGTTTCTCATTTTATCAATGACTATTTCACACCTTTCCGCTAGCTACTTCTCGGAGTTTCCGGTTCGCGAGGGATTGTCTCTCTCACGAGAGCGGGCTGTGATTTATCGTATCGCTTTAATGTTCGGTCAGGGCATCGAGGGTCGCATTGCAACGAACGAGAAGAGTCTCGTGCCGCAGGCGTTCCCCCGGCACCGCGAAAAGCTTCGAGAACTCGTACTTTCTGGATAAAGTAGTGGCAGTCGAGGAAGAACGAGAAGATAGGACCGGTGTACAACTGCCCAAGTCGTTCGCATTGCAAGGAAGGAGGGTAGATGGCCAGCAGAGATAGGGCTGGTGTGATCAGACGTGTCCAGCACCAGCCTTTTCCTCCATTCCACGAAACCATCCACCCCCCCCCCCCCTGCCCCCCCCCCCCGTCCGAGCGCATGTTCGGTCAGCCAAATCTTCGAGACGTCGTATGCCATTGCAGAACTCCAGTATCTCCCGGTGCTCCTCACTTGCCTGTGGAACAGGCGAGCCTTAAGATTGACAGCCAATATCCGAAAAAAAACCGCGCCATTCGAGATGTCAGCGTAAAACGAGTTTTGATTGCGTCAGTGGCAACGGGACGGTTGTGATCGCACGTACTAACCAACAATTTCTTTCTTCACGTGTCGTATACTCACTTCCGCCACTTCGTCACGCGAGGAATCTTCACTGCCAGGGAATCGAGTCCATGCTTGGTCAGCCAAATCTTCACGCGAACGCGCGCTGTTGAGATTTCAACACGTCGGTTAATGAGTTTCTCCTTCATGCAGAAAGCATCCCCCTGCCATTTTCGTTTATCGTAAGGTAACGTCGTTCACCATGCTATGTTCGTGCATGTAACGCATTGGGTAGAAACATATGGATGTTTCTATCCAATGTGTTATGTGTTATATGCCCAATGATTGCGGACGAAACTTGTAGTAAAAAAACGCGTACAGGCAAACCGCTTTGCGGTCCGATGTGGCATGGAAAAGTAATGCAAAAATGGTGCTCCATTTTCGCCATATTTGTCCTAAGATTATCCGAGGATTGACCTTTCTATTTCGATTCCGGGCCAATCAATCGACTGCGAGATAATGACGACTCGTATGCGCAAACGGCTCAGTGTTCGATACTTCCATTTCAATCTATTCAACTGGAGTCTGCACTGAGCTCCCAATAAAGGTCGTTCGAAGCCCTGAACTACCTTTCCGCTTAGGTCTAGCTTCCGAGTGAACGTGTGACAGCAAGACCATACGCCCTCCAGCTGTAGTGCCAGGTGCCATTGCATCTCTCATGAATTGCAGTTGACACTGCCGCGTAACGAGAATTCTCTGTGTTCCAAACAGTAGGACCTAAATTAGCAGCAGTCCCTCTCGGCTGTACAGCGGGAGTAGACGAGATCCGGCAGTCAGATTCTCTGTCGAAAACAAACCAGCTCAGAGCTTTCGAAATAATGCAACTCTACTCATATGTGATCATTGCAGTACACCGCACAATGTGTAATTAAATGTTGTTATCTGATCTTTAGCGGGGTAAACTGATCTTCTGGATTGCAACCCAAAGTGCACGATGAACGAACTTTATCTGCATGTGCCTAGTATGTAGCGACGAACAAGTTGTAGCTCTTGCCCTTCACGCCCTCGCTATGGACTATGGAATTTAGAAATTGGAAACTTAGATTTCCCGTGTGACGTATATCAAGAATAGTGCCAGAATAGTATAATAGGCGTATAGTTATCAGGGCCTTGGGACGTCGTAGGGGAACCCTTTGGATTCTCGAAAAGAGCGACAGATAAACAAACAACTTTTAAAAATATATATAAGATAACACACTTGTTTTTATAACGAAGTCGCGCCAGAATAGTCGCTCAGTCTTTGCGACAATTAATAAAACAACATAATATCAATTTGATAAACAACGAATGGATGACAACAGACACGATTTACGTACCCTTCCGTCAAAATTTTATCGAGAAATTCAAGCGGCTTAAATTTTGACGTATATGTTCTCGTGTATCCGTCGATATCTCGACATTTCGAGGGAGGTCGTCCAGCCAGTTGTAACAACTTCAACAAGTATAACGAAACCGTGCGAAAAACTGTACTCGAAAACGGTTGGAGTATGGTGTTGGATGTTTACACTATTGCCTGGTCACATACATCATACGGGAGTATTGGATGGACGGATTGTGTATATACGTGCGCAAGGGATTTATTCCGTGCGGCGGTATGAGACCCTCGTGATAGTGGCTCTTCACCCGGCTGAAAGCAATTTCCGGGCTTTTCCCGTTGTTTGCCATTCGCACACACCGTCCTAACTTAGCCCCTCGTCCCCAAACGAATTTTACCGATTCTGCCATCCGACACTCCGAACTACCAGCCACCGCCAGTGTACCACCGTGTTACACGTGTCCTTCTTGCATAAGCCACCCGCTACACCTCACCAAACCCTAATCTTTACATTTAATTAAAATTAACTGTAAAAATGTGAATACTCGTTAACAAATTGTAGATTGAACTGAACCTATTTTTTTTGTCCTTTCGTCGAGGATCCGTAAAACATTTCATAATAACATTAGTTTTGTAAAAGAACTTTTCGGAATCGTCTTAAAACAATTTGTCAAATCAACTGTGCATCGTGAACGTCTTTTCGGATTGCAAACATATGTTGTGGAACATTTTTGGAAAGAAATCCGAGCCTTAATGTTTTTTTCTTATCGTAAATGTAAACATTGATTTAATCTTCCGTAACTGTAACTCACGAAACTGGAAAAGCATTCAGTAGATTGGCAGGCGCACCCGACCCAATTTCTTATTGCAAATAATACGCCTTTCTTCGCATGCCGGCCTTCCATTATCTCAACAAGCGAAGAATAATTACGGAATGTATCTCGCGAGCAGGGCCCATAACCCTCCAGCCTCGGAAAGCACCTGTATTATTAATGAAACACTATGTGTCAGCTACGCTCTCTTGGCTTTCTCGCATTTTCGTGCACCCCTTTCCCATTTCATTGTTCTCGTTCCACTCTTAACGTCGTCGTGGTTGCTCCTCTCGTTCATTCTAATGGGAGCGCCCGGCGCGAGCATCTTTGAGTTTTATTACATATACCGAGATCCTTTGACGCGGTTCGTTTGGCCCGACTATTCGTGCCAGATAATATAGCATCAGAAGATATGCAAAGGGAAATGTCGGAGAGAAAAAAAAAACGAAAAGAAAAATTGAATATTAATAAAAGTGAAAAATTTGATAATCAACGGAGGCGAATCGAAATGATTGGAATCTCTTTGTGTCCTCTGCTCTATATGATTCAAAAAAAATCTATTATCAGTTAATATGGCACGAACACTCTTTGCGCCGTTTTATTTCGTTCGTTATTCGAATAAAAATTGCAGGTATTAAAAAAAAAATCATCTGGCCAGTGGTTTATAGAAATGCAATGCTCGACGTAACAACAGCGCCGTGGAAGAAAAATTTGCCACTTTCGTAACTATGCGTGCGGCGATATTTTGTTTGCTCAACGAAACTAGTCCCACGTCCTCGTGACACGTGAGAAATGCCTCCATTATAGACAATGCACTGCAGCACCCGCCAGGCAGTATGAAAACTGCATAGAATTTTTCAGCGCAGTCGTACGGCATTACCTGAGCAAGCCCCGGCAGGGATGCTGTAGCGGAATATACAACGCTGTACATCTTATAGCTTCCGAGTAAGTACCTAAATCCCCTGTTCCAGACGTTTAAAACTTACTGGAAACGCGTAAACCTGCCAAGAATTACAATGCCCTGCGCCCCGTAAGAACCTCGTAGAACTAGGCAACCCGAGCTTCCGAACTTACTCACGTACAACGTCAAACTTTAAAAATAAAATTTGATAAATTAATAAATTTGATAATAGCATAAAACATTCTGTAAATTTGATAACATCCCGAGTAGAAATTTTCGCGCGCTACATCGGGTCCTGATAAGGTCCTGAGGAGGCCTGATAAGGCCTTATCAGGGCCCGATGTAACGCTCGAAAATTTCTACTAGGGATAGTGAAATTTAACATAAAAGATCGTTGAGTATATAGGACAGATAGAAATTTTTCCGGTGGTTCAACATTTTTTCGAAAAAATGTTCGGTATTGCATGAAAAAAGCTAAATTCTTTTACCTCGTTCGGAAAACGCTTCGTACTCCCGCTTTAATTAAGTTGCCTAAAATGCCGGTATTTTGAGACAGGAATTTCCGAGGTAGAATGTCCAGCATGCTCGCTCGGGTAGTTGGGTAGTAGGGGGGGGGGGGGGGGGGGGGGGGGGGTTAACGCACGTTATTGGAAGTAATGGAGGGTACTCGAATGTCAATGATCCTCGAGTTTGAGAACGTTGTGGTGCTTTAATCGTGAAAATTGTAACAACAATTACCGAGTTTGAGATGCACTCCAGTATTCGATTCAACGCCCACGCAGCAGTGTGTTTTAAATCGAATTTCTAGTATACGTGCAATTATTTGCGCTGCGTTGCACCAACGACGAGAATTTGCGAGATTAAAGTTCTATCGCATTGGCGACACAGAAAAAAAAAAGAAAGAAAAAAATAAAATAGTCTACGGACCGCGCCGTAGTAAATTCGACTGGCTATCCGCGCTCCATTTATTACAGAACTCGCGGCGTCGGGAGCATCGGAGAAGTCGGCGGGCTCCCGGCCATTGCGAGGACTGAAACTCGTACGTCTCAGCCGTCGAGGCGTGCACCAGTTCGGTGTTCGAGCTGAGCTTAGTGCTGGAAATTCGTCCGAGTCTGGAAAAAGTTTCCTTGAAACGGAGAAAGATACGACGAGAAAAAGTATTGAACAAATCTCAAAAAAAAATCATGCGGGTACATGCTACGAAATGAGTAAACCCGATCCACGTTAACCTGCATCACCGATAAACCTATAATCAGGCTAATTACCAAAACGAATGGTTCGCTATTGGGCAGCGATACTTGAAACCCCTATTGCAGTCGTGTATCGTCTGTTTTCTAGTTGCAATATATGTTAAATATCAATTTAAACCAGCATTTAATTGATCAGTGTATTCGGTTACATTAATTACTGAACCCCGTACGGCCGCGTGGACTGTGCGTAAACATGTTGAATAATGCATTTATGGACGGTGTGTGAACCATCAGTCGATACGCTCCTTTGCAGCCATAAAAACGACGTATGAAGTTAGTCTGTACACCAAATTTTACACGATTATTGCCGAACCGGCATTCCGTGCCCGCGCAATGTATTTTAAATTGCTCAATGAAATATTGCTTAATTTGATATACTCCCATGAGTACATTTTCCATGCCGAGAATTTGTTCAATTTTTCTTTTTTACGTTTCGGTAAAGCGTTGCACATATGATGAAAGGGGTGAATATGGCCCGGTTCCCGAATAATTTATTTACGCACCAACAAGGGTGGGCCACTTTCACTCACTGGGTGTTGCCCCACGCCCAGAAAATATTTTATTTTACCGGTGCTCGGCTAACAAATATTTATTTAATTCAACTAAATATTTATCGAAATCAAATAATTTTTTTGTCTCTGAGGATATTCAAAAGCGTGCTTCGCAGACTTACCGAAAGCATATTAAATCAAACACGTTCAATGATAATTACTATTATCGCTACAAACCACCCACTCGTGTCCACTCGCAGATACTCAATGATTCCCTAACTCTGAATAAATAATCTGCCGCACCGACGCTTCCAATCTCACTGAAAAATTAATAACTGCGCATAATATGCACCGCCGATAAGCCCAATGCGTACTGCCCAGTCCCTCGCTCCCCTCCCCTCGTCCCTTCCAGTCGGCAATCTTTGACCAAACAGGGACAATAAACAATCGGTTTATCCTGCGCAGCCAGACACGATTTATATCCAGGCGGGGCTTGCCCGACGATTGAGTAATTGCTCAACGGCAGTTGGGATGGCAAACGGCGCAACGGCTCTACACACAGCCCAGAGTAATAGCAGAAGTTTCGAAACGATCGTTCGAAACAAAATGCGAATCGATTCGTCCGGATTCCGGAATGGCGTGCCGCCGTGGACGGGGGGGGGAGTGAAGGGGGTAAGTTCGTCGGTCGTGTGTATACGTACCCTCTCGGCCCCGAGAGGAAAATAAACTGCGGAATGCGACATCGACCTTCCCGGGATACCTGCTTGAGTTCGTGCTAGACCAGTTCGACTGGAGCGTCGTATAAGGGTGCAGAGGTGCACGTGTATCATTGGCTCGTGGCCCTATTTCGTCGTGGCCCTGGACGAGCTCGAAGCTCGGAAAAACCGTTATTGCATTTTCCGGAAGCACGGAGCCGTCCCCCTCCGTACCCTCGCTCCACTTTTTCCTCGGGAGAGAAAATGCTTGGGCGCACGTCGGCCTCTCGAAAGAGTTGGCTTGGCTGGAAAGAGGCCGGCGATACAGGAGAATACGAAGTCTGATCAAACTCGGGGGGGCCTCTACACGCTCGGAGCGGCGAGTAAGAAAATTTCTTTCTATCTGCGCGCACATATACCACGGGCAAACTCGTGCAGTTATCGAATCGGAGACTCGCGAAGTATCGGGGACCTGGGTGCCGCCCAAGTGGAGAATCTAATTTGACCGGTAGTTGTGCACCACCCTCGCAGTTCACCTCCTCTCGGCCCTTCCGGTCTCTGTATGTATGCGTATAGAACGTATACAATACACACGGCACTGCTGTACAGATATGTGTGTGCAAATTCGTCGACTCGTTCCTCCGTCTTAGAAAACAATTTCGGGACACTCGATTGAATTCCGAAGTCTGTCGGGCACCGAAGTACAAGAAATTCGCTCGTAGAAAAAGTGATTGGCTGATTTGTCGCATGCATTGCGAATTGTTACCTAACGTTTCGACCACGTTTTGTTGATAAGCGAACAGTTTGGAATTTCGAGATGGGACGACTTGTGTTCATAATATTTTTATTGGTTATTCATTGTGGATATATTAGTGGCAGCTAAATTCGGCTCAGCAGACGCAAGCATAAAAACGTAGCAACTGCAAGTGTGCACAATACTATTTTTTATGAGAAACGATCTTCAGAAATTTGGGGGTTGGGCGGGTGTTAAACAAACTTTCGGCCCCTTCCCGGGCTCTGATTATTCTAAGTCCCCCTAAGACCTACCCCGCCCGCCCCGGCAGAGTTTCGCCAAGAGCCGTTCCAAGCCCTGATTATTTCGAGTCCCTCGTGGGTTGAAGTCTCCCTCGGGGAGACTTTCACCTCGGGGAGACCGTGACACTTTTCGAAGACACTTTTCACTTGGACGCTCCGCTACAGATTCAAAAGGAATTAATTTTCACATTACAATAACATCGTTCGACATTCCGCGGTATTTTCATACACTCGTACACGAATAAAAATTTGATAGATATTTCCACAAAATTACCCGACACTTATTGCCTTGCGGTATTTCGCATCTGACACAAACGACGGTCTTTCGTACAGGAAAATGTGATTATCGTGCAGTCGGCAAGTATCCCTCGCTTGCGTTTTGATTGACACTCGTCGGAGATGGGTGGCCGGGAGAATGGTCGGACGGAGTAAAGAGAAATGGCACGGACCGCGGGGCCGATGTCTTACGCGAGAACGCCAAGAGTAATTAAGGGTCGGTGCCGCTGAGCGAGGGAGCTGGAGAATCGATCGTCTCGGTTATAGCGAGAGAACGGGCAGCGGAACCTAATAAGCCAACCAAGCTGAAAGGCGAGAGCCCGAGCTTTAAAGCCCGCAGCTCAGGGTTGCTGACAGAACAATTTCATCGTCAGCCCGGCGAGCACCTGCCAAGGCGCGCAGGCTAGTTGCAATCGATATCCAATAGTCGTTCTATAGTCGCTCAACTCACCCTCAGATATGTTGCCCTCACATTGCCCGTCTCGGACCTCAACGCATTCTCTTCTCACTTATCGTTTATTTATGTTAATTTTTTTCCCTTTTATACATTTCATTTGTAATTTTATTTGAATCGCCGCTACCACAGATCATGCCCTTGCGCACACTTTAGCCATGTAGTACTTTGTTCGTGTGCTTAGTAGGAGCTCTCAGAAAATGTGGCCCAAGAGCTCGAATAAATTTCCCACGTAACGTCTGAGTTTCCTCCTTCGTCGCTATCTACCACTATCCGTCTACAACACTTCGCTCTACTGTAATGCACTTAATGCACTATACACCTCGGAAGCCCGACCGCGTAATGCGATGATCATTTGCCTGTTTCGTTTCCACCCCGCTTTCGTTACAAACATTATCCTGGACGGGTTTGAGAGCAGTCTGCGTAATTACGATTAATTAATCGCTGTTGCGAGCGGCCTGTCGAACTCTCTTGTCGATACCGGAAAAACCGTGAACGATCGAAAAAATATGCGCATTATATTGAGGGAGGTGGTGCCGTTATCCAGCATTCCCGGAGGTACAAATTTGCGTGATGGGAATTTCCCTGGTAAATGTGTCAGTAACTAACGATTCGCTTTATTATTTATGTTTGCGTTTTATTATATATATTTACGTTTTATTATTTATATGATTTCCAGTTGAGGGGATTAATCGTGTATTTTTCGATTCGAAATTTTTTTTTTTCGTTACTATGAGGCTCGATGATGTTTCTGTTGAATGGGTGAAGAAGGACTTCTATTTGAACAACATCAAAAAAGAAATGAGCTTTTGGTGAAAATTGTTGAATTTATCGAACAATATATTTGAAAAGCAGCAATGGGGCCACCTCGATAATTACGGCTCTGCGAAGTCAAGAGCTTTTTCTACGAATGAACAGACGATGGTCCACTTCGGGATACAACGCATACAAATTCTTTTCACATCCTACTTATACCAGTGTTAGGAAATCTGAACGTGTCGAGTAGAAAGCTTGCTGGAACAAAGTATTCACGAGTCCTTGCAATGGAGAGAATAAGAGGCGGAATAGCAGGATTTTCGCTGGACAAGGAAAGGTCGAGTTGAACTTGAGCCTGGGGGGCGGGAGGGGCGGGCGAGGGTGAACTGCTACCGACTGCCGATCTCCATAGCAAACCACTTCAGCACTTTGGACTTTAAAATGGATACTCGAGTTTTGCCGAGTGTAGTCCACGACATCGGGAAACTCGTCCGTCCTGCGCGGTAAGTAAATAGGAGAGTTGAAGCGTACAAGTGCGAAGTTTTCAAGATAAAGTCCTACTAGTACGGGAATATTCCGAGTCGAATAAAAAACGAAAGTGTTTTTCTAGAATTCACTGAACAATTTTTTCGGGGTAATGAATACCATTAAAAATAGTTGTTACACGAGTGAGAATGTTATATGTTGCTTTCTAGTCTATAGCACGATCTACCGTGATAAACATTTTTGTATTAAAGAATACATTGGAAGAGGGCTGCAGGTAGAAAAACGAATCCATAGATTTTGAAATCGAATGATGCGATATAAAACTTTTACCATTTACAGAATTTTTTTTTCACCTTGCACGAATTCATTTGACTTAACTTGACCATGAATATGAGATTTTTGCATATAAATTCTGATAAAATATTGTCGTTTCATTCACCGACAGATACGAATCGACAGATTCAAAATACGTTTTTTTCGAACAACTGATAACAGAAATAACAGTATAAACGGAACGACAAGAAAATAAACTTTCGCAACGATGTTCGATCAATCACGACAATCGGAGATAACAGCCGTCGGTAAATTCAATATTCGAGTAAACAGCAATTAAATGAGAGCAGTCTGGCTGACAGCTACAGCAGGATGGAGCGAGGCAGTTAGAACTTTGAATGCAAGGAGTTCGAGAATTCAAGGGAGTAAGTGGCCCCGTGGGTAGCTCACCTGGACTTTGCACATGACCTGCTACCTGTAATCTCGTGGAAACAGGTGTTTCCTTGATAATGTTGAAGATATAGCTATATACCGCTAGCATAGGTGCTTGTGCATATAGCGTACGTATATCACTGTACAGTATTAACTACAGATATAGTACGCATCAAATCCCGGCGGATGAGAGAAGACCTGCAACTTCGACGGAGATCAGCCGATGCCGGCTCGGAACTCCAGCGTGCCAGGGAAACGCGGTGTGTAGTCGATCGATGGACAAGAGCCGTGACTGGCGCAAGATTCGGCCGGGCTTCACCGCATCTGCAGCCAGAAACCTCCTCCGCGAGGACTTTCCAACTTCCGGTCTAAGGCTTTCTACCCCGGCAACCCCTTGGCCAAGATTTCACTCCCCTGCCCATTTTACCACCGACCCCTGACTCCTCTTCTCCTTAGCTCACCGGAACCCACAGAAGGCTCCTCCGCTGCAATTCCCCTCACAGACCTCCTCGTGGGGGTGGCCCTCTCACGCGAATTCCTCGGGACTCCGTTACTTCTGAACTCTTTGACTCCTCGTGGAAACCCCTCCGGCTCGGTATATAGCCCGTCCTCTTCACACAGTTTCTGTTCCACTCTATCGCTTTCACTCCGAAGCCACGGGGCATTCCCCAATTCTACTCACAAGGATTCCGCGAATGTTTCCTGTGACTCTGAGACTTTTCATCAATTCATATCCCCGTGTTTGCTGACCTGACGCTCGACCAATTTCGGGGGGAGTGTTTGATATGTCTTTCGATAGAATATTTTTCTCCAATATTTGACCTGGGATTATGGGAAACGACGATTTCTTTTATCGAATCAGAATCCTTCAGCTGTCACAGTGGGTTCTTTTTTTTCTTCTTCATTTTCCTTACTCTCGATGATCGCACAGATTTTATATTTTAACTACGAGTATCGAGTTAAATTTCCTCCGTAGGGATGATATTGAGAAAAATAGCGTTTAGCAACACGACATCTGGTCTTAACCTATTATTTTTTAGTGAACATTTTCTAATGCGTCATTAATGTTTATGTTCAGATAAGAACAAATTGTTTTTATAATAATATCCTTTGAATTCATAAAAACTTTTTTGAATGAGCGTTTCAAAAGCATGACCCACTTTGAAAACGAAGCCATCTTTGTTCCATATTGATTCCCAAAATGTTAATTGTGATTTTCTTAAATTGTGTGTCGTCGGAGACGGACTTATTAATCTTTCAATTCTGTCGAATATTACATTGCTAGAATAAATAATTTTCATTGACATTCATTGTCAGACTTTTCAACTTTACTTTCGTACCACGAGCCGTTGATGTTGCACTATAGATGAGGGAGGCGGTGGGATTGTAGACACGGCGAACCATTCTCCGGCTCGTTTCCCACCAGTATCCGTTGCGTATACATATACTCCGGGGCTTACGTAGATACGACTCCATCTTCGCGAGTAACGAGGACGAAACGCCGAAGTCGAAGGAGTTTCATAATATAAGACTATTGGAAAGTAGATAGGGTGGGAACTAGGCGTGCAAGAAATGGGAGCCAAGGTATCCCGAATCCTGTCTATCCCGTTAGACTTCAAATGAAATCAGGTTGGTGACCTCGCACCGGAAATAAGATCCCTTCTCATCCCTCTTGCCCAACTTCCAACTTGAGATATTGATCCGAAGATTCACGACGTCCGCTTCATCTTAGCTCGTCGGCCTCGGTGCCCTCATTCGCCTATCTCGAACGAATTCTACGCCTTCGACGATTCGGATTCCTCGAATCGAAGGATGATAATTGCACGATGGCAGTTTTCTGGTCGTGTTAGTGTAACTGCCCGAATGAAAATTATTCGCTAGCGTTTAATCCAATCGTGCCATTTTTCTCATCAACTTTGAAAGACATTTCTAGAATTGGTTTTCGTAAAAAAAAAAAAAAAAAAATTGATGACATTTTAGTGTCCGGGATTCAAAATGGTGCAGATCTTTAATCGACGAAAATGTACTTGAACTCGGGACACGAAATGGAGAACTGTTCAATTAATCAATTAGCGAATCCTACGTTAAAAAGACGGCTGTTCTCTTAACGAGATTCTTCAACCATTTTGACGCTATTCAAGCGTCGCTACATAAATTTACATAATGAGAAGGATCTCGCTCTGGTGAACGAAAGACAGATTGTGAATGAAGAAACTGAAATACGAAGATTTAAAAAAAAATCATAAGACCGAAATAGGCAGTTTGCGAAGGAAAAGGGGGGGGGGGGGGGGGTGATAGACGAATTGAAATGGCGAGACCTCGTTAGTTTTGAGCTAGAGACGGTCCACTAATTGCAATCTGCGAGCATTAACAGGGAGATCACCATTAGTTTATACGACGGGGCAAGATATCGCGGAGTAATCCCGGCATCGATTCTCGCTTCCCTCGAATTATGAAAACTGTCTTATTCGTCCAATCCTCGCAGGGCGACACCGCTGTGGTCGTAATGGCTGGGCCGAAACGGCAAATGAGCGGATGGATAAAATAAAATATAAATGAAAACGAAAAGTACATTTCCGTGGTCATATCGGTTTTCTCAGGATTCATCCATCTCTTTCAGCGATACTTCTTCCGTTTACTTGGTAAATGCAGTAATGTTGGTACAGTTTATCACCGCACATCATCGTGGAGGGTCCCGGTCTATAGTCGCGATAGCAGAGAAAGGAAAGCATATCCGAAACCCCGGAAGGTACATGTCACGACAGTTACAACAATGGCGATCGCCGTAATAATTTACGACCGCTGCGATACTGCGCTTTGTGGAATTTCGCGCGGGTCAACAGACGACCGTTGATCCGCGGTCTTTCTCGCGAGGGTAAGCTTTTCACGGAATGAAAGTGAATAGAGGGTCTCAACGTTGAATGGTCAGTGTTTGCCGAGGGTCGAAAGTGATCACGTGAAAATTCCCTCGAGAGCACTAGTCTCTTTTCTTAAAATACATGCGAACCTGCGGCTGGTTTTACGCTCGACAGTAGATAAGAGCCGGATGTTGAGTCGATTCTTTGGCCGATAAAAGCTCTTCAACGGTGAGAGCATTTACAGAAAAAGTTCGTCTAAAGGCAAATGTATTGGAGACACGAAGAGTGACTCGAGGAGATGTAAAAGAATCGCCCTTCGGAAGGAACATGACTCGCTATTTTATTTATCCGGGCAACTTGAGACTTCGAACGCAACCAGACCCTTTTTCATTTTCTCCGCGCTGTGGGAAATCTTTATCCGCGCATGGAATCGTGAGGCCACTTTGCGGTCGTAAAACTCCAAACCTTCGAAGACTGACTTACGATTTTCTTTTAATAAAAATCTTAAAGATTTAAAGGATCAATAAAAATCCAGCAATTCGCTTGCCAGCTACTACGGGTAAGTGAAATAGCAGGTATTACAAAATTATACAACAGCGCTATGCACTATCCTCGTGGGAAAAGAAAAACTCATTTTCCGCCCTGAAATACATCACTTCCGACATGAAAATCTCATCTTTCGACCGGAAGTAACGTCATATCGGAAATGCGTCACTTTTGGTTTGAAAATGTGATTTTCGATAATTCCGGTCGACTTTTTTTTATGTTTTATGATAAATCGAAAATTTACTTAAAACACGAATTTTAATGTTGATATAATGGTTCAACCATAAAATATACCTGTTTAGAAACGTTGATAATTCAAGATGACGTTGAAGAAGAATAGGGGTTTTAAGAAAAGAAGGAGAAGAATGGCTGTGGAGAAGAGAATATCCGGGCTCGCCTTAATTTATCCGGACGATTTGCAGCCTTAGGTGGAAGTGGATGGTCACGGCATCATCCGTCGTCGCGCTGGAGCACCCGGAATTCTTTGTGTCCTCGACCTCGGTATTCGTTCGTGCGCGACTCATCCCTCATAGAGGTCAACACTTTTCGTCCTCCCCTTTCACTTTTTATTTGCCCCTGAGCTTCGAACGTAGGACTGCGGTTTCACTGAGCTATTACTCTCTCCGCGTTTCGCATTGCTTTTGTACCGGGGGTACAGTCCCTAACCGATGAAATCCCGAAGCATCATTTTAAAGCTCTGACTTTTCCATGGGTCAGACGCTAAAATCCTCTTGAATCGTTTTCGGACCTTCGAGCTCAACAGTATATAACATCTTTGGAACGTCAGCATTTTATCGTGTAAATAATAAAACTTAAAGCGTTTTCGTTTCAACTGTATGAAAAAATGACTGTACTACAAAAAAACTTAATAGCCATTATGTATTGTTTCGTTTATTATGCAATATTTCATTTTTGCAAGCACAGAATAAATTAATGTAACGGCAATTCGAACTAATACCTTATCCCGACAGAAAATGGAATTTTCGAGTAATGAGAATTTTTTCTTTCGAGAACGCTGCGCAATCCTTATAGTGAATTGTTCGAAGACGATAGTTGTAAATTACGTTTTGCAACGCGTTGAATTCTCTGGTGTATAAAGTCAAAGAAATATTATCTCCAGCGAAAAAATCGAAGAAACGTTGGTCTCCAAGGAGTCTCATGAAATATAGCGGTGCCATCGGTTTCCTGCTACGTCTCGGCGAGAAAGCCATTAATAGTCGGGAAGCAGCAGGAGAGATATTTCCTCCAGGGAATTCTCGAGGCAACTGCTGGATATCTATTCCCGTCCGTTTTACCTGTCGGGTTTAACTGTTCGTCGGGCCAAATACGAATTGTTCGAAGCTCGTTAACCATCTTGTAAATACCCTGAGCGAAATTACTGCGTGACCGGGAACGGTTGTTTCTGGTCAAGCCGGAGTATAGGCGCACTGTATGGTAAACAGTTCCCAGTTAACCCTCGTCTCGACTCGCCGCGAGAAGTTTATTCAATGGCGAACTGTTGTAGGCAATCCCACTGCCCGAGAACATGACTTGTAGCGAGCAATGCACCACTGTGCGTAATGCACCCTCCAGAACTAGCATCGAATTTGCCAAATTATTCGCGGACAATTCCAAACGCCGTAGAATGTACGCCACGGAGATTTAGCAGCCCATGTTCCGACAGAGGATTAAAATCCTCACCGCAGATATACGCACGATATTATTGCTTCTCTGACATATTTATTCATCCCCCGCTAATGGCCACTGTTAATAGCTGCAATTACTAATACCTGCTGCCTCTACTACTCGCAGTGCACACCCATAAACACATAATCTATACTTAATGTATTCCATCTTCCTGATTAGCGCCAAACCTCTCTCCGTTATCTAAAAAAATTACTACGGCTCTTCAACGGTTCTTCATTATCGGAAAAAGCTTCACCGCTGCGCGTTATAGTCCGAACTAATCATTTTTAGTTCGTAACGTAAGTTTTGTCAATGGAAACAAATTTAACTTGCGTTCTATAAATTAATGGTAATCAGGAATAATAAATTACAGTAATTAATAATAAGGCATAAATTAACTATAAATCACTATAGATTTAAATTGGAACTCTCAGATTTTGTAATCGTTGTTATAATTGTAAAAGTTCGATAACTGGGACTGCATAGAAGTATTAAAATATGGTAATATTAAATCCACATAAATCCCTTCTCTATTCGACTCTCTAGATGATCCATCAAGTTTCTATGACCCCGGGACAGTTCAATGATCTTGCTATTTTGAGATTTCACGGGTAAATTCATCGAAGGGTTCGCCGGTTGCAGTGAAGGAGAGAAGCGAGGAGGAAGAGAAAAAAAAGATGACACGATAGGATGAAAGTTGGACGAGCGAGAGCGCGAAGGATGCTGCAACACACGGGACACGAGTAAAAGCCGGAGAGTGTAAAGGCATGCCCCATTTGACCTAACTCCTTCAAGCGAATCATCCAGGCACATCCGTCCCACAAAGAGAAGGGTAAAAGTTCCTTGCCACCCCCCCCCCCCCCCCCCCCCCCCCCTACGCCCCCGAGGCTCCTCGGTCCCTACGATCTAGACGTATCGATGAAACGCGCTTTAACGATTCCCACCTCACCGAAACTCGGTTCGCCAAGAAATACACTCCTCCGATGTATATTATATAACCCTCTAGGTCTAGCGGTATAAAATTCCTTGAGGAATTTTCGCTCGCTCAATACGTCTCCATATCTGAATAGCTGAACGGAGATTTTTTTTTTTCCCCCCGTCAAGCGATGTTTTCCACTTGGATAACGAATTTTTCTTTCCCTCGAGTCGATCGGCTTCTTTTTACCCTCCGGCATCCGCGGCTTTGGAACACCTTTCCAATTATCAGAATTCCGCGGGCTATGAGTGCAAGAAAATAATGAAAAAGTTCGTTTCCCGAGTGGAGACCAATGCTGAAAAAAAAAAAATCCGAGTTCGTCGGAGGAATGAACTTTTACCGAAACGTGTACGGAATAGAGGGAAAAAAGACGCTAACTTTATGTTTTCTATACAGATTTTTAACGATGAATTTTAGTATGTATTGTGTGCATCGACGACATCGACGAGCCGCGGAAAAACTTGACAGAACAAAAATTCGTGAATTCATCATGGAGCGAGTATCTCTATGTCGGTTCCATCCCATAAATCACGAATGGGTCTGTACCCAGGTCGTGTGGGATTTGCTTGGTAATGGAAAAGTTTTCTCATTGGCGGAACGACGGGAAATGCCGGTTGTTCTTGCCGAGCGTTCCAATGGCCGTGGATGAGGGAGGGCTCAGAAGTAACCCTCGAAAAGTTCGCCCGTTGAAGTACATTCCGTCGGCCCCTTATCCGTCCGACCCAAAACCGAGCAGCGAAAGCCGTCGAGCTTGTTTTCGACGGTGAGACGTTCGCGAAAAAATATCCAAGTTCGGAATGCCGCGACAGCCCATTGACGAAGCATGCAGCGCAGGAAAAATTTATTCTTCGTACAGTTTAAACATTTCTTCGCCGCTTCGAGAACTTCTTGACGACGCATCTCCAACATTCTTCATGCGCTAACGTCTGTTTATAGCGAACTGCGTCGCGGCTGTTCCTACGAAATCGCTTCGACGCAACTTTGCGAGAACAATCTTTATCTTATACGTGAATTTAATCCTGGGGTGCTGCAAGACCGCCCTGAACATAAGTGTGATGGCCGTAGAGGAAACCGCTAACCGGGCACCGAAACCGTTTCAGAGCCGAGACCCGTAATGGTTTCCGTTATTTTTCCGCTTTCCGAAAAGTAGAAATTCCCCTCGTTCCGGAAAGTGAACGAACCGGGAGGAAAAATAGAGATAAAGACACGATTCCCGTGCAGACTCCTCGGACATTATAAATTTGTGACGGCGCC